>CM067490.1:23465820-23484161 GCA_034552555.1 Semaprochilodus insignis | reverse complement strand
GCTTGTGTTTTCAGATCTTGCAGCGCGTTTGGCTAATGTTGTGCAAGTCGTGCCATTTTGATGCTTGTGTTTTGAGACTTTGCAGCGTGTTTTTAACTTGCAGTGCGTTGGGCTTTCTCGGCCACCGTAACGGTTTGTTGTCGCACATCACACGTCCAGAAGGCCTGATGTCACTCCACCTCTACCCCTACCGCACAATCTGCAGAAACCGTGTGAGAATATTCAAGCTGCATGGGATGGATTATCGCAGGACAACAGGCATCTGAAATGCTTGGACCTGTAAAATTTATTTTTTTTGCTTGTGTCTTTAGAGATTGATGCTACCAGGCTGGATAAAACTTTTCTTATCTGCAAGTACGAAAAGAAAAAAAGAGGAAAGGAAGAAGAAGAAAGAGAGAAATATCTGTCACAGCTGACAAGTCTCATAAAGTCTCCTCATTGTGCGGGCTGGCTTTTCCAGCACCCCGTCATGATTGGCTCTGGGCAGGAAGAGGAAAGTGAGAGGGAAGAGGAAGAGAGAATAATAGCACCTGCCACACTGACAGGAAATGTGGCTCAGACCCATTACGATGTGGAGGGAAGAAATACAGTTTTAATAAACTCTCCTTCCGCGTAATCAAATTTCCTTTAATAATAATGGAGAAAAGAGAACGGCGGGGGTATTTATGACCCGGGTGGAGGTGGAGGCATAAAGCGCTCTGCTGGAGCTGTGACAGGCCGCTGTGGCTGTGTAGCTGAGGGGCCGGGAGATTAAACCTTTGTTGTTTCAGCGTGATGAAATACTGAGTCGGCTCTGTGATCATCGCAGCGTGAACAGAGCGGGCGTCACTGTTTTGTTTTGCATGCGAGTGATTAAGTGTAGACTGCAACAGGTCCAGCAACAGGGGGTCATTCAGTGGGCAGTGCCCCACCAACTCCATCGTTATTCCAGATAATGTAGTGGACTGAATCAGCTTTATTTTCATCCTGTATTATTAAGTAGAAATGCATTACTCATTCACTCTCATCTTCTGAACTGCTTTATCCTTCTGGAGCCTATCACAGTGCTTGTTGGGCGGAAAACCCAAGGCAGAAAACACCCTGGACAGACCACCAGTCCATCACAGGGCAGACACACAGCCATATGCATTTCCTCACACGTAGCATCTCCAATTCAACTGACTGCATATCTCTGGACTGTGGGACGAAACCAGAGCATCTGGAGGAAACCCATGCAGACACGGAGAACATGCAAGCTCCACACAGAAAGGACCCTGGAATAGAATTTAATAGAATTAGTTGACCTGTATATGTATATAAGGCAGTTGTACCGTCTACCTGATGCTGGGTTGGTCAGACTTTACAGAGGACTGGTAGAATCTCAATTAGCCAAATAAGAAATTGTAGCACACTGAATTGTGGTCAGAGCTTTTACTGTCTTAATGCGATTAATCACATTCTTTTATACAGGTAATTGCAGTTGATCCGCCCGAATCTGAGCTTAAAGAAAGATTACTTTCCATCTATAAAGTAGAGAACTTCAACTATAAGCTGATCTTTTTCTGAAAGCTGCTGTAAAGGTTGTTGAGATATTGAATATTGCTTCACACACTGAACACCAGAAGGAGAGAATCCGTGAACATACTGTAAGGTGGCTTGACAAAGCAGTTTCTGTAGTATCTCAGGTGGTTGCTAAGATGTTGCTAAGTCATTGCTATAGTATCCCAGGTGGTTTTTAAGATGTTGCCAAGTCATTGCTATGGTATCCCAGGTGGTTGTTAAGATGTTGCCAAGCCATTGCTATAGTATCCCGGGTGGTTGCTAAGATGTTGCTAGTTTCTTGCTCTGATATCCCAGGTGGTTGCTAAGATTTTGCTAAGTCAATGCTATAGTATCCCAGGTGGTTGCTAAGGTGGCCCATGTGGTTGCTTAACTATCATTGCTATGTTTTCCATGTGGTTGCTAAGTCATTGTTGCTATGGTTTCCCAGGTGCTTGCTAGTATGACCCAGGTCGTTGCTAAGCCATTGCTATGGTATCTCGGGCAGTTGCTAAGGTGCTAGATCACTGAATCGCAGGTGGTTGCTGAGGTGTTGCTATACCGTTTCTGTGGTTTTCAGGTGGTTGCTAAGGTGTTGTAAAGTGATTGCTGTGGTATTCCAGGCAGTTACTAAGGTGCTAGGCTGTTGCTATGGTAACCCAGTTGGTTGCTAAGGTGTTGCTAGACAGTTGCTAGGTTGCTATCAAGACATTACTTTGGTATCCCTGATGGCTGCTGATGTCTCATTCGATGTATGGAAAATGGCTCCAAAGCAGATGTTAATGTTTGGCTAAAAGGAGTGACTGCATTTTGTACGTGCCAAAGACCATAGTGTGAAGGAAGTAGCTGAATCTGCAGGTGTATGGAAGCGTACGGTCATACGGGTCTACCAGCAGTCGCCAAAATCCCAGTCTACAGGAAATTCTCCTCAGAATTGTCCCAGGGAAGGCATCCACCAAATCTGGCCCAACTGCTCAATTCTTTTTGATGCAAGAGTGTCTGAACACTGATGTGGCCACACTCCAGAAACTTGTCCAGTCCAGGCCAAATCCAATCACGGCTGTTATTCGTGCTCGTGGAGATACTTAGAAAATCAACATACATGACATTTGACTGAAAGTGTTGAAACTTTTACAACTCTGCATGTAAGGTTCTGATGCGCCTGTGCTGTACTTCAATCTAAACTGTCATTCAAATGGTGGTCAATACAGAAAATATAAAGAATAAAAACTAAATGAAAACGTAAATGTGTGGCTCTTGAAAGAACAGCCCTCGTTGCCACTACAAGTTCTACTATAACTACTGAGCCTTATTATTTCACGTCTGCTCAGGAGAAGAAATGTCTGCCGAGATGGACTTGATTTGAGTGGCCAATGCAGGTTCAGATTGGCCTCCCTCACTCTCCTCCGCCATCTCGCTGCCTGTTATTGATGGAGCCGCTCATCACATTTGTCTAAATGCTCTAAATTGTCAGGCAGCATAATTACAGAACTGGCTGCCGCCATATCCGCAAGATAAGAAAGACGCTGTTTTTCCCCCACCTTTCCCCTGGACAGCTCTCTCTATAAGCCACATATCGTACCCATTTCAACAGGTGAATTAGCCCAGGCTTCCTGTCATAATATTGGATTTATGAGCGGTGATCAATCCGTGAGTACTGGCCAAGGTCTCGGGCTCCTGGCTAAAATGGGACCTGTGATCGATGGTCAAATTAAAGGAGGGAAAACCAGCAACAATCGCAAAGGCAATAACAGTCACACAAAAGGCAGCAGTGGTTTCTCCTGGGGGCTTCTGGCAGGGAAGGGTGTGATGGAGAGACCATGTCACCTGGTTCAAGGCCGAGAGCAAGGTCTACACTTGGACATAGTTAAAGTCCAAAACAAATCTACTATTAGATATTAAAAATTAGATTAGACTGCAGATGTTTGTCGTCCTAAAAAAGGAAAGTCTATCCATGGTTCAGCTAGAAGTGCTCTCTACATAGACAAAGAACATGCAGAATCCCAAAAGACATGCATTTACAGCAATACACTCATCATTCAGAAGAATAGTTCCACAAATAGCTGCACCCAGAAGGAATCAACGAGACTTGCGAATGACTCATGTTTCATGCTCGGCTGCACATGTGACGTAAGCAAGGACGGGCCTTATCGCTGTACCTGACTGATGACTGCACGATGCAGGACTACATGCACACAGACCGTTACAACAACTGCCTTTAACACCACACCAATGTCGCCAAAGACATTCTGCAGTGACAAGTCCCGCTTTTGTCTTGGTGGAGACGACCAATGAATTTGTGTGTGGAGGCACCGAAGTCCTGGTGTCACTCCACCTCCACCCCTACCACACAATCTGCAGGAACTGTGTGAGAATATTCAAGCTGCATGGGATGGATTGTCACAGGACACCATTAGGAACCTCTACAGCTCCATGCCGAGACGTCTGGCATGTTGCGTTAGCAAAGATGGCGGCCCGACGGCATACTGAGAGACACTACTTCTGTATGTGTAGCTCAATAAATATCGCCCATATCAGTCCATATAAGTCTTATCATCATTTATTGTTCCTGGTAACCTTTAGCATTACAATCCAACACTATTCTTTTGACCATGAGTGTACTTCCAAAACACAGCCACAAAGTGGCCTTTACAAGATCTACAACTAATATTGTTCTGTACGTATTGGAACAATATCAGAAAAACAGCAAGCCAACAGTAATATTACTATTGAATAATAATACTAATATTACCTTGAATGCTTTTTTGGTATAGCTCATACAGCGTGTTATGCATGACACAAACAGGCTTTGTCACACCAGCAGATCTGCATTTATTCACAAAGAGTGACTTACGAGGAGATCAAGATTGTACTTGAGAAGATGAGTGGTTTAAAACATTGCTATATTCAACAGTCAGAGCAATTAAATGTAGCAAGGTGAAATTCAACGGACATTGTAAAGACATATAGAGCTCTTTATAGACCATCACCGTTCTACATGTGTCTTCTAATCGGTGATGTCAAATTGCTCACTTCCTGGATCGACCTGTAGAAGTTACTGCTGTTTTGGTATACATTTACATACTCAATTACAGTCAGCTATATAGCCAATTATATTTACACGCAATCTACTTTACTTATATGCATTGATTATGGTGAACCCAGTTGGCTTTTGTGGTCAGGACAATGATGTTTTGAAAAGTTCCTTCTTTATTGTCCAGAACATGCGCAATACATTCAGTACCAAGTAGCCTTCAAGTAGCTTCTGGAACTCTCAAGGCATTTATAGAACTATCCGAAATTATCTAGAACTTTGGAGAATTGTTTAGAACTTTCTAGAACTGTCTGGGACTGTCCAGTAGTGTACATAGCAGTATAAATACAGGTGTGTTAAAACAGCCACTTCGGTTTATGCTCCAGCTGACATCAACCATCAACGATAATAATATTATATTATCATCCAGCATGGCTGCTAGTTACAGGTTGTGGCTGTTGGAACATTCAGTTAAGAAGCCAGGTTCATAGGAAGCCAATTTCAGCCATGTCTGTTGGACAGACCTCGGTTCTCCTTCAGTGTTCTGTGCTTACGATCATTTGAATCAGTGCCAGACTAATTAATGACCTTCTATTAAAGACCGGTGGACCAGAAATGAAAATAGAACATTAGAGCAATAATAAATCATGCTACTGTTACTCTCCATACTTAAGTACATTTGAAGGTAAATACTTTAGTACTTTTACTCCAGTGGAGGTCTAAAGAGAGGAACTTCTGCTTTTACTCCATTGCATAGAATTGCACTGAGTAAAGGGGGTGTGACTTGGAGATTGACAAGGAGGCAGGATGCAAAAGCAAGTTTGACTTAATAAGAACCAAAACAAACCAGAAATGAAAGCAATCCACAAAAGTAACAAAATAAGAAAGAACCTGAGAAACAAGGAACACCTAAAACATATAGAGTAACAGCAAAGACCAACTAAGAAACAAAAGACCACTAAGAACAAGTACCAGAGTAACAGAACAACCAACAGAGAGATGAAACACCAAACAAGCACAAAGGCAACAACTGGGAGTCTAAATACACGAGGGCTAACCAGGAACACCTGGAAAGGGGAGGGGCTACAAACTAGGGACAAGCAAGAGGCACGACAAGAGGGCGGAGACAGGAGGAGCTATAAACCAAAACAAACAAAAGGCACATGGAAGTAACAAGAGAAACAGAGGCAGAAACAGAGACAAATAGGGCTAGACCAGACCAGACAGGATGAGACAGGGGGCCAATCAGGTGTCTTGGGTCCTGGCTACAGATTGCTGGGACATTGTTGCCAATTGAACCTGTTATCTACTAATAATAGAACTAGTGCCCCTCTGTTTAACATGGCTTTGTCTGGCTCATAAAATCCATTATTTGTTTGCAATTGTAGTTTAGGGCATATGCATATATGGATCTATGTGGGTTAACCTGTTTCTTGATAGTACTCAAACATGACATACTGCTAAAATCTGCCAAGCAGCCTAAAGCCACAGTTTCACACAATTCATAAAGGATGCTTCCACTTTCAGGCTACTTCATAAGCTCTGCTTTGAGAGAACATGTTTGTAATGGGCTTATTGACATATGGGCTGTTTTACAGAACCTCTGCATTAGTGAACGACAGACTGAGAACTGCTTTACTGTTTGTTGCCTTGCGCTCTTCTTCTGCAAGGTTACAGAGCGTTTTTTTTTTTTTTTGCCCCACATTAAAAATAAATAGGCTCTGTGGTCCATGGGCTGGTTTATCTCCACTTGTCAAACAAATTAAGAATGACATAAATATGCTGTGCATGGGCCCAAGGTGTGAAAACTAACCGAGAGGAATGCTCTGGGGAGATCAGTTCAGCACAGTTTGTCATATTCCATATGCCGTTAAGAGTCCTCAGCTGAAGTGTGCTTGGGAAAAGCTGTCAAAACGGATGCAGGGCCTTATAAAGCCTGCTTGCGACAAAGAGTCAACAGTAATGAGTGAACGTTAAAAAAATCATGAGGAAAACCAGGAGACTAGTCCAAATACTTATCCAAAGTGCGCTCGTCAACCCTGTAACTCGTTCACACTTTATCGGCACCACTCCCAGCACTGACTCCTGAGTCTTGCAGATGCAAATTCTTTATCAACAACTTTGTGTCTATAGTTTTCTAACTTTTCTGCCCATTAACCAATTCGTCCCTTGTAACATGATACTGTAGGGTGACCAGTCATGCTGGTTTTCCAGGTCAAGCCCCATTTTTGGTGGCCTGTCCCCAGCTGTAGTTGTCCTTGGATATGTCCCTGTTTTGAACCGATAATTAAAACATGCCGGAGAGTCCTAAGAAAGACCTGGAGCAGAGTTTTGACCTATAGAGGGGGCTGCTGCTATCTACCAACCCCTTCTATCACTTGTTCAGCTAGCTTTAGAGAATCCAGTTGTGTAAAACTCCACCACAAGCTAGCAAGTGTCAAGTGAGTCCACAACATTACCGCCAACACCTTTTCAAGACATGAGGTAACCCAGGGTTTAAAAGCAGGGGAGGGGTTACGGGACTTGAGTCGTCCTACCAGGTGATGTGGTGATGTAGGTATATGATTTGTATAGGATAGAGTTTTTATCTAGCTCCATGCAATATCTGCCAAGCGATAAGTTTAGGGTCTGAAGAATGCTAACTAGCAAATCTGTTAAATCAGCTAACAGAAAAATATACTGGCTAGCATGATAGAAGGAGAGGTAGGGCCATCTTACCCAACCATAGAAAGCTCTACCAGGCCATCAATGGCCAGTGTTGTTTCCTGTTTGTTTCCTTGTTCAAAACTGACTTTAAAGTAGAGAATATAGGTTAGTTTTCCAGTACAGACTTTTCTCTTCAAGCTCAAATGATGGTAAAGATAGTCTTTCTTCTGCACAGCTGATGGTTCAGAATTCCCACATTCAAACAGTCAATTTCCCTGCTGCATATGAGTGTCGAATAATTCAACAAGGAGCCATTTAAAGGCAGGGATGGGGGATCTAGGTTGGTTGACCTATTTCTGAGTCGCTGTGAAGCAAGACATACTTTTCAGATCTCTCAGCCATAATCCATAATTTCATACATTTCACAAAAGGTGGTGCTATCTGTGTAATTCATTAGCTCTACTTTGTGAAAATAGCCAATCGGTGATAGGCAAAGCCATGCATCTTTGCAGGCCTTGTAGGCTTTTTAGAGGATGCCTGTATAGCGGAAGACAAATTAAGATCCAACAGAAAACAGTACTTGGTACTAACATACACATAACCCAATTGGACACTGCACAGAATCAATGAATCAATATGCCACTGCTGTGAAGTCTTATGTGCACTGACATTATGATGTGTTTACACATGTTTAGCTATCTGTGGTAGGCCCATTACTGTAAATGAGGCCAAGGCTGAGGCTACCATATCATGAGCTTTTGTCATAAAACCCAATAGCCTCTGCCAGGATACGGGGGCGTTACAATGAAGGGATAAGGGAGATGGGGGGTGGGATACAGTAGATCGCAAAGCACGGGAGACGCACAAAAGCATCAAATCAGGTCTCGGAAGCATGGCTATTGAAAACCAGGCCTACATTACGTGAGGTGGATAGAGTTCCAGGAGCTAATGCGGAGTAAGCTCTTTATCCTGAGGCACATACGCTGCTCTGTTTACTGAAAGATTAACCACCAGCGTGCAAGAAGCTGCGTGCAAAATGGTTTGTTGGTTGAGGTCATTTAAACTTCACGTGAAATGCCATCAAGACACAAGAGAAGACAATAAACAGCTGCTGCAGTCCTCTGATCGAATCGGCTCCAAATGAAACCAACCATTAAGAAGCAGAGGTCAAGTATAGTTGATGCTGATACGAGGACGACCCAGTAGGCCTTTCTCTATTTTCATTTTTAGGGCAACAGCTCAATGCCGAGAACACACTTGATGGATAAACCTGTATTTCATGCAGTGATAGGCTGTTAAAAGTTCTCCCAACACAGATTAAGTGCAAATAGCCACCCGCCAAGCCTCTAACATATTCACAATTCATTAGCACTACTCACACGACCGACGAGAGCAGTTTCCAATCTTGCTGTATGGTGCTTGGGCCACGCACCCCTAAATCAGTGCTTTAATTACAAAACAAAATGCATTCAAGCGCACAGCAGTCCTTACACCCATTCATTATCGAACTTAGCATATTAAAGCAGCGGAGGACCAACTGGAAAAGATTGCAATTTACCCAGCATGGTCGTAAAGCAGCCATGCGCTTTCCTCATTAAAAGCAGCCTGGTGGATAGTGACATTTTCATCACCGTTCGCTGTGTAAGCTACACATGCGACAAGTCATTCTCTGCATTCTGGAGACCATAAAAGCAGAAACTGCTACCAACTTTTAGAACTGAAATGTTCCTATTTTCAATTCTAGAGCTGGTTTAAAAGAATGGCCAATAAGTTCAGAGCCACACTCAACAACAGAGATTGGTGAGTGCTATAACACCAACAATAACAAAGCTTAAATTATAGGATGTAATCGTATACCAAAGTCAGGATAGCCTAGGAGAAAAGAAAACACAGAGATAATGAGAATGTGGGATTGGTTAATTAGTGATTGCACAATGTGCAACAATGTGTCTCCTGTGATAGTCCATCCCATGCAGCTTGAATATTCTCACACAGTTCCTGCAGATTGTGCGGTAGAGTTGGAGGTGGAGGGACACCAGGCCTTCTGGACGTGTGACACATGACAACAAACCATGGTGCAGACCACGGTGCCTCTACACACAGATTCGTTGGTCGTCTCCACCAAGACATAAGCAGGACTTGTCACTGAAGATGACCTGCTGCCATTCTGAGTCACTCCATTACAGTCTGGCACGACACCAACGCAGTCTTTGGTGACGTTGACGTGGTGTTAAGGGCAGTCGTCGTAACGGTCTGTGTGCATGTAGTCCTGCGTTGTGCAGCCGTCTGCCAATGGTGCTGGCACTAACAGGGTGACTCATGAAGGGCATCACTGCTCGCTGAATGTCCGCTATTGTGGCTGTTGGGTCAGTCAGGTACAGCAATAAAGCCCGTTCTTGCTTACATCATATGTGCAGCTGAGCTTCAAACGTCTTCAAACATTCCTGTCAGTTGATTCTTTCTGGGTACAACTATTTGTGCAACTCTTCTTTTGATGATGAAGGTATGTTTTTCTTCTTATTCTTGGTGAAGAGATTTTGTCCACTAACTAGTCCCACAGTTTTTGAAATAATGACACTGTTCCAACTTCTGGATGTTCAATCTGATTGGTAATGGTGTACTTGTGTACAGCTTTTTGATCCGACGCATGGTTTTCCAAAAAACACTTTCCCATTAAGAATGAATAGGGAGGAAAAGTCCACAACCATCTAATGTACTTCGGCTTTTTTTTTTGCAAATTTTCCAATCTGTCTTAAGTGGTGCTGCAGCTACATTCTGCTGTGTCTGATCCACACATCACCACCGCATCAGTGTCACTGCAGTGCTGAGAATGATCCACCACCCACATAATACCTGCTCTGTGGTGGTTCTGGGAGGGGTCCTGACCATTGAAGAAATTAGCTTTAGCGCAGGTTCTGCTAATAATACTGCAATGCTACATCACTCATTCAAAGACTTTTCGTTCCTTAAGAATTGTTATCCTTCAAATTTTACACTTCATTGAGGATTAAAATATCGTTTTTCTTCACTTTTGTCTTTTAAGTCTTTGTGGCAGAACAGGGTAACAGAGTGTACAGAGAAACAGATGGACTACAGTCTGTAACTGTAGAACTACAGAGTGCTCCTATATGGTCAGTGGAGCTGATGAAATGGACAATAAGTGTAGAAACATGGAGGTGTACCTAATAAAGTGCCTGGTGATTGTATATATGTGTATATGTATGGTCATGTATTACTGTTCATATATTACAGTGTCTTGCCTATTTGGAGATGGCCAATTTCAAATAAGTTGTTATATGTGTCACATGTAAAGCCATATGTGACAAGTATCAGTTAGATTTAAATAGGAAATCCATATATGCTAATACAGGTCATATATTTGGAACCCATATGTTGGTGGGCATCACAAAAGTTCAAACACTGAACTCAAAATGGCTGATTGGTGTGAAATAGGTCCTGTTTTAAGCATAAAAGACTCAACAAATTTGGGTATATGTCTCACTATTCCAGTGGAAAGTCCTGTGTGACCTGGAAAACATGATTTGTTCTCCTCTGTTTGACCTGATTGACTTTGGCTGATGTAACGTTTGAGATGATTATATTCTTTCAGTGCTAATACAATGCTAAAACAGGTCAATTCAGTTGACTTATTTTCTTAACATGCATTAAAGCCTGAGTGTGGAGGTTCATGACGATACCCCCACCCCCCCCCCCCACACCAAAGTCATGTTTCACACTTTCATATCAGAATGGTTTTAGGTTTGTACTGTCAGTGTCGGCAGAAACACGTTTGATTATTTCGGAGGCTATTTAATTATGTCTCCATTGCAAATCCCTATGATCTAATTTTGTTGAACAGATTTGGTCTTGATTTGCAGAGAACAGAATTCGTTTTCAATGAACATCTAAACATTCGAGTTTCGGGTTATATCTTTTGTATCTATACTCATCATCAGAAGAATAGTTGCACCTAGAAGGAAGTGTGGGAGTGCAGTGCTATTGGGAAGGAAGATAAAGGTCACCAGGAACAATAAATGAAGATAAACTTAGACTGATATAAGCAATATTTATTGAGCCACACATACAAAAGTAGTGTCTCTCAGTATGGCGTCAGGCCACCGTGTTTGCTAATGCAACACGCCAGAAGTCTCGGCATGGAGTTGTAGAGGTTCCTAATGGTGTCCTGTGACAATCCATCCCATGCAGCTTGAATATTCTCACACTGTTCCTGCAGATGTTGCAGTAGGGGTGGAGGTGGAGTGACACCAGGTCTTCTGGACATGTGACAAGTGACAACAAACCGTTCATCTTGGTGCTGACCATGCTGCCTCCACAAACAGATTCGTTGGTCGTCTCCACCAAGACAAAAGCAGGACTCATCACTGAAGATGACCCTTTGCCATTCTCCATGTCACTCCATGACAGTCTGGCACGACACCATTGCAGTATTTGGTGACGTTGATGTGGCGTTAAGGGCGGTCATTGTTACAGTATGTGTGCATGTAGTCCTGCGTCATACAGCCGTCTGCCAACGGTGCTGGCACTAACAGGATGACTCATGGAGGGCAACACTGCTCGCTGAATGTTCGCAATCGTGGCTGCTGGGTCAGTTTGGTACAGTGATAAGGCCCGTCTTTGCTTACGGCACATGCGTGGCTGAGTGTGAAACTTGAGTTATTGGAATGTCTCACAATGTCGAATCTACCCACCAAGTTTCATTCCTGTTGGTTGATTTCTTCTGGATGCAACTATTTGTGCTAATATTTTTTTGATGATGAGTGTATATAGTAAATGACTCAAGCTACAGAGATGCGTCTGTCGTGTTTGCTGACTCCTGCTAACTTCATTTTTACTTATATAGAGAAAAAAAACAATTATACTCCAGTAGCTTTGGGCACTGAGCTGTTACTGTTGATAAGAGCAGATTCAATACAAAAGCAGCAGAGTTCATTATATCGTTCTGTTGTGCTTGCAAGAATGCCCCATTCGTAGTCTACATTATATTTCCTTTTAAATTAGCCTCTTTTTCAGACTCCTCTCCAAATACAAATCGACTGCGATGTTTTGCTGTGCCTGCTCAGAGTAAAATGTGAATATTTAATTAAAAAAACTCACTTTGTTTTTTTTTACCCTGCTGTCTTTTGAACATCTGACGGGTGCTGAAGCTTTTATCTCTAGAACCAGCTGCCAGAATCAAACACTTCGCCTTGAGCAAACAAGCCTCCATACAATTATGACATCCAACAAGTCAAGAAGAAAGGCTGATTATACGCCGAACCACATTCACTGTCCTTCAGGTGGCAGCAGTCATTGGTTTTAATCTAATTCAGTATGATATGGAAAATGGGACTTGTGCATTGACATACGCAGCACACAGTAAATGGACCGTACATATATCTACCATCTCAAAGGTGGGACAGTATGTGCAATGCAAACAAAGACTGGTTTGTAGGTCCATTAAAACAAATGCAAGGTTTAAAATTAGATCTATTAATTTGGTCAGAAACACTTTAATAATTCTTAATAAGCAAATATAATACATAATTACCTATAATACATTAAATAATATGACAGTGAGGCTTAATACCTGATGAATATGAATGTACCTGATGGAGTTGACAGGTTTAATGTTAACTAATGGAGAAGACAAACTAACATCAGTAACCAGTAGACCTTTAACAGTTAACATGAATGTGGGCTCATTATTTGGCAATTACTTGCATCAAAACTGCTAATTAGTGATTTTAACAGTGTTTATGACCAGATTAATAATGTAATTATTAACCCAATTTTAAACTGAAATTTGAATTTTATTATGGTAGCGTTATTTTACAGTGGTACCTATTTAATACCTGGTATTATCATCTTCAGTTGGTTTCTGTATATATATGCTCAATCTGAATTTGATGAATGCAACATGTTCCAGCAAAGTTGGGATGCAAGCAATCTAAGGCCAGGAACATCTTAAACAGGTGTTGCAATTATGCTGGGGTATGAATGGAGCATCCAGAAAAGGCCTAGGTTGTTATGCCTACAAATGCATTAGCAAATAATCCAATATAGAAGTGTGTAAGATTTTGGAATTAATTACCTGAAACTACGAACTGTTCCTTACTAACTACAAACCACTGTGTTCTCATTCGAGCCCTTCATGTCCACATAGGGGCCTTCATCTTCCAACAGAGAATGCTGCCGCCATGTTTCTAGCCCAGAATGGACAAAACACACTCTGGCTGTAGAGAGTGACTGTTGTTTTGTTGAAGCAGCAGCTTGGATTTGGTGGTGCCATAGCATCGCCTGGAAGACACAGAAAGAAGAATCTCTATTGAAATGTATGAGGATAAAGTCTACCAAAGAAGGACAGCTTACAGATGCAAAAAAGAAGGATAGTTTAGAAAGACAGAAAGGAGGAATAGCTTGCCAAGCTAGAAAGGACAGAAAGGTTGGACTGCTAGAAAATATGGACAATTAGGAGAACCAGAATGGAGAAATGGGTTGGAAATCCAAAAATGAAAGACAGAGATTGGAGAGCCAGAAAGATGGACTAGGTTGGAGAGCCTTAAAGGGAAGACAAGCTGGAGATCCAGAAAGAAAAGACTGTTTGGAGTGCCAGAAAGGAGAGAGAGTTTGAAGATTCAGAAATTAAAGTTTTGTGAACCAAAAAGGTGGGATATGTTGGAGAGACAGATAGGAAAGCCAGTTTGGAGAACCAGGAATATGGGATAGATTGGACAGCCAGAAAGGAAGAATAGTTTGGATATCCAGTAAGGAAAGACAGTCTGAAGAACAAGATGATGGGACTTGAAGAACAAGATGAATGGAGCATCCAGAAAGGCCTAAGCCTGTATGTGCAAGTATGGATTGACGCTGATCACTATGCCTATAAATGCATTAGCAAAAAATCTAACCATTGAACATAGAAGTTGGTAAGATTTAGGAAGATGGAATATAATATGCAAAACTATGTTGTTGCCCTTCATGTCTACATAGGAAGCTTTGTCTTCCAACAGAGGCTGCCGCCACCATGTTTCTGGCCCAGAATGGACAAACCACACAATGACTGTGGAGAGTGACTGTTGTTTTGTGGAAGCAGCAGCAGTTTGGATTTGGTGGCAACCATAGCATCCACTGGAAGACATAGAAAGAAGAATCTGTATTGAATTGTACAAGGCTGAAGTCTACGTCTTATTCGCCAGCTTCTTGTTGGGAATTTCCTGTTCCCGCCTTAAATGGTGCAGCAGTGTAGATACACCTAACTTATATTTATTGGCTTCTTTAATAGGTCCACATATGTTGTAAGTACCTTATAGGTCCCCTTATAGGTCAGACTGTCTCTTAGCTATTGCTGCACAGTGTCTTCACTCTCTACCCCATATACCGTTGGTCAGGTTCTGACCATAGGACCACTGTTTGTTATAGTGGCGGACCAGTCTCAGGGATAGTGCCCAGTATGAGTACAGAGCACAGTACACATTTTATGTACCCAAGTGACTCTACACCAAATCTGGATACAGTTTCATGTTTTATTGTTTACCTTTTTCTCCATGTTCCGACAATTCCCAAAGTTCGGCAATGTCACCTGCATTCCTTTCAAACACATCACAGAAACAAAAACCTCTCTTAAGCTGGATAGTCGCACAGAAAGAGGCCAGATGCTTAAGCCTTGTCTGTGGAATCCCATGCATCTATTCTCCAGGAGGGTGCAGGCCTGGAGGGATCTGCTGTTCCTCCTGTAAGCATGAAATGAAATGAAAAGCAGGGGATGAGAGCCGTATAGATGACAGAGCGAGCGGCGCTCGCTGTGGAAGTGCCAAGATGAATGAGAGGGATCGCTCTCATGCATAAGTCATACCGTCTGAGGAGTAAACACTGAACCATTGGCATCTTCCCAGGGGACAGGAGAAAAGATGAGAGCCAGAAAAGAGGGACAGTTTGGAGATCCAAAAAAGGAGGGATATGTTGGAAAGTCAGTAAGGAGAGAGTGTCTGGAGAGACATTAAGGTAGGATTGGTTAGAAATTCAGAAATGAGGTATAGTTCAGAGAACAACAAAAGAAGGACAGCTTACAGATGCAGAAAAGAAGGACAGTTTAGAAAGCGAGAAAGGAGGAATAGGTGGTGAGCCAGAAAATATGGACAGTTAGGAGAACCAGAATGGTGAGATGGGTTGGAAAACCAAAAATGAAAGACAGAGATTAGAGAGCCAGAACAGAGACATAGTTTAGAGAACCAGGCAGGTGGAATAGATTGGAGAGCCTTAAAAGGAGGAGAGCAAGAGAGACAATTAGATTCAGGAGACTGTTTTGTGAACCAAAATGGTAGAATATGTTGGAGGGACAGATATGAAAGCCAGTTTGGAGAACAAGAAAGGTGGGATAGATTGGACAACAAACAAAATTTGGATATCCAGAAGGAAAAAAATGTTTAATGAGCAAGATGATGGGATAGGTTGGAGAGCCAGCAAGGAGGTACAGTTTGGAGAACCAGAAATGAAAGACAGGTTGGAGATTCAGAAAAGAGAGACAGGTTGGAGATTCAGAGAGCAAAGACAGTTTTAAGAACCAAAAAGGTGGGATATGTTGGAGAGAGTGATAGGAGAGACAGTTTGGAGAATCAGGAAGTTGGGATAGGTTGGAGATCCAGAAGGGTGGTGCCGTTTGAAGATCCAGAAAGGAAAGACAGGGTGGAGATGAGTTGTGATTAAGCTGACGTATAGATGGTAAGTAAAATCAAAGCAGTTTTTAAAAGACTACTTGCAAAAAAAGTTTGCAAGTGTTCAATCTAACTTACTTGCTGTGGCCGATAAAACCCACATTAATCTGCAATATGCAATTTGATGACACTGTTTATGCTCACACCTGCGCAACTTATTATGCTAACGCTACAGCAATTCACAGAAACACAACATCAGACAATTATTGCTTGCTTGATAGCTCAGCCATATTGTCCTTCAAAACTCAGACCGACACTTCATCAAATGATCCAAGCAGTCTGTTTTTCTTGGGAGGCTTGGGATGCACTTTGCAAAGAGCTAAACAAAGCAAACATCTTAACCAGACCATGAAACAGGTGAGACAAACCAGTAATCTGGTGAGGCCGATCTGGGATAGGTTGCAGGCTGCATACTGGAGGTCACATGTTCAGCCAGTGCATTCTGGGAAATGAAGTCCCCGGGGGCTAGCCTCTGTAGCCAGAGGGATGCGTGACATCTGCAAACAAAACGATTAGTAATTGTTCTTTCATTCACCTTGAAATGAACTGGAACTCAGTAACAACTAGTTAAAAGTGCAAATTGATGGTCATGATTAAAGTTTACTAAATTTATTTAAGTCGTGACAGAAAGGAAAGACAGGCTGGAGAGCCAGAAAGGAGGGACAGTTTCTCATAAGCTTTCCCTCAGGTCAAAGCACAGAACGCAGACCGGTAACAGCTGCAAGCACATTCTCAAGGTCCATTTTCCAACACAAAAGCACTTAAATTCTCCAGGTTTCAAACAAGAGCGGCAAACAGAATTTCTATCACGGGACAGCACTTCACAATCACTCCGCTCCTCCGCACCTCTCCCAGCTGAGTGGCAAAGCGTGCAGCATATCGGATTGAGCTCTAGAACCGTGACGATCAAAAGATGCCTGATCCAATCAAGCTTCCCTCTTTGAGACAGGAGAGTCTTAATTGAGAGATTTTCAAAGCCTCGTGGTGTCAGCCTAAAGCAAAGTGAGAGCTGTGTGGGGTTGCAAGTCCAATACATCCTAATGAACATGTCTGCAGTGTTGGAGCTGTATAAATCAGCACATGCATACATTGAGGGTCACCAGGAAAAGCCAATGTGAGCTCTCTGGTGCAATGCATGAATCAGACAACTCCATAGACCATTTCGTTTTCTATTGGGAGAAAGAATGTTGGCTTATAGGAACAGGAGTGGGAAAAGAACAGTGAAAGACCTTGGTCCCTGTGTCATCTGACGTAAGCAAGGACAGGCCTTATCGCTGTACCTGACTGACCCAACAGCCACCATTGAGGGTATTCAGCGAGCAGTGATGACCTCCATGAGTCATCCTGTTGGTGCCAGCACTGTCGGCAGATGGCTGCACTACATGAATGCCGACCGCTACGACGACTGCCTTTAAGACCACATCAGCGTCGCCAAAGACTGTCATGTGAGTGACTCCGAATGGCAGTGGGACATTGAGTCTCGGTTTTCTGCTGGTGGAGGTGACTAACAAACCCATGTGTGGAGGCACGCCATGAGTAACGGTTTGTTGTCACGCGTCACACATTCAGAAGGCCTAGTGTCACTCCACCTCCACCCCTACCGCAACATCTGCAGGAACTGTGTGAGAATATTCAAGCTGCATGGGATGGATTATCACAGGACACCATTAGGAACCTCTACCCCAAAACGGTGGATAGCTACATGCCCCATCCTCCATAGAGAAACCACACAGAAGACAGTCAGTGCGGTGTAATGGAGACCATTTATTGGGCAGGGGAGCACCCATATACTTCATTCATCACAATCCAGGATAGCAGCAGTGGGATAGAACATACAGGCTACAACCTAGTGCTAACCACCTTGCGTGCATACCTGTTCATGCCTCTACTCTCTCTCTCTCTCTCTCTCTCTCTATATACACTCTGGAGCACATGTACCTAATCCAAGGCACTTAAAGTGACCGTTACAATGTTTAGCTCAATAAATATTGCCCATATCAGTCTAAATTTATCATCATTTATTGTTCCTGGTAACATTTATCTTCCTTCCCAATAGCACTGCAATCCCACACTTCCTTCTGGGTTCAGCTATTCTTTTGATGATGAATGTATAAGCAGTCTCAAGTACATACAATTGAAGAGTAAGTGGGAACTACCTCAACATATTGTACTTTCATACTGTACTGAACATTCCTACATGTACACGTTCACAAAGCTGTTTTTGCCTCCTGCATATGCAAACTGCACATTAGTTCTAGAGTATTCACATTCTGACATAGAGATACTGCTCTTACCACACGTGTCTTACTGTTACTGTTTACACATTTTGTTTATTTGTCTTTGCACTGTACACTATGAATAAAAAAAAAAATAATAAAATAAAATAAAATATATATATATATATATATATATATATATTTATATTTATATAA
>CM067490.1:23449719-23465495 GCA_034552555.1 Semaprochilodus insignis | reverse complement strand
TATATATATATATATATATATATATATATATATATATACATATATATATATATATATATTCCCCCTTAATAGCTGCACTGGAGAAGGAACCTGACTGTGTTTCGTTATACTGTATTGGTATAATGACAATAAAGTTGAACTGAATTACTGAACTCAATTGAATTGAACCCAGCAAACCTCAGGCCTGATGTTCTGAACTGTGTGGCAGTACCAGCCACAGCTCATTATGTCCATGTGTTCATGATAAAACATTAAATGCTCTTCTCTTACTCATGCATATGTATTTGAGAGAGAAACGCCTACTAGTATTTGATTACTAGTATTTGATTAATTCACAGCAGTTTGCATGATGAGCTGCAGCCTTAGTATATCAAACCTTCATTTCAGAGGCATAGTGAAAGCATATTGCAGTCGCATCCAGGCACATTCTGCGCTGCACCCGTGCTTGGATGTAAATCCGGCCCCATGTGTGTGGCGCAGTGACTGATAGGTGGTATGGGTCCTTGCACAAATGAATTAGCGAAGCTACATGCAGGTTCATTTTACACCGTTGTGAACCTGAAAGCGGCAAAAGCAAAAGAAGGGAGAACTTAAAGAACAAGAAAAAAATCATGAAATAAGTAGAAAATGTCACGACCTTTGAGATTTGTGACCAGTATTTTGATGGTCTACATTAAAACCTAGGAAGTAAATAGAATGGCTTTCCTCTTTCAATAATACTGCAGCAACGTACAAAATCAGTTCCAACGTTATACAAAGTACAGTCACTTGGCTGAGAACCACTTTTAGACTGTCAAAATTCCAAGCTTACAGTCTTAAAAATAAAGATTATTGGACGAAGTACACAAACCATATACCTTTAAGTTAAAGTAGAGATACCCAGGATAAAATACTGCTCCAGTAAAAGTAGAGGTTTTTCCCTTTAGACCGCCACTGAAGTAAACGTACTACAGTATTTACCTTCAAATGTAAGTATACATTTCAGTATACAAGTATACATGCATAAAGAAACAATTAGACCGTTTAGTAAAGCATGTTTTTTGAAAATTATTTTACACTTCTCAGACTTCTGATCTTGTTTTATTTTGTTTTATAAAGTTACATAATTTTGTTCATCAAAATTCATTGACATCAAAACAAACAAATCCAGTTTGTAAATACAGACTGCAAATTAAATGTAAATTCCATTCATTATGTCAATGTAAAATTATGTAATTATTATGTAATTAAATGTGTATATGTATTTATTGTGCCTTAAACATATAATAGTATAATAAACGTATAATAACTGCCAATACATTTAGCTCAGTGCAAAATCACACAGCATTGACTTTCATAATAATTTCAACTACAACTAGAAAAGTGCATTTGCTAAAGCAAACCTGGAATGGTTGCGCAGCCTAAATGGTTCCCACTTCCTCTGTGGTTGCTATGCGAGGAATGAGGGAGGAATGAACGACACATAGAAGTGAGGCTCAGTATGTCTGTAGATTAGAGTTTGAGGATCTGCCCTGAGTGAGTACATGCCGTTTGATGGCTGTAGGTTAAAGCAAACAATGGTGTTTGAGTCGGGCCAAAAATGAATGGTATTCTATGGGAGAACCACACTGTATTCATGCTTGGGGGTCTGTGCTGAGATGCGGGAAAGAAATTTTGCTACGCGGAAAATATGCATCCAAACAAAAAGCTGTATACAAGCACACTTTTCCTGATCAATCAAGACTGAACAATTTGGACTGAAGAATCTGTGTTGATATCTTGAAAACCATGGGACTAGTTAGACAAAAAATAGAACGTGATGATGATGTTGGTCAATATGGGCTTAAAACAGACAATGGTAACAGCCAGAGTCTGAGTTATTTCTGCAGTAGCCCTCTCACCCTTCTTTATAACTGAAGGTTACTGTATCCTGCAGTCCATACATTGTTCAGTGCTATGCCTCCATTGTTTCACTCCTGCCCTCTTCATTAGCCACAGCTCTGTTTCCGGGCAGAGCTGCCTTATTTAACAATAAGAAAGGTCATGGCGACAGCTCTGTTGGATATATTCACACGTTCAGTGCGTTCCTCTCTCTATCTCTCGCTCTCAGTAGCTTTTATTCCCGACAGTGTGCACACAGTGCTTCGGACACACAGAACACTTATTGTCTGTGGCAAAATGACTTTTCATTCATGACGCGACCCGCACTGCATAAACCACCACAAAGCCTGGAAACAAAAGGCAATAAAATGGCATTGATTGAATCTACCATAAAAAGCTCCCATGCCTGGCCACATTGTTCTCAGGGGGTCACTGGGTAGAATTAAGCCCAGTGACGCTCATTGAAATTCACTGAACTTCTGTTTAAGACTTTTTTGTCGTAATGAGCAGAGAGACCAGATGAATCTTGTCACGAAATGTGTTTAGCATAATTAGGACCGGTTTCAAACAGCTTTATGTGTACATGATTGTTTCAAACTAGCCATTCTCTGGCTCTTCATCAGTTTCAGCTCTTGGCTTGGTATGTTTGGGTGGTGGACAGCTTGATACAGCTGTACCAACTGCACAAATATTGCCATTCCAGTTCCATTGCGGTGTCACTGCTGTGCTGAGAATGGTCCACCATCCCATCCAAGAAATTCTGGACCACACTGTTGCTGTGATCTGAAACTGGCCATTCATGAATTGGGTAGAGGGATGCATGGTGACAAATGAGTGTAATTCTACACCTATGTAGTGGACCTATATAGTTAGACTCTGATTTGACTTGAACACCAACAGGGACGGACTGGCCACCACGAGAACCAGGACAATTATGTGTGGGCCACTATATGTCTGAGAGAACAGGAAACACCATCAAAGCATTCGCTGGGCAAGTATTCCAGAGACTAATATAGTGCCATATTAAGTGAATGGGGACCACCTGTGACAAACAGAACACGGGAGAGCATTAGTGGCCAACTGTATCGCCATCAGCCAATCCTGCTGCACCCTAGGACAAAGTGGGAAAGTTACCAATAAGGTATACCGTGAAAGCTAGACAGTGAAACAGAGAATAAGGGAGGGGGTTAACCTATTCTGTTAGTCTACCAATATACTAAACCTACGGATGGCTAGTGTAATGTTAATGTATGCACACAAAGTCTGGCTAGCCAACCAGATAGCTAACTAGCAATTGACTAGTTAGTTCCCAGTTCTGAACACCAATGTCTTGAACTCTTGATTTGAATTAGAGCCCTATGACTCAGACTTGAAATCTGAAGTAGAAGAAAGTTAGAGAGGTGTCTGGCAGCAAATGAGACTCTACAGTTGGTCACCTTCCATGTAAATTGATTCCTGTCATCGGTATGCCAGAACTGCAAGTTTATCTCATACAGACCCCGACAGCAGCATCTTTAATAACTATGCATTGTGTACAAGCAAGACAAGAATAACATTTCAAGCCTACTTCTATGACCCTGCATTCACACTAGCAGGTGACACAGTAATAAGTGACCAGTCATTTTCTTATGTGAGTATGCGATTTGTAAACATAATTTAGCATACCAGTCATAGACACAGGATTCTACTGTCTGTACTTTTTGTTCCTACCAGCATTTAGTTCCAGTTCTCAGCAGTGTGGTGGTAAACATGGAAAAGAAGCTCATAACCGCTGTTTCTTCTTTCCCCAGTTTATATGATGCGTCTTTGCACATATACATCTGAAGAAAAATGAAGTGTGGAAGAAAGTAGCGGATACTGTTGGTGCCTCGAGTGAGTTAGTACACTCGATAGCTAGCTAGGTTAGCCAGCATACTAACAGGCCAATAAAGCTAGCTACGAATGCAAGCAGTTAGGTTTCCTTACATGACACAATATACACCATATACATACGTCTGCTATCACTAAAGTTAGCAGAGCACCCTTACGCCATTGTTTATGTTGGACTGGCAGAGTCAAATGACTGAAGAAAGATCCCAACACTGCTATCAAGTGGTCAGGGAGTTTAAACACAACACAAAATAAACCACTGTATGCAACTGGCCAGTGTACATATTGGGAGTGTATGCAACTGGCCAAGGTATGCATTGGCAGTGTATGCAACTGGCCAGTGTATGTGTTGGCAGTGTAGGCAACTGGCCAGCGTGTGCATTATAAGGGTATGCAACTGACCAGTGTACACACTGGTGGTGTATGCAACTGGCCAGTGTATGCAACTGGCCGGTGTATGCATTAGTGGTGTATGCAACTGACCAGTGTACGCACTGATGGCGTATGCAACTGGCCAGTGTATGCATTATAAGTGTACACAACTGACCAGTGTACACACTGGTGGTGTATGCAACTGGCCAGTGTATGCAATAGTGGTGTATGCAACTGACCAGTGTACGCACTGGTGGATTATGCAACTGGCCAGTGTATGCAACTGGCCGGTGTATGCATTAATGGTGTATGCAGCTGGCCAGTGTATGCATTTGCAGTGCATGCAACTGACCAGTGTATGCATTAGTGGTGTATGCAACTGGCCAGTGTATGCATTAGTGGTGTATGAAACTGGCCACTGTATGCATTATAAGTGTATGCAACGGGTGGAGTATGCATTAGTGGTGTATGCAGCTGGCCAGTGTATGCATTGGCGACGTATGCAACTGGCCAGTGTATGCATTAGCGGTGTACAAAGCTGTATATAATATACAGTTATTTCTGTTATTATTATACATTTATTTGGTTACGCTCTGAACTGATATTTTCTCATACTATTTTCCCACACATTTTTACATGTGACATTCTTGGTATGTACATGGCTCATTCCCTCACATGGTAGTGTCGGCTGTCTACTTAACAAGTCTGGGCTGTTGAATATTTCATCATGTTTTAATATTTAAAAAAAAATCAAGCCAAATAATTTTATCTCAGGTGTCAAACGCTCAGTGTGGTTCCTGCAGGAGGGGACGGGATAAATAATTCTGGGTCTCGCATGCCAGAGCTTTAAATCTCTGGCTGACAGATTAGGAGGCTCACCCAGGCTGCTGTTTTTTTTAATTATCCGCAGAGTGAGCAGAAAGGAGATGTTAGAGCGTGGAACATTAGTAGCTGTGGGAGCGAGACTGGGCCACGGTGGTAGCACACAGCTGGGTCGATGCTATCTGCAGTCTGGCCTATCTAAAGGCCGAAACCATCAGGGGGCCTTAATCCAGTTTATCCCAGTAGGGGCCCGAGCCTAATCAATCGGTCGATTGTTCCCTGACCTTGACCGTGATTAGTCTGAGACCATGCGGACTGCAGTTTAACCGGTGGCCCCTGGGATGCAAAGCCGCACCACAAGATGTTATTTGCACCATGGGAACCAGCTGATATGCGCCGTTTACAGGAACAGCCATCGACTGTATGAGTTTGCATGCTGGAAATGTGCAGTTAAAAATATAAAATAATATCTAAATATTTATTTTCTCTGTATTGCTTTATTTGAGGGAAAAAATAATAATAAAATATAAAATGTGCCATATTGTTTTTGCTCAGACCAGTTTTGTCCATTGTTAAATTCAGCAAATGAACAGTGTTGTGTGTTCAAATGTGCTTATGTGCTAGAGGTGTGTTCTCACTTACACTCATCAACATATCATTTGACCCTAGGTGCCCAAACTTTTGAACACAGCTGCATTTGTACCAACTCATGCTGCTGCCTCTGTCAGTCTTTTCCTTGTATTTGTGCCAAATGGCACCAATTGGATTCGACTCCACTCACTTCTACAGTGAACTTGTACCATATCCAGATGTTTTCATAGAAACTGGACCATGTCCAGATGTTCTCATGGAAACTGCACTATATCCAGATGTTGCTATGGATGGTGTCCAAACTTTGCTTGTTTAGTTTTACACTGGAGCTACAAGCCTAATGTATAGCTAACAATTAACATCCCACCTGTTAGCATTATGCAAGCTGCTAACACACGTATAGCACGTATAGTTCTTAAGCAGAGTCTTACTTAACAATGTAGCTTGGCAGTAGCAGCAGCAGCAATCCTGAAGCCTGATTCATTTGCGGACTTGGAAACAGCTGCCTCCCCTGTTGCCCCCCTGGTTGAAGACACATCACTAAAGTGGCCTCTAAAGTGGCCAAAATGAGGGGAAGTGCCTTACTGGCTGCCCTTCACATGGGGTTAAAATGGCCGAATGTCCTCTAGGATGCCCCTTCATCGTGATGATGATGATTATTAAGTCCTGTACAGCAAGAAAGTTTGATGTGTTTTAAAGAGTCTCCTTCTGTGGTGAAAACGTGATGCGGTGCCCTATAGGGTGCTAACAGTAGTCTAAACATGGACGCTTCAGAGAAGACTTTTTGGGCTCGAAAAGTGCTCGTCTACAGCGCTCTACTGACCCGTGGAGCATGGCTTTGTTCTAACACTTCTCCACCAATCCACAGCATGTCAGATACTGAATCTCATCATCTCTGGTTTCCCAAACACTACAATACAACATCATGTGTCATGATAGAGCAGACATCATGCATTGTAATTCTACTATTGAGTTTGAAGCTGATTACTCTCATAATTATTTTATCAGACATATGGCACTTTTAATTCCTCTGGCTGTCCATATCTCTACTGCAGGCATGCATCTTGGTAGGGCTACTTATGTCGGATACAAATTAAGCCGCAAAGCATTCCCTTCTCCTGTGGTTTTATTCTTGACATCATCAGTAACTCGTCAACGTCGACTTGACTTTTATCACATAACTCAACTGTCAATACAAATCTGTCAGGGAAACCCTAATGAAGACTATGTCATTTTCACCCCTGAGCTTCGAGTCATCATCACCAGAGTCCAGCCCCGGCGTGAATACTGTCCGCACCTTCCTCTGGCTCCTGTAGTCCACAAAACCCAACACACCAATCCTTTCCCAGACTCCACTTCCCAGAATCCCACCAGAGCATTGTTTGCTGTGTTCAGTCAGTTAGTTTTTAGATTTTTGCCTGGCCTCCACTACTCCCTCTTGATGTCCCTCTTGATCGACTGTTGTCTTGCTCTGGCTTTTAACCCTCTATGTTTTGACCAGATTTTTGGATTGGCCGAACTGCGTTAAAGCCTCAAAGCGTTGCTTTATCCACAAGCGTCTTATTGTTTCTGTCCTGTTACAGTGAGGAAGATAGGAAAATAGGTGGACAGCTACAAAAACTGCAGAGAAAATGGGATTCCTAAAAAAACATCTGGAAGACCTGGTAAACTGCCAAAACTCACTTAAATAGTAGTTAAAGCTTTCATCTCAGACAGAGTGAGACTGTAGCATATCCAGATGTTCTTATGTAAACTCTACCCTATCCAGATGTTCTCATGGAAAAGTATCATATCCAGATGTTCTTGTGTAAACTGTATCCTATCCAGATATTCTTATGGACATTGAACCATATCCAGATGATCTTACGTAAACTGCATCCTATCCAGATGTTGTTATGGACGTTGAACCATATCCAGATGTTCTTTTGTAAACTGTATCCTATCCAGATGTTCTCATGGGAATAGTACCATATCCAGGTGTTCTTATGTCTTATGTAAACTGTATCCTACCCAGATGTTCTTATGGATGTTGAACCATATCCAGACGTTCTTATGTAAACTGTATCATGTCCGGATGTTCTCATGGAAATAGTATCATATCCAGATGTTCTCGGAGAAATAGTACCATATCCAGAAGCCCTTAAGAAGATTCAGATGTCCTTATGGCAGCTGAAACATATCTAGATGTTCTTATGTGAACTGTATCATATCATCTTAAAGAATTTGCACCATTTCTAGATGTTCTTATCCAGCTGCACCAAATCCAGATGTTCTTATGTTAACTGCACCATATCCAGATGTTCTTATGGAAACTGTAACGTATCCAGACACTCATATGGAAGGCCTCCAGCATTGTGACTCTCATATAAATGTGCTGCATAGGAAACACAACGTCCCTGCCTTTTTCCTGGTACTGTAGAGTGATGAGGCATTTATTACTCTGACTCATGCGTCTGCCGTCACCAGATGAATGGCCTCTTCTGCTGTCACCAGCGGAACAAAGGCCAGTTTTCTTCATGGCAAAGATGGAAATCGTGCTTTAAGACCATCCAGACTTGGAGATGACCCTGGATCTCTCTGCGTTTCTCATTCCTGTCATTTGTCTTCCGTTCAGTGCTGCTAATCTAATGATGAATCATATGAATACATTATTCAGGCTACTACTCTTTAACTATGCAGTGTAGTTTTGTCTGTTTTTAACAGATGGCAGTATGTCATACAGTGTCACAGGCCACATAAGCATGTCTACTTGACACTTACTACTCTTTGAGGCTACTTGAAATCGAGACAATGTTCCCTTTCCAGATAAATTGCAGTGATTGATATGATGGACTATTTTTGATCATGTGTTTGTCTTGTCTGAGTTACGTTATGTGGGAACAATGCACCACAACAACGCACTAAATGAAACAAATCCCCGTCATTGTGTAGCCCCTTAAATCATCCATTGATTACTGCCATTAGTTCTTTAGCAGCGACAGTGGCATGGACTTCAACCCTATGATTCTCACTATAACCCAGTGACTCAAGACTTAATTCAGCCTCTACTCCAGTGACTTGAGACTTGACTCAGACTCTAACCCCAGTGACTCAACATTCGATTCAATTTCTGTGTGTTAAGACTCAAGCCTAGGCACTGTCAACTTTGACTCTAACCCCAGAGACTTGAGATATCACTCAGACTCTAGTGACTCGAGACTTGACTTGGACTTTAACCCCAGCATCTTGAGACTCAATTCAAGTTCCAACCCCAGTGACCTGAAACTCAACTCAGGCTCTAAACCCAGTCACTGTGAACTTGGACTCTAACCCCAGTGACTCAAGACCTGCCTCGGACTGACCCCAGAGACTTGAGATATGACTTAGATTCTAACTATAGAGAATAAAGATATGACTCAGATTGCAACCCTAACGTCTCAGGACTCAATTCGCACTCTAACCCCAGTGACTTAACTGACTTAACTCAGACTCTATACCCAGTCACTGTGAACTTGGAGTCTAACCTCAGAGACTTGAGACACAGACTCTAACCCAGGAGATTTAAATGCAGACACTAACCCAAGTAACTTGAGATATGACTCAAGCTCTAACCCCAGCATCTCGAGACTCAATTCAGACTCTAACCCCACTGACTTGAGAATCAACTCAGACTCTACAACCTGTCACTTCCAACTTGGACTCTAACCCCAGAGACTTAGGATATGATTCAAATTCTAGCACCAGCGACTCAAGACTTGACTTGGGCTCTAACTCATTAAACTCAGTGGCTTGAGACTCAACTCAGACTCTAACTCCTGTGACTCAAGGCTGAACTTGTACTCTAACCGCAGTGACTCTCAACTCAAAACTTGGACTTGTAAACCCAGTCACTGTCGACTTGGACTGTAGACCCTTGGACTCTCAATCTGGACTGTAACACTTGTAACTCCAGACTTGATTCAGACTAAAACCCCAATGACTTAAGACTCAGCTCTGACTCAAACTCCATTGACTCATGTCTCAACTCTTGGACTCTAACACTGGAGACTTGGGACTTAACTTGGACTTCCATCAAGTGACTTAGGAAGACCTTTGGGTTATGACATATTCAGTAAAAATGAAACAGACAGAAGAAAAAAAACATACCAGAGAAGTAAGACAAGGTTTTGTATTTTATCTAGGGCAATGGAAATAGGTTAATGATAGAACAACATTCTGAGCAGAACAAAAATCAGGCCAAGATATTTAATTATGGCTGTGAAAAAATTGTTCCATTTTTGTCAATAATTGGTTTGGACGTTTGTAGTTGTTCTTTTTCAAAGAGACAAGAGCCTTTACAACTGCTAGCATTTCAGATGTAAGAAGCACATTTAAATCTTAATGAGTTCACATGATCTTTGATAAATAAATGTGCTCGCTTCTGAATCCACATCAAATGAAGTTTCTAATCCCAGCTGTGTGAAGCCACCAGCAGAGCCGAAGCCAAAATCCAATTCTAAACAACANGACAGCAGGCTTCCCGTGAACGCCATGGCCAACTACGATCTGGAAGGATTTTGCGGCATTGTTAGAGGGGATGAAGTGTGGTGGGGTTGAGATGGAGGCAGCCACCAATTAAAGTGGAAGTGTTAGCTGAGGATGTCACTTTTTAGGTTATTTATTTACAAGTGTCAGTTACTGAGGAAAAAAGTTACTAAACAAGGTGATCTTGGCGGAGTTGTGGAATATGTGTATGTTTAAGGGGTCTGATTGAGGGTCCATAATTCAGTTCCTCATTTTCATAAATATAGAACTTATAGTGGTTCATAGAAATGACTGAATAATACATCTCAGTAATACAACTGACTTTTCTATGATTAGGTTTTAGTGAATGGTTTCAGATCTTTATCCCACATGTGAATTACCCATGTGTGGTAAAAGTAATGTTGAGATATCACTCAGATTCTAGTGACTCGAGACTTGACTTGGATTTTAACCCCAGCATCTTGAGACTCAATTCAGATCCTAAGCCCAGTGACTTGAGACTCAACTCAGGCTCTAAACCCAGTCACTGTGAACTTGGACTCTAACCCCAGTGACTCGAAACCTGACTCGGACTCTAACCCAAGAGACTTGAGGTATGACTCAGACTCTAACTATAGAGAATAAAGACATGACTCAGATTCTAACCCTAGCTTCTCAGGACTCAATTTGCACTCTAACCGCAGTGACTTAAGTGACTTAAGACTCAATTTGGACTCCAACTGAGACACAGACTCTAACCCAGGAGACTTAAATGCAGACACTAACCCAAGAGACTTGAGATATGACTCAAGCTCTAACCCCAGCATCTTGAAACTCAATTCTTGAGACTCAATTCATGAGACTCAATTCTCGAGACTCTTGAGACTCAGACTCTAACCCTACTGACTTGAGATTCAACTCAGACTCTACACCTTTGTCACTTCCAACTTGTACTCTAACCCCAGAGACTTAAGATATGACTCAGACTCTATGACTCAGACTAACAAATTTAACAGAAAATGCGATTCAGCCGATTGAACCCAGCAGGTAAATAATTCACTCACATTTGTTCAGGTGCAACCAACTTTTGAATCGTCTAAAGAGCATCAGCCTTTTCAGTGTCCCTGAGGATCAGAATAACCCAGAACACATGGTCTGTTCAGCTTTTACACAGCATCGATCAACATCAGGACTTAAACAACGATAATGAAGTAGTAAAAATGATGGGGCTATAAATACCTACGATGTGTGAGTGACGGGATTCATAGAGTGAGTGATGGGATCCATAGATTGAGAAGAGGTGGTGCAGTGCAGTGAATGTCTCGTTCAATGTGTGGAAAATGGCTCCAAAGCGGATTTACATTTACATTTATGGCATTTAGCTGACGCTCTTATCCAAAGCGACTTACAAGGTCATTCATATTACAGGTAGGGCAATGTAGTGTTAGGAGTCTTGCCCAAGGACTCTTATTGGTGTAGCACAGCATAGTTACCCAGACCCGGGAATCGAACCCCCATCTCCCACATGGGGCGGTAGCTCCCTGGAGGTTAGTGGTGTTATCCGCTGAGCCACACCAACCACAGTTGTTAATGATTGGCTAAAAGGAGGGATTGCATTTTGGCGTGCCAAAGACCATGGTGTGAAGGAAGTAGCTGAATCTGCAGGTGAATGGAAGCATACGGTCATACAGGTCTACCAGCAGTGGGTAAAATCCCAGTCTACAGGGAATTCTCCTCAGAGTTGTGCCAGGGAAGGCATCCACCAAATCTGGCCCAACTGCACAATTTTGTGATGCAAGAGTGTCTGAATATTGATGTGGTCAACATCCAGAAACTTGTCCAATCCATGCCAAATCCAGTCACAGCTGTTATTGGTGCTTGTGGGGGTATTACACACCATTAGGTAGATTTCAGTCACAGGCGACTTGTTTTTTATCTGGTGAGCTTACATGCATTGTTTTTTGTGCCATCATCACTTCAGAGTGGGCTGTGTTTCAGCTTGGTTTCCATGTATGCACTGTATGGCCTGGGTAGTGAACAGTATGTTTTGAAGCTTTAACTGAGGAAAATGGTCAATGGTACAGAAGAGGCCAGGGCTGAACATATTGAGCCATTCCACAAACAAGTGCTGCGGCTGATGATGGAAAGCCAGGTTGCATTCAGGAACTCATCTGAGTTTTTAATATGAAGTTATTTCTCTTCTGTGCTCATGTTATTTGGCTTCATGAGAACAAACAGTTCAGCCTCTAGCAGCAACCACAGTCAGACCATAACTAAGAAAAGGAGAAAGACATCTGGACCATTTGGGTTGCCAGACGGGACATGGTAACGCTCAGCTAAGCTATTTTTGGTTTCATCCTGGGGAGGTTTACAGTAAACTAGAGTTTTGGGTTGCCTAATTGAGTGGTTTTCTATCACACATTGCCTATTTGTTTTATGTTGCTGTGGATGTCTTTTAGTAAATTGGCATTTGGGTTGCCAGAGTGGTTTTACATCACCTGCAGTCTACTTTTTAAGCTTGCTCTAGTATACTTTTTGGTAAAATTGAAATGTGTTGCCAGGTAGTCTGCTTTTCAAACATATGTATATTTGTTAATTACTTATATAATACATACATTAAAAAATGGAATATGCTAGGAACATATATATTTGGTTATATCTAAATATATGCTTGAATGTATTGTTTATTGTTATTAAGTTGCAAGATTGGGCATCAAGCTGGTCTTATCTTTATTCACACTATGCTTCTTTATAGTTAATTGGAGATATACATATGTTGGGTTGGCAGACTGGGGGTGTTGTCTGTGTTTCAATCACAGTGGGGTTGTGATTTTAGTACACTGGAATTTGGACTGGCAGATGCGGGGTTTCCAATGTGCTACTGCAGCATTAGAGTAAATCAAAGAATGGGTTGCCTTTTAGTGCATTTTTCACACATATGTATATTTTCTAATCATACAGACATTCTATATTATGATGTATTTAAAACATATAGCTGCACAATATTTATACATTTTATACATATTTATGCATTTATGGATATTTGAATTCCATGTTGTGATTTGGTTGCCTGATTAGGCATCACGCTGGTCATACACATGTGTTTATTAACACTCTGCTGGTTTACAGTTAATTGGATTGGCTTGCCAGATTTACAGTTGCCATGTTATCAATCACATGCTGCCCATTATTTAATCACACTAGTAAATTGGAGTAAATTACAGTGGGGGTTGCCAGATTGTTTTTGCCATCCCAAATCCCCAAGCAGACATGCTACAGTTTAGAGTAAATTGGAAAATGGGTTGCCTGGCTGTCTGCTTTTCTCACATTTAGCTATTTTTTTAATCACACAGTTCTTGTATGTTACAATGTATTTGTAATAAATAATAAGCAAATTTGAAATATACTAAGAATATTTAACATTGTTTGTGGGTTGCCAGATTGTGTTTCAAGTTGGTCTTATCTTTATTCACACTGTACTGGTTTACTGGTTTACAGTTACGGCACACACACACACACACACACGCACACGCACACGCACACAAACATATACATACATGTGTATATTACGGTTGAAAGGACTGGGTTGCCAGATCGGATTTTTTTTTTGTAATTTAATTGATCCTTTTTTCAAATCGCGCTGCTTCTAACGGTGGTAGAGGAAGTTAAGAGAATCTGGCAACCTGTGTTTTCGCTACGAGAGGTGATGTGGGAGGGAGGGGGTCACGTGCGTGCGGTGGAGGCGCGAGTGAAGCGGGAGATGAGAGGAGAGAGTGTGAGAGGAGAGCAAGGAAACACGGAGCAGGTAAATGAGCGTTACTTTTATTGATTCACTCATTCACTCATTCATCAGTCCACTGAGAGTTTGAGCTGGACCGCGTGTCAGTGCGCGCGAGGCTGTGACGGGCGACAGTAAGTGCTGGAGAGAAGCTCCGTGACTAACTGTTGCTGTTGCTGACTGACTCCGCGTCTCTGAGCGCCAGGCGGGCGGAGAGTTTGACTGAGAGGCGGAGTGGGAAGTGCGGAGCTGTCCAGGGTGGCGGTGCTGAAACCTGATCCGGAGGAATGTCCGTTTACTGAGGTTAGAGTTCTGGACGGACGCTGGCTGTCCTTCTGTACTGATGATTAATGATAGCGCTCTGATTCTGATTCTGTATTTCAGTCTATCCTTATTCTGTTCCTCTCTCCATCTCTCTCTCTCCTGTCTATTCTATCACTCTGCCAGAAACATAACTTACAACATCTGAGCCAATCAAGTACGGCGTGAGAGAAAGAGATAGTGAGACAGAGGAGAGAGAGAGAGTGAGGGAGAGGAGAAAGAGAGAGTGAGGGAGACAGAGAGACATTAATAAATAAAGAGATTTATAAACAGCTTAACTGATACTGACAACTATATGAACTACACTGTAATACATCAGAGAGAGAGAGAGAGAAATTAAGAGAGGGAAGATGGAGAGACTGAGAGAAAAAGAGAAAAAGAAAGAAAAAGAGAAACATAAACAGACAGACAGTGAGAGAGCAGGGAGAGTGAGATAAAACAATAAGAGAAGGGAGAGGAATGAAAAAGAGAGGAGGAGGAGAGAGAGAGGCTTGAGATAAATAAAAAGAATAAGAGAGGGGAGAGAGATAGTGAGAGAAAGAGAGACAGACAGAAAAAGAAAGAAAAAGTGAGAGAAGAAGACAGAAAAGAGAGATAGAGAAGAATAAGAAAAGAAGAGACAGTAAGAACAGAGAGAAAGTGAGAGATAAAAAGAGAAAGAAAAGGAGGAGGAATGAGAGAAAGAGAGAGAGAAGCTAGAGATACATAAAAAGAGTGGAAGATAGTGATTGAAGGACAGAGAGAGAGATAAAGATAGAAATAGAAAAAAAAGAAAAGTCAGAGAGAAAAGGATAATAAATAGAGATAGACAAAAGAGAAAGTAAGAGATGAAGAATGAAAGCGAGAATGAAGAGGAATGAGAGAAAAAATGAAGAGGAGGGAGGGAGAGAGAGAAAAAATTGAGAGATAAATAAAAAGAAGGAAGAGAGAGAAAGACGGATAAGAAATAGAGACAGACAGCCAGGCAGTAGAGGAAGAGAGATAAAGAAATAGAGTACGAAGGAGAAGGAAGAGGAATGAGAAAGAAAAGGAAGAGGAGAGAAAGAGAAGGACAGGAAATAGAGAGTTGAGTGATAAATAAAGAGAAGGAATAGAGAGAAAAGAAGGGAGAGAGAGTATAAGAGACAGGGAGAAAGAGAAGGAAGCAACAGACAGAAGTAGACAGAGAGAAGTGATAGAAGAAAACAAAAGAAGTGAGAGGAGGAATAGGAGAGAGAGAAGTGAGAAATGAGGAAGAGAGAGAGAGAGATTTGATCAGTAAGTGAAAGTGTTCTCTGTTCTCTCTTCAGAGCCAGTTTGTCAGGATTTTGATTAGTTTGTTGTGCGGTTGCCAAATCTTGCTGGAAATAATTGCTCTTAGCCACAGAGTCAGAAACTCATCAGCTAGAGGCTCAGGAAAGCTGAAAGGTGAGAATCTATGATGTTTAATGTGTTCAAAAGCCTTATTCACTCTGAACAGGCAGGCTGAACGCAGGCTGAACGCAGGCTGAACACAGGCTGAGGGCTACACAGTTGGCTGAGCTAAAACCAGGTAATGAAAATGAATTTGAAGCTTGTTGACAGCTGTCTTCTGAAATGGACATGCTGGAACATTGCTGTGAGGATCCGATTGAGCATTAGTGAGGTCAGGTATTGATGTTGGAACATTGCTGTGAGATTCTGACTGAGCATTAGTGAGGTC
>CM067490.1:23365972-23449373 GCA_034552555.1 Semaprochilodus insignis | reverse complement strand
CACAACCTAACAATGGAAAAACATACAGAACTGAGAAGAAAGCAAGAAACAGGTGTCCATGTAATCTTCTGCAAACTGCAGATGGGCAGCAATGTTCTCGTTGGAGAGCAACGGCTTTCTACCTTGCAATCCTGCCATGCACACCATTGTTGGTCAGTGTTCTCCTGATGGTGGACCCATGAACATAAACATTAGCGAATGTGAGAAAGGTAATCAGTTGCTTACAAGCTACCTTGGGCTCCTTTGTGATCTCCCAGAGTATTACACACCTTGCTCTTGGTTTTATCTATATTGGTTGACCACTCCTGGGGAGTGTAATAATGGTCTTGAATTTCCTCCATTTGTACACAATCTGTGTGACTGTGGATGACTGTGGAATCCAAACTCTTTAAAGATGGTTTTATAACCTTTTCCAGCCTGATGAGCATCAGCTGTTCTTTTTCTGAGGTCCCTATTCTTTAAATACAACAGGGTGCCCACTCAAACCTGATCACTGTCCCATTGATTGAAAACACCTGACTCTAATTTCACCTTCAAATTAACTGCTAATCAGATCAGTTTCCTCAGTAAACCAAATGCCCAAACCAATATTCTTGCCTCATTTGTTCAATTTGGGTCTTCTTATTTACTTGTAGGACTTAATGTGAAAATCTGATGAAGTTTTAGGTTAAATATATGCATAAATATACAACTTTCTAAAGGGTTCACAAACTTTCAACCACCACTGAAATACCAATATGAAGCCTTATTAGCCAGTATATTACTTTTAGCAGATAGAGCACACATGATGGTCAATATTGAATGGTGCTTTGAAATCAGAAATTCAATAAGAAGTCAAAAAAATGTGTTTACAATACAAATAATCCCATTTTACTCACTATCCAAATACATCAGTGAGCCTACACGTCTCTTCTATTAGTTCTTGTATGTAATACTGGGTAGAATTGAAGAAAAAAAAATACACTCATTGTCAAACAAAATGCTGCACCCAAAAGGAAGTGTCAGATTACAATGCTATTGGGAAGGAAGATAAAGGTTACCAGGAAAAACAAATGATGATAATTTAGACTGATATGGGCAATATGTATTGAGCTACACATACAGACGCAGTGTCTCTCAGTATGGCGTCGGGCATGGAGTTGTGTCCTGCGATAATTCCTCCCATGCAGCTTGAATATCCTCGTGCAGTTCCTGCAGATTTTGTGGTAGGGGTGGAGGTGGAGTGATACCAGGCCTTCTGGACGTGTGACGCATGACAACAAACCTGTTCATCTTGGTGCTGACCATGGTGCCTCCACACATGGATTCGTTGAGTGGCATGACACCATTGCAGTCTTGCAGGCGATGTTGACGTGGCGTTAAGGGCAGTCATCATAACAGCCTGCGTGCGTGTCTGCCAATGGCGCTGGCACTAACAGGATGACTCATGGTGGACATCACTGCTTGCTGAATGTTGCATCTGGCTGTTGGGTCAGACAGGTATAGCAATAATGCTTAATAATAATAATTAATAATAACAATAATAATAATAATAAGGCTTTGCTTACGTCACATGCATGGCTGAGCATGAAACGTAGATCACATCTCAAACTGTCAAACCTACCCATCAAGTTTTCCTGTCGGTTGATTCCTTCTGGGTGCAGCTATGTGTTGGGTTGGGTGGAACTATTTTTGTGATAAGTGTATTTTAGACTGAAATATTATAGTAAAACAATGTCTCGGTCATCAGGAAGTGTCTTCATAATCAGTTCATTTAAAAAGTAGCTTGTAGAGGTGGGCATCTGGTTCCCATCATTACCACTGTGAACAGTTCTAGAGTTCTCTGGTTTCATATCAAACCACTCAGAATTATTTTATTTACATCCCAATGCTGGTGCTATGCAGTTCTGAAAATCGCTTTTCCCTTTATTATAATCATCATTTAGATTAGGATACAGATTCAGTATTTAAAGGTAATCAGCAATCTGAACTGGAAAACAGTTTTAAGGTAAATGAATGTTAATGTGAAATATAAAACTGCAAAGAGTTAAAATGGCCACACATCATATATCATTGTTCATATCCCTTTTGGTGCAAAGGCAACAGAACAGTTGTCTTACATTCTCCTGTGCTATATATTCAATTTTGCACTAAATTTCAATGCAGCTGGTGTTTCACCATTACAAATCCTATTTAGTGAAGGGTTTAGGTTTAATCTGTGTCTGGAGAAACACAGCCTTTGTGTTTAATGCATAGTATACAGTATACTCAATTCCAAGCCCATCTAGTCCAAACAGTTAACTGAAGTATTATGGTGACTCTGGAGCACTGAGATCGTTAAAGCCTTTTCAGAAATCTCTCTGGAAAGTTAAGTTGCCTGTGTGTGTGTGTGTGTGCCAGTGTGTGTGTGTGTGCCGGTGTGTGTGTGTGTGCGTGCATATGATTCCATGATGGAAGTGTTAAACTAGACTAAACATGCATTGTTATTGAGACTTTATTAAAGTTTTTTGGGAACAGCAAGATAATAATAATGCCTTACGTGTCACATTTTAATTACATTGTTATTACATATTACCTTATAATTAAGTGCATACAACATTTTAGTTTTTACATACTTTCTATGTAATATATTAATATTCATAATTAATATATAATATATAAAAATAAAATGATATTAATTTTAAAATGTAATGATACAATACAGCCCAATAATAAAACAATACAGCCCAATAATAATACAATACCAGCACTCAGTCCAGATTGGGCCTCCCTTCAACTAGATCATTCAACAGTAATTATAAATAAATGAGAAATAAATGAGAGAAGAATCTCTCTCTCTCTCTCTTTCTTTCACTCTCCCTCTCTTCCTTCTCTGTATTGTATCTGCTTTCTCCTTATCTATCAGTCCTCCTTTAATTCATCTCCTCTTTTTGTTTTCTCACTCGTTTTTTGAAGAACTTTGAAGAACATGCTCTATCACCTACTTTCAATAAATTCTCTCTCTCTCTATCTCTCTCTCTTTCCCTCTATCCCTCCACACCTCTTTTTTCCTCTGTGTTGTGTATCTTTGCCTCTTCTTTCTCTGTCCCCTCTTCTTACTCATAATCTTCTCTTGCTTTCTTTTTTTTTATTTCTGTTTTATTCCACTTTGCTTTTTCTTCTCTCTGTCTCTCTCTCTCTCTCTCTCTCTCTCTCTCGGAGTCCATACAGCCCAGAGCTAAACTAATTAAATCTTTCTAAGTGAGTCGGCTGGCCGTGCTTGCCTGGGTCTACAGTGGGAAAAGGTCAGCAAAGACCCCTCTGACCCCTCACTCTCCCCATCACTCTCAAACACACACACACGCTGTGCTTGTTTCTCCGTTTTGAAATTTAGCAGATTGTTAATTATCAGATTACAAGTTGGTTCTTTAAAGGGCACTGCACTGCCCCGAGTCTGAAAGACACAGTGTGTGCATGTGCGATGGGCGGTGAGTCGGGGAGTGAGTCACGTTTCTGATTGGTCCCTGAGGAAATGGAGATGAAGTGACTGAAGCTCCAGTGCATTCTTCCCTACAGCACTTTAGAACTAGAGAGAGAGAGGGAAAGGGAGGGAGAGAGAGAGAGAGAGAGAGAGAGAGAGAGGGAGAGGGAGGGAGAGAGAGAGAGAGGGTACGTTCCTGTAGAAAGAGGTTTGTTTGTGTTCCTAGCCGAGATCAATCAGAGTGGACTTTTCTTTATGAGATCCAGGTTGTTATGAAACTGGCCACTTTATTAGAAAACCCTACTTTCTACATCCACTCATTGGCCGCTTTATCAGGTTCGCCTGCCTTATAAGCCCACAGCATGAGTGTTCAGTTACGGACTGTACACCATATGTTTCTGCACCGTTTATCCACCTTCCACCTCTACTCATTCATCATTGGTCAGTCTCTGACCGCAGTCGTCTAGCCATTATTTAGGTGGTGTATCATTTTCAGCATGGCAGTGGCACTGACATGGAGGTGGCTTCTAGGGTTAGAGTGGTACACTAAACAAAAGTATCTAGCCAGAAGTGGTTCTGTGGTCAGAAACTAACCATTGATGAAGAACTAGGGGAAGGCAAACTGTGCATCAGCAAATGGGTAGCTGTCACCAACTCCATAGAAACAAGCTACAGCAACAAGGAAGGAGATTTCCTATTAAGGGAGGTTGGGCAAACAAATAGTTACTCCCAGAAGGAAGTGTGGGATTGCAGTGCTATTGGGAAGGAAGATAAAGGTTACCAGGAACAATAAATGATGACAAATTTAGACTGATATGGGCAATATTTATTGAGCTACACCTACAGAAGTATTGTCTGTCAGTATGGCATCGGGCTGCTATGTTTGCTAATGCAACATGTCAGATGTCTCGACATGGAGTTGTAGAGGTTCCTAATGATGTCCTGCGATAAACCATAGTGACACCAGGCCTTCTGGACGTGTGACAACAAACCGTTCATCTTGATGCTGACCACGGTGCCACCACACATGGATTCATTGGTCGTCTCCACCAAGGCAAAAGCGGGACTCGTCACTGAAGATGACCCGCTGTCATTCTGAGTCACTCCATGACAGTCTGGCACAACACCATTGCAGTCTTTGGTGATGTTGACGTGGTGTTAAGGACAGTCGTCGTAACCGTCTGTGTGCATCTATTCCTGCGTTGTGCAGCCGTCTGCCAATGGTGCTGGCACTAACAGGATGATTCATGAAGGGCATCACTGCTTGCTGAATGTCCGCAATCGTGGCTGTTGGGTCAGTCAGGTACAATGATAAGGCTCATCCTTGCTTACGTCACATGCATGGTCGAGCGTAAAACGTGAATCATTCACACGTCTCACAATGTCAAACGTACCCACCAAGTTTCATTCCTGTCGGGTTGATTCTTTCTTGGTGCAGCTATTGTTTTTGTTGATGAGTGTATATCTTTCTGTGCAAGAGGTCAAAACAACAGATTGCAGTAATGTGCAAATCTTTGAAATCCTATTTTTAACTGAAAATAGTACGATGACCACATATTGTATCATTTTCCTATTTTTACTTAGAAAATGTACCAGATGTTTTCAGTGGGTTGCAGGTCTGGATTGCAGAAAGGCCAGTCCAGCACTTGGACAGTTTTACTACAGATCCATGCTGTCGTAAGGTGGTGTTCAGACAGCAGGCAAATTAGATTTGTTTCTCAGATCACATCTTCAGAGATGATCAGATCGGATTGTGCGTCCAGACATGACCAACTTATATACAGCATTTATGAATTTTGATTGGTCGGACAACAGGAGACTTTTCCACTTCACTACTGTACATCTTAAATTAGCTCAGGCCCAGAGAAGGCGGCGGCGCTTCTGGTTCTGTTTATATGGGGTTTCCTCTTTGCATGGTAGAGTTTTAACTTGCATTTGTGGATGCAACAACACACTGACAACAGTTTTGGGAAGTTTCCTGAGCCCATGCAGTGATTTCCACTACAGAACCGAGTCTTTCACAGAGCGGTGACGCCCTTTTCATCTTTACTTCTGAGAGGCTTTACCTCTCTAGGACGCTCTTTTCATTACCATTTAGCCTCATTAGTTGTGAAATGTTCCACCAAGAGTTTTCTTCAGCATTACACAACTTTACCAGTCTTTTGATGCTGTTTTGACACACTTTTTTGAAATGTGTTGCCGCCAACAAATTAATAATGAGCATTTTTGTTTTTAAACAAATAATAGTTTCTAAGTTTCAGCATTGGATATGTTATCTTTGTACTATTTTCAATTAAATATAAGGTTCAAATGATTTGCACATCTACAACGTGGTTGTATACTTAGTAAAAGTGAGGCAACTGTGATCCAAATGTTGATACAGCTTACAGGGATTTCAGATATGATTATGCAAAAGCATAGTAGATTACATAGTAGGGTCAACGTACTAAGCTTTTTACACTTGTTTCAGATGCAAATTAGACACAGTCCGCCTGCATATTAAGCCTAAAAGCGTAGGTCATGGGTCACGTGCATGGAAAAAATCAAAAGCATATTTTTAATCTATCATGCATATGCATTTGAGGGAAGGACATGCAACATGCTCATGTAAAAATAGTGGGTGGAGAAATTGGAAGTGAGGCTGAAAATTGTGACTGAGCTACAAACTGGGTTTGGTTTTGACTGGTTTTGATTAGATTTTTGATTTTCTGTTGTTAGAGACTTCCTTTAATAATAGCAGTGGTTAGTACAGTACCAGACAAAAGTTTAGACACGGTTACTCATAGAAGGTTTCTTTATGTCTATCTTAATGCTTTACTAATAAAGTATTAAGATTAAAAGTGAAGACATCAGACTATAAAATAGCACTCTTGGAACACCTTCAAAACGGAACTTGAGGAGGATAAAACAGCTTTCTTAACTTTAGTTAGTATCGGTTAATATAACAAGCAATTCTGGACCAATTGTATCATGAAAATTCACTAAACTTTAAGGGGAACTTTTAAACTGTGCAGAAAAAGAGAGAAAAGCTTTTTACACAACTAAATATATATTACAGGTGGAGATATTGAGAAATATAATACTGAGGAGAGTATATGTGGTATATCAGGATATGTACTGTATCAGACATTAATTGGTCTAAACTTTTGACGGGTACTGTACAGGTATGTGCGAATGTCAAAAGATGCGGCACAAAACGCTTCAATGCTGCCACTGTATGTCCACGATAACATTCCTCTCTAATGTTATTAGCTGGAGTAAAGCAAGACCCCCTGTACCATGTATTTGGTGGGAAAGAGCGTCATTTATTATTTATCATTTATTTATTATTTATCATTAACTCTGGCAGCTACTTAGGGGATGGATGCTATGCATACGATAAGATGCAGTAAATCAGATTGCTAAATGCAGGCACATTGTTTCTGTTTGTTTCAGTATCAAGCAATGACATAAACAGTGCATAAATGTAAAGGATGATTTTTCCTGCTATTCATACAACAATAACATCAAATTCCATTCATAAAGCATCAAACACAAAAACATTACACTTCACAATCTGCTCAGTCCACAAAACCCCTCTGCTTGTTTCAGCGATCTTATAATTCATATTGCACTGTTATAACTGTCAATAAATGTTACCTGTCCATAAACAACATCAACGTATGTAATGTAAGAAACGCTCTGCATTCTGAACAGATTCTTAGAGGTTCTCTACTCTGCTTCAGGCTCTCTGGATATCATTTGGGAGACCACTGTGGGTGTTCTGGGACCCAATCCCTTCAACCCTTTAAGCTGAATGCCTTCATCTGGCAGAGGACCAGGACTAGAGACCATGAGGAAGGAAACATCCTGTAATCTCCAGCTTTGGATCTACTGATCCTGCAAGGTGGAAAAGGACTCTTTGAGTTACTTTGGACAGCGAGTTGAGGCTAAGGATGGCCAAGACCTTCTACAGGCTGCAGCGCTTTTTAAGACGGGCTCGCTTGCTCCTCCTGTTCCTGGGTGTGGCTTACATCATGGCAGGAAGCATCCTGTTGCTACAGCGCTCTAGCGTGGCCTTGTTTCAGAGAGGAACAGACAATCCCCTATCATTGCCCTTTGTACTGGTGCCCCCAAGAGCCTTGGAGGCACCAAACGACGGCTGGCAGGATCTGTCAGGCAGCAGAGTCGATCAGGAACGTTTCATGTCCCGCAACCTGAAGATCAGACACCTCAGACGTCACTGGATCCAGGGTCAAAGGACAGAGCAGGAGAATGGGGCAGAACACAGTCCGGCACACAAGGCTAGCAGGCATAAAGGTAAGACTTGAAAGCACTGTTCTTCTTTGGGTTTGCACTGATGCTACAAGGCTAATGTAAATGCACAGCTAAGCAATGTGGTGACAATTTAAAGCCAACATAAAGGGTCTCAGTAAGACCACCATGATCCATCAGAATGGCTTCAGCGCACCTTGTGCAAGAAAACTGTACTGAAAGAACAAAGACATTCCCAAGGATATTCCCTCAGTTGGTGCTTTGATGATGGTGGATGGCTCCCATAGGTGTTCATCTGGGTTGGAACACTGCAACGGCTCTGAAAAAGAACTATGGCCAAATGCTTTAAAATATAAATGACGTAAATGCCTTGGGATGTTACTTTTCACACTCATCAAACCGTTTCCTGTGAACTGGGGCATTGCCATGATGCGAAAAACCACTGTGATTCCATCATGAAAATTAATTAAACATAAACTACAGTGGATCATCAGGGTTTGAATTTTGGCAGAGATCTTCTGTGCTGTTCCGTTTTGTCACTGAATTCTGTTTTTCTCCCATGGGGGTCTCTTTACTCTTATTGGTGGTCCTACTGTTCTTACTGAAACGCTAAGCCAGTTGAGCGCTAATTAAAGCCCCTGCCAATAATGAACCCTCTTTCACAGCCACTTGGATGTTTCCCTCTTTCCATCTTGTTCCAAATTCAAGGTCCTGGGCCTGCTTGGCATCTGCCAATGAGCAGTGGTCTTCAAACTGGTCATTAGGGCTCCCAAGATGGCCCACAGTTTTGCTCCATTGTTTGGGTAATTGGAGCATCTTGAAGGCTCTGAGGACCAGTTTGAAAACCACTGCTGTAAAGCATGGTAGGATGTTAATTGCTTAATTGTATCATGCAGTACACCTGCCTGGAAGCATCTGCTCTCATTATGTTTCTCCACCCATTTATTCAGGCTAACCATCTGACCATTAGCTGGATATCTTTCGGAACATTTGGGGTAACAAGTAAACCATTGTTTTGAGCATTCTTGTATTTCTGCATCATAAGGCTTGTTATTCATTAACCACATGTGAAAGCGTGCCATTGTTCCACTTACCCCAAATGCAGCTGATCAACCGAGACATGTTTGGTGCCCAAACTTCTTCATACGTTTAGAACTGGAGCTACTAAACCAGCGGTGCACAACTCAGTCCTCGAGGACCGGTCTCTAGCACAGTTTTATAGTTCCTCCACTCAAACACATCCACTAAACTTGGCAATTAACAAAAGAGTTGAAACAGGAGTGCTTGAGCAGGTCAACCACCAAACCATGCTACCACCACCCCTCCAGGAACTGAGATGTGCACCCCTGTACTAGACTATCACTGCTTACAAACATTGGATGTCAATAGTTTGAAAATAAATGTCCAGAATGTCTCTCAACTAACTCGAGCCATATACAGGTCTTCATTCAGGTCACACAGACAAGTCAAAGTGGTTTAAAACATATGAACAACATGAATTTTGAGGACCACAAGCCTCAACTGTATACGTTTGAACCTTGACGAAAGACCACCTCTTACCTACATATGGCATGATAGTAAGTGAGCTCAACAAAGATAGAGGGAAAGTACACTGGGCTTTTCATGATGCGTGACACGTCACTATATACAGTATAATTTGATCAGACTTTTGATATACTGGAAAAGACAAAGTAGTGCCTGCTGTTACAATACAAGCGAGAGCTATGATTACACTGATTTACATTCAACATTTCAGACACAGTGCTGCAAATTAAGTAGAACTACTGTAGCTCTCTTTGTAATAAGGGGTCCAGTGGGGAAGTGTTTGGAAGTACTGATATCCACAGTACGCCCAGTAAGCATATTGTGGCTAACTTTAACACAGAAATAACAAATATTATCCTAATTGCTCAGCCCTAGTCTGCATCACTAGGGCATTAGTGTTAATGTACCAGACTGCCTGTACATTTCTTTGCCCTGTTTCTGTTTATACCAAAAACTCTATGTGGATGATAATATAGTTTCACCTATACATTAAATATGGTCTATTTATGCCATTTTCCCTAATTGTTATAACCCAAACATAGCTTATTGGTAGCTAAGTTCTTTTGCATCATTTTTTAATCATTATTATGTCTTAGTCTGTTAACATACCAGACTACCTGTAAGTTTTGCAAAAACACCTTATTTTCAGAGATTTATCATTACTTGTTATCCAACCACTTGACTATCTGACACTAATTAAGCCTTAGGTATTAGCGTGCTGATGCTACGTACCCGTATTTGACGGCAGAATAGTACTGGAAAGTGGGACCCTATGTAGATGATAATGTATTTTCAATTGTACATTAAATATGCTATCACTGTATGCTATGCCATTTTATCATTTTTTGCCAACATAGCTTATCAAAATAACTTACAGGGAACATTTACCAAGGAAAGATTTATCATTACTCGATATGTAACTTCTAATTCTCTTACAGTAAGCAAGTATTACTGTGCTAACACTACATAAACTCAGCATCAAAAGAATATTTGCACCCAGAAGGAGGTGTGGGATTGTAATGCTATTGGGAAAGAATAGTTGTAGAGGTTCCTAATGGTGTCCTGTGATAATCCATCCCATGCAGCTTGAATATTCTCACACAGTTCCTGCAGATTGTGTGGTAGGGGTGGAGGTGGAGTGACACCAGGTCTTCTGGACATGTGACGCGTGACAACTAATCGTTCATCTTGGAGCTGACCACGGTGCCTCCACACATGGATTTATTGGTCGTCTCCACCAAGACAAAAGCGAGGACTCGCCACTGAAGATGACCCGCTGCCATTCTGAGTCACTCCATGAGAATCTGGCACTGACATTGACGTGGTGTTAAGAGCAGTTGTCGTAACGGTCTGCGTGCATCTAGTCCTGCGTCGTGCAGCCGTCTGCTGATGGTGCTGGCACTAACAGGATAACCCATGGAGGGCATCACCTCTTGCTGAATGTCAGTAATTGTGGCTGTTGGGTCAGTCAGGTACAGCGATAAGGCCTGTCCTTGCTTACGTCACATGCGTGGCTGAGCTTGAAACTTGAATCATTTGCATGTCTCACAATGTCAAACCTACCCATCAAGTTTCATTCCTGTGGTTTGATTCCTTCTGGGTGCAACTATTTGTGCAACTATTCTTATGATGATGAGTGTACATTATGCAGATGACAACGTAGCTTAAACATGGTTTATCAACGTAATTTGAAGCAAGTGTATGAAATTGTTGCCATATATTTGTCAAAACAGTTAGCTTAGTAGCTACGGTTCTGAACTAAACAGGCACCAGACATGTCTTTGCCAAGCCACTGCTTTTGGGAAAATCATGAAATCGTTTCTTGTTCAACAGGGACCTACATGGGATGCTTCATAAATGATGATAAGCAGCGCGCACTTGGGGGCACCGTCCTCTACGACTTCCGCAAAATGACCAGCTCCCTTTGTCAGGACACCTGCTCAGAGAGGTAAGATTCGCTTTTTCTCCAGATTTTGAAAGCCAAGGTCGCACAGGATGAAAAGAAACAGTGTTCAGCCAGAAGAATGCAGGCAGTGTTGAGGCAGCAGGGACAGGTGGCAGAATCCGGGCAGGAACCTCTGGAGGCGGGCCAGCGGTCTGGTGAAACACAGAGGTGGATCTTTTTATCTGCGGGGGTGGAGTGGAGGGCGGCTGGCCGAGACACTCAGCATGCGGAGGCATCGCTGGCTGAAAGCACTCTTAAACATCCTGACCAGCCACACTAAAATGAACCGCTAGCAGGCAAATTGCCGCGGATGATTAATGCTCATCCAGGAAATGGAAAATATTAGGCTTACTTTGGCCAACAATTTCAGCAGTGACGCTAACCCACCGCAAATGTTACCCACTCAGAGCCACTTAACAGCAAAGGACACAGCGACTCTCATCCGGAGAGCAGACGCTAGCCCGCCTGCTCTGCCACTGATACATAATTAATACAATAGACACATAAAAGCGCTTTTTCTCCCAGACAGAGGAATAACTTTTCTGGGATTAAATGCTGGCAGATGAACAAGCAGTGTGCTATTTTTTGCTCATAACCCCAACAGTCACACAGTTCATGTAGACAGCAAAAATGAGGCTGCAAACAGCATATAGCAAAATGCCACAGGTTTATTTAAGGTAAGCCTTAAAACATGTAGCTCCAGGGCATCACGATGACTTTGCCTGAAAGAACTGTCTTTTCAACAACAAGCTAAAAATGCCTGAGGCTGGTTTCAGGATAGTCTCGCAGGGCTAGATGTGATCTCGTATTGAGACTACACGTCTGGGCACAACTTGTGGCTATTTCATTACTGCATTATTTAATTTGATTTCTCATGATTTATGATAAGATCTATTTAAAGGCATTCATTGAGAGAACAATGAGCTACATTCAACATCATCATCCTCCATAAGATACTTTCTGTTTGGAGGTGGCTGTCTCCAACCACAACTCCTGGAAAACTACAATGGAAAAAATAAAAACGGTATACACTCATCATCAAAAGAATAGCTGCACCCAGAAGGAAGTGTGGGATTGCAGTGCTATTGGGAAGGAAGATAAAGGTTACCAGGAACAATAAATGATGATAAATTTAGACTGATATGGGCAATATTTATTTAGCTACACAGAAGTAGTGTCTCTCAGTATGGCGTCGGGCGCCATGTTTGCTAACGCAACGTGCCAGTCGTCTCGGCATGGAGTTGTAGAGGTTCCTAATGATGTCCTGTGATAATCCATCCCATGCAGCTTGAATATTCTCACACAGTTCCTGCAGAAGGGGTGGAGGTGGAGTGACACAAGGCCGTCTGACGGGTGACATCAAACTGTTCATCTTGGCGCTGACCACAGTGTCTCCACATATAGACCACCTCCTCTGGTGTCCAATTTAAATGAGTTAAAAGATCCATCACTACAGTCTCAGAATGGACTGTAGGCAAGTGGACTTGGTTCAGTAGGATTGACCTTTGGTGAGATATCTGTCACCTGTCGTTAGAAATTGGAACCTTGACCTGTGCCACACATCTACATGATTATTTGTAGTCTTTTGGAGGGGACCTTTTAGCCATACTAACTTACTTTACATCCAAGGGCTATCAATCTACTTTGGGCTCTACCTCAATGAAGCTTTGGATTGGTTTAGAAATGTCACTGTCAGTTTGTTCCCACCCCAGAAATCCTGCATTTCCACTCACATTTAGCCCAACATTTCTCATGGTTGTCCCCAGATATTCCCATTACAAGGCCACATCCGGTCCTATGAGTTTAAGGACAGTTAAGATTCATGTGAGAACATTAATTTCTACTTCTCGACCAGTGCATGGTACCTTGGGTCATATGCTGATATTCTATGATGATATCAACCAGAAACATCTAAAGGAAGTACATGTACAGTATATAGAACATCTACACTCTTAAGAAAAGAGGGTTCCTCAGTGTTTTTTTAGTAAAGATAGTGGTTCTATACAGAACCATAAACCACTTTCCATGGTGAAACGGTTCCTCAGATTGGTAAAGAATGTGTTGTATAGCATTTCAAACTTGTAACAATAGAAGAACCATTTTAATGCTATACAGAACCATTTTAAATAGGGGTCTATGTTGAATCATATACAACACATTCTACATCAACCTTAGAACCATTTCACCATGCAAAGAAACCATTTAGGCATCTATGTATAGCTCGTGGTTTTTTGTATACACTCATTGGAGATTTTATTAGAAGCCCATTCCTTGTAGCTTCACCCTGCTGGTTAGAGAGTGTGGCTATCCTCTGGTCTTTCAACAATGGTCAGTTTCTGAGCACAAAGCTGCTCTTGGCTAGAAACTTTAGGTGGTGAGCTGACGTCCCTGTGCCTGATAAGCTCGTATCAGCCCCCTGCAGCATGTCGTGTGGCACGTCAGTGTCAGCGCTGTGCTGTGATCCACCGCCCAAATAATATCTGGTCAACCCTGGTCCTGTGGTTCACTGACCAGTGATAAATGAGATAGAGGGGCACTGATAAACTGTGCCACAACAGAAAAGCTACAGCCCATGATTGCTCATGAAATGGACAGTGAGTGTAAGTAGAAACTAGGTATTTCTGTGAGTGGTCAGTAACTGTGTCTTTTCTTCTTGCAGTGGGTACCAGTTTGCAGGGTTGGAGTATGGGACAGAGTGTCACTGTGGCAATCGGATTAGTGCCCCACGAGCTCGGAGGGAGGACTGTAACTTGGACTGCAGGGGAGAAAGGGGCTCTCTGTGCGGAGGCGTGGCCCGACTGTCCATCTACAAAGTGGAGGAGAGACTCCCCGGTCACAGGAGATGTGAGTGTGCCTGGAGGTGGATGATACACTGTAAGGGCCATTAAGTACAAGTTATTCATCGTTCAGGAGACCTTCCTGAGGATAGTAGATACAGGACAATCTACTTGTACACTAAATTTAAAAGTACATCTGTTAAATACACTCCTCGTCAAAAGGATAGCTCCACAAATAGTTGCACCCAGAAGGAATCAATCAACAGGAATAAAACTTGGTGGGCAGGTTTGACAAAGTGAGACATGTGAATGATTCAAGTTTCACGCTCGCCCGCGCATGTGACGTAAGCAAGGACGGGCCTAATCGCTGTACCTGACTAACCCAACAGCCATGACTGCAGACATTCAGCAAGCAGTGATGTCCTGTTAGTGCCAGCGCCACTGGCAGATGGCTGCACGACGCAGGACTACATGGACGCAGACCATTATGACGACTGCCCTTAACTCCACGTCAACTTCGCCAAAGACTGCAAGGGTGTTGTGCCAGACTGTCATGGAGTGACTCAGAATGGCAGTGGGTCATCTTCAGTGAGGCCCACTTTTGTCTTGGTGGAGGCACCGTGGTCAGCACCAAGATGAACAGTTTGTTAGTCACACATCACACGTTCAGAAGGCCTGGTGTCACTCCATCTCTACCCTTACCGCAGACTCTGCAGGAACTGTGTGAGAATATTGAAGCTGCATGGGATGGATTATCACAGGACACCATTAGGAACCTCTACAACTCCATGCCGACACGTCTGCCATGTTGCGTTAGCAAACCGACACAACTTCTGTATGTGTAGCTCAATATATATTGCCCATATCAGTCTAAATTTATCATCATTTATTGTTCCTGGTAACCTTTATCTTCCTCCTTCTGGGTACAACTATTCTTTTGACGATGAGTGTATATTGGTTCACCATGAAAAACCAACAACTTGTACTTAATGGTCATTGGACTGGAAGTTACATGAATAGCAGGGGGGTCTCTGATTTTGCAGGGTACTCTTCATTCATCACTGTAGAAGTACTGATAATTTGCATGATATACTCAGGAAAGCGGTGACAGCTTATCTTGATAATGATAACCTATCATCCTCCTTGTTATGCTGTTAGAAGAGGAGCTATAAGACAGAAAGAAGAAAGAAAACTGTGCAAACTCTGATTACGCAATCATGAGGTACCATGCAGACTGAAGGCTGTGCCAGCCTCTTTTATCACTGATGATTAATGTGATACTGCTTTGATGGCACAATGCTGGAATGCTGTTTCATACTTTCACAAGTGTGACTGTGATTAATTTTCATCTTCGCTGTCTTAACACCAAAAGAGTCCGATGACATCCCTGTAGAAACTTTGGCACACAGGGAGCGGTGGGAGGGGCTGACAGCGGTGGTGGGGGACGGGGAGGCCCTGTATGACCCGGGCCGCAGCACAGCGGCAGCATGCCCCCAGAATCTCAATCGAGCTGCATGTCTCAGATTTTTGAGAGATTAGATTTATTCTAGACAGTTCTATCGTTCTGCCGCAGAGTATCCTCAGGTCAAAGACTGCAGCCCTGAGCCGGGAGACTAAAGAAGGCTGAAAGCGAACAAAGATAAGAGATATGAGAGAAAGTGCGTGAGAACATTTTGATTGAACTGTGAAAGAAACATACAGTAAAATACTTGACAACACTGAAATAAAACTGGCCTTCTATAGGACCATAGTTAGAGATGGTTTATCCATTTAAAAGACATTATAATTAGTCACACTTGTGTACAAAACATGGTTATCAGACACTGTTATAAGCACAATGATAATGCCTTAATGTCTTATGAATACAGGCTTCATAGAAAGTGCTACAGAATTTCTTAACACAATCCAGAAATTATAGATCCAATAAATGATGGAACAATAGCAGCAAAACAGTCCCAAACCATGATACTGCCACCACCATGTTTCACATATTTACATTCACATACATGACTCAGACAGCATGTGGATATGGGCCACATCTGGCAAAGCTTTGGCACTGCTGGCCTACTGTCAGCCATGGCAATCAGCAGTGAGACAAATGTGGGCCACTTATTTAAAACATGCATTTGGCCCACCTGTCCCAAAACAAAACAGCAGTGAGCCAAAGGTGGCCCATTTCTGGCACGGATAGAGTAGCCTACTTATGGCTGAGGCGTAGCCCTAATCTGGTGTGTTTGTGGTACACATCTTGCAACCGGAACCGGTCCGCCCAAGTGCCGTCAAACCATGCAACAAGTGGGCCAGTTGAAAATGGGGAGCGTGGGCCAGATCTGGGGAGGTTCACAAACTCTTGCCAACAAAAATATTGTTCTATAAAGGAATGACAAACTGTGTAAATGTTTGTGTTATTTGTATTATTGGGTTCTCTGTATCTATTGGTATGACATAAATTGAGAGCGAATGAAATATTTGGTAACATTTATGTAGAAATTCATACAATGATAAAACATTCATAAGCGTTCAAAGCAGCACTGCATGAATTTAGACTCTTCAGGCCTTTCTTACCATCCCAGATGTTCAGTTTTGGGGTTCTATAGCCAATCTATAGCCTTTTCTATTTCACAGTAACAGCTTCTTGGCAGCTACACATACTTTCAGTTACCCATAAGGTTGAGGTGTCTTCTCACATTGGAAGGCTGGACAGAAACACCTGTAGATGCTTTCAAATCTAAAGGAAGAGTGGAGTTAGATTTTCTCAAAGATGAAAGCTTTAAGTGGTGTTTATCTGTTGTGGATGGTTTTATTGAGTCTACCAGGTCTTCCAGGTGGTTGTTAGGAGTCCCATTTAATAGCTCTTCAACTTCACATTTGGAAAGTTCTTATTTCTTTTAACTTATTTTCATTTGACTTTCATCTTCCTTTTGCAAGTGTACTATGCTATATCAAACCTACTCAGAAGCATCTCCTGTAAAATGTACAACTTAATGACCATCTTGACTAGATAAATGAAAGGTGCCCTCTGTCTCTCCTCCTTATAAATGTACAGCTGACTTTTTCTTTTCATGCTACAACTACAAAAGCACTCTTTTGAAGCTGTGGTGCACAACTGCGGAAAAGTACAGGTTGCCATTCATTTCAAAGGACACATTAAGCTCACCAGACAAAAACTGAGTCGCCTTGTGTGTTTAAGGTGGTAATAACTTCAGGCTCCTGCAGATGGCACTGCACAAGGATGATGGGGCTATAAATACCTGCGGGGTGTGAGTGATGGGATTCATAAATTCAGAAGAGGTGGTACAGTGCAGTGAATGTCTCGTTCCATGTGTGGAAAATGGCTCCAAAGCAGATGTTAATGATTGGCTAAAAGGAGTGACTGCATTTGGGCGTGCCAAAGACCATAGTGTGAAGGAAGTAGCTGAATCTGCAAGTGTATGGAAGCGTACGGTCATATGGGTCTACCAGCAGTGGCTAACATCCCCGTCTACAGGGGATTCTCCTTGGAATTGTGCCAGGGAAGGCATCCACCAAATCTGGCCCACCTGCACAATTCTTTGACGCAAGACTGTCTGAACATTGATGTGGCCTACATCCAGAAACTCGTCCAATCCATGCCAATTTGAATCACAGCTGTTATTGGTGCTCTTGGAGGTATTACACACTATTAAGTACGTTTCAGTCACAGGTGACTCATTGTTTGTCCGGTGAGCTTATTAAACTCATTAAGGTCAGAGCAATCCTGCCAATATTTCAGAAACCTTGTCCAGTCTTGCAAGAGAGTATAAATAGGTCAATTATAGACTGCAGCTCACTCAGTCTGTAGCCCACTTACAGGCCGTCAACCACCCTATATCCCCCTACGTCACTGGTCAGTGTCTGGCACAGGGTGGTGACACTGACATGGTGGTAGCATGGCACTGTTTTAACTGTACAGCAGTATTGCTTGTGTTTTCACAATTGTCACTGCTAGGTTGGACCACTACTCCAGCCACTACTCTGATTGATGATGAACTGAGCATCAAATGGACTGCAGTCTATACCTGTGTGGGGGCAAGTGAGTGCTAATAAATAAGGATCTGTTTCAGTTTTGTCTCTCTTTCACTCTCAGACAGGAACGTACACTACCACGGCTGCTTCCAAGCACCGAAGAACACCAGTGACAGCTTCCTGGTCCAAACAAGCCAGACCAACCTGACCTTGCAGCTGTGTGTGGAGACCTGCACAGATAAGGTTCGATACAGCGCTCCCTAAGCACACTTCACGTAGCTCGCATCCTTTCTACCTACATCAAAAAAGACCATCATCAATCAATAGTCCTGAGCAATTTTAGAGCGTCTTTTAGGTCTTACACTGAAGCAAACCTGCTCTGTTGAGAGACTCTCAATAAAGAAATGCTGCTTAAGAAGGCCTAATGGATCTTTAATGAGAGAGGCAAAATAAATAGTTTGAGGAAATTACTTTATATGGCCAATATAATGAGGCTAGGGAAACAAATATCCAGTTGCTCAATGAATCAGTGTTCTTGGGTACCATCAACACAGCATTTCCTTTTACAGAGGCTGTGTGTAGGCCTGATATAATAAAATAGCTTGAGAATAGTTTGGAAAGCTATTAGACCTTAGACCTAGCAAATGTGTTTAAATTGGAAATCTGTAAATTGCTATGAAAAAAAAAAGAAAACCACTTTCAAACGCTTTATGATTTTAGGTTTGTATGATTAATATGAAGTCCAAATGCAGTAATACACTGTCAATAGAGCAAATTCCCTGTTTAAAAATGCACAGATATGCTAGCTGGCTAAATGGTTTCTCACATACAAAATGAATAACATATCATATGACCCCATTTCCAAAATAGTTGAGATGCAGTGCAAATAAAAACAAAAAGCAATGATGTACAAATCATTTAAACCCTACATCATCACATGTTAAAACTGAGAAAATGTATAGTTTTAAAAACTGCTCNAAACCCTACATCATCACATGTTAAAACTGAGAAAATGTATAGTTTTAAAAACTGCTCTTTTTGAATTCATTGCTAACAGGTTTCAAATAGGTTGGGACATGGAAGACTGGTAAAGTTGTGTAATGCTAAATGAAACACCTGATGGGACATCTCACTACTAATTAGAATAACTGGTAACTTTAAGTGCACATGCACATGCATGAGATCAGGAACACGTCCCAAGACCATCGTCTAGGAGCACAGCTCGTCGCTGCATTCACAAAGCAAGTTAAAACTCCGCCATGCAAAGAAGAAACCAGATATAAACAGATCCAGAAACAGAAAGATTTGCACATCATTGCATTCTGTTTTTATTTACATTTTGCACCACGTTCCAACTTTTTTGAAAATGGGTTTATGCATCTGTTTTAAACAACTCATGGATGAACCACTCCTAACAGTCAGAAGCAATGTCCCTTCGTCCACATTCTCTTTTTTACTCCTGTTTATTTTTTTTATACATGCTTTTTAATATAATGTAACAGGAACTACCGTTAGCTGCGATGAGAAAGCGGGACTGTCTCTGTGGACACGCCTCTTCTCTTCTGAAAATGCAGAAGAACGTAGATGGGCACCCATGTGGGCACAGCAGTCCTGCAAACCACACCCGCCACAATGATCAAGACTACTTACAGGTGTACAGCACACCTGTGCTAGGTAACACACACCCTCAAATAGTCAAATATATACACACACTACATACACTCACACAACAGACAAGCTTCTTCAAACATTTTTAGGATGTGTGATTAGATATTTGTTCAATATGATCTGCATTATATATAAGTATCTATAAGTGTCTAGGGATGAATCAAAGCTGGGGGACATGGATCCCATCACATAAATCTAACACAGTATTCCACCATAAGACCATCATACCAACTGTAAATTGCTATGAAAAAAACCAAACACTTTGTTAGGTATAATTTTAGGTTTGTATGATCAATATAAGTCAAATGCAATGTAATACACTGTTAAAACAGGAAATTCACTATTTAAAAATGCATGGTGTTGGTAGTGTTATGTTCTGGACGACTGATGGATTGATGACGTAATAATATATATATATATATATATATATATATATATACACACACACATACATATATGAATTCCAGGCTATTGTGCTGCTACTGAATATGTATGAAAAATGCCTGCGTTTTTTCCCTGGCGTCAGATTCTTGGTGTAAGGAGAGGACATTTCTGCCTGAGCGCTCACCCTCACTCGTAGCCTTGTCCAGCTTTCCCGGAGCAGGAAACACCTGGGTCCGCCATCTCATTGAGCTGGCCACCGGGTTCTACACCGGCAGCTACTACTTCGATGGCTCTTTATACAACAAAGGTGAGACACTCGCACTGCACATAAACCCAAGAGCATCTTAAGGCAAAGAAATGGACGTCAGGCACCTGACCTTAACCCTGCTGAGCATGATTTTAGACAAAACTGAAAGCAGAAAGACCCGAAAACAAGAAGCAACTGTGTGTAACGTATATCAGGAGATTGATCTCAACATTTGGTGCTGTCCATGCGGCCATTGGCTACAGAAAAATTCATGTTTCCTCACAGGAGCTAGGAACCTACCGGGATACTGGAAACAATCTTTCCTAATCAATAACTTCACAACGTTTATGGTTAACTTTTCATATCATCGTGAATTTGCACCAACCACACCTGCAACTGCAGGATTTAATGAAGAAATGTTCCCTTTATAAAGATGCTTTATACGCACTGCAAAACCAGGAACCCACACATGAACCATCTGAACTTACGGTTCTAACATTAGTGCATTTTCCACCTGCGTGTGAGACAGAACCATTACAATCACCGTGATCATCAACTTCTCTGGTCATTATGTCACTCTAAAGCATGTAACTAGGCTAATAAGATAGCTGGCTAACGTACTAGCCATTAAGCGTATTGGCTGCAATAAACCGAATTACTGCTATACTCTGCACACACACTCATCTACATCTACATGTAGAATTGTGTGGAGAATCAAACAAAGCTTATATTTTTCTCTGCCAAGTGTTAATATGAGCAAAACACTCGTCTGGGCCACTAGCATAAATGCTATAGCATTAGTTTCCCATAGCTGGTCTCCTGATATAGTAATAACTCTAAGTATATAATAAGAAGAAATAATAATTCTAAACATATTGATCACCACATCATCATATCATCCTAGTTGGAGCTCTTATTGGTGTATAATAGTGCTGGTGTAACTTCATCTTTATCTGGAGAAATGAAAATGACTAGCTTCAACTGCTAATGTTAGCAAACACAGAGGATCTATGCTAATACAGCAGCTCTGGCTGCTTTAGAAAACCATGACATACTTGGATATATTTGACATTAAAGCCTTAAAACAAAACATCATTTTACTGTTACTGACAACATTTTATCAATTATGATTGAATGTATTGTAAATTGCAGCATAAATTGAGCTACTTCCACTCTTACTGAGTGCAAGTTGTCCACCTGGAAGTGTCTTAAAGCCCTTTGTTTACAAACAATGAATTCATTCTATGTATACATGTAAAGATTCTCACTAACTAGCTCACTAATTCAACTAAATTAATTCCAAATATTATCTGAACTTTACATGCACACTACAATCCAAATTTACGTGCACTACGTACATCATAATGTTATAAACCGCTGCTTTGACACAAATGTACATGCACGGAACATTAATAACTTCCAAGCCTGGAGGGACTGTGTAAAAATGGTTTAAAGTCCTAAAAGGTTAATTAAATTTTTTTGTTAAACTCCTTAATTTAAAGCTGAAAGTTTACAGTTCTGTCACATCCCAGCTTCATTTCAGATCCACTACGGTGGTACGCAGAGGCAAAACTGTCACTGTACAAATACTTATGGCCCTGACATATATCATATAGAATTACATTGGCCATATGTACATAGTACACATATGCAGCTACATGTAATAAAACTATATTATATTAGTATCTATATGTAATAATGATAAAATGTCCCATATGTAATTTATAAATGTAGATAAAAGTACCTACATGTCATAATAGTATTTCTTATTTTTATATATAATATTTATACATAAATACTGTAATGATTAAAAAAAGATGTAATTATGATATGTCTTATGTGTTCTATATGTTGTCGCTGCCAGAACAAAACCTTATAAAACTCCATTTATGTTGGGTTTTTTTTTGTTTGTTTGTTTTTTCATCTGGCATGGTGTCAAAATTCCATAATGTAAATAAAGTTTTTTTTCCTTAAAAATCTTTTTTCCTTATTTTGTTACAAATATTTTTTTGTAAAGTTACTTTTATAAAGTCCCATGGTTTTGTTCCAACAAAAATGATTTGCTTGTAAGTGCCTATATGTATTGTGAAGTATATATCACTGGTGCTGGACAAAACTTTGTACCTCCCAAATAATAACTTAACAGGAGAAAGAAAAATACTACTTTATCATTGATGTAAGTCAATATGACTTCCCCCAGTTCTGTCCAAATTCAAATTGAGAGGTTTTATTCTGATGGCATCATTATAAATTCCTATATATAATGATCATTAATGATTAGACTAATCCACTGGCAGACCTTACAGGGTGCACATAAGCAACGTGTTAATATTCCTCATCACAGAATATTCAAGTTAGAATAATTAGTACCTTGAGGTACCTGAGAGTTCATGGTGTCTCTCCTGCTGGGCTTTCTCAGGCTTTAAGGGTGAAAAGGATTACTGGCGGGGTGGGAGAACCATCTGTGTGAAGACTCATGAGAGCGGTCAGAGGGAGATAGAGATGTTTGACTCAGCCATTCTGCTGATCCGCAACCCATACCGCTGCCTGGTGGCCGAGTTCAACCGCAAGTGCGCTGGACACCTGGGATACGCTCCGGACACGCACTGGAAGAGTAACGGTACTCATTAACCACAACACTCCTTAATGATATGAGGTTTCAGAAGTTTACGTTAGCAGAACAGCACAGTCACCACGGTCTATTATCTCCATCGCCATAATCATTCAGCACATTACAATATTGAATAAGATTGTTGGTCTTCCCCTCTGGATTAGAATGAGCCAAATGTCAAAATGGTCAACCTTTATTAGTAGAGAGGAAACACCCTTTGAATTGCTATGGAAAACTTATTCATGAGTCATTCCATATAGAGTCATCATTAACATAGCATATAATTTTTTTATTGCAGGAGATTTTTTTATATTTAAAATGTATGTATGTATTATTAATGTATTTATTAATTTACCCAATTTAACTTACATTTGCATCTGATAATATTACATAAAACCATAAATTCGAGGAAAAAATAATAATTTATGTGTTCCTGAGTTTTGTTTATACACATTACACAAATGTATTTTGCATTAAAATGATTTTCCGAAACAATAATGAAAAAAATTACGCGAAGTGGTTACAAGAACTGTGCCTGATGTTTTATGATAAAATACTGAATTAAAAAAACTTTCATATATGCTGGATGGGTACATGCAGTTATCAGACAAAACAGAACCCAAGGAAAACTTTGTGTTTTCTGATTTATGCTTATTTTACCATCATCAATATGACAATTTAAAACTACTTATTTTGGATAGTAAATAGTGCCTTATATATTACTACACTATTACTATACTAAATATTTCTATATTATGTTCTATATGAAACATTGTGACCTTTTAAATGCCATAAGAACATTTTTTTTTAATCCAAACCGCATAGAAATGTCTAAATATGTCTATCAAAAAGCTGCACATAAACATTCCACTCCTGATCGGACCAAACATTCTGGGCCTGGAGTGGGGCTGATATCTCAAAAACTGTAGAACTGTAGTACTGTAGTACGAGTTAGAGGACAAAAATCTGGCAGAACAACGATGTGCATTGCAATAACCAGGGCACAGTGACTTTTCATAGGTCTGCAGCCATTCCAATGTGAAGTTCTGCCATTCTTTCAAGCTTGGTATGCTTTATTTGTGACAAAGAACACAAAATAAACTATTTATAAAGGCACTGATTTAATCATTTAACAATCATTTAAGGAATATACAATTGTTAATACCTTAGACATAAGGGCACAATTATATCCTTTGTAGTGAGGCTAGGACACAGGATGGAACATTCCAACATAACCAGACGTCAAAGGCCTAGGGAAGTGTTTATAATGCTCAAGGCTAAGAGCAAAGTTCAGTTTATACCCCAGGACTAAAAGCAGGAAATGACAACTTAATTCACGGTCCTAATACTTCAGGTTGGGGGACCATCTTGAAGAAGTCAGGAGTCATATTTCTTTATGAAATACCAGCATTCTGGTTGAAGACATGGGGTTTAAAACAACGTTCAGTGCATGCATTTGTGGAGTGACCCTTGGGATAATGGTAACAATGCCTAGTTTGGAAAGCAGGAGGGGCATTACATCACCTCCTGAACACTGTATAAGTATGGAAGCTCTGTACCATGGTACCAGCTCTGTATGGTTGCCAATGAATTCAATCCACCCAGGAGAATGCTTTTCAGCATATACCTGACAATAAAGCTTGGAGCCTTTTCTCTTTAATCCAGAACCCAGCACCTGATGGTTTTGTTGAAGAGTCAGTTTCTTTTCTAGAAAAAGAGGTGTTTTATTTTGATGCCTGGCTTGGTCAACTGGAGTCACTAAGTCACGACAGCATATAAAGGTATTGTTATAGTATAAATATCCGGTTTTATAGGCAACAATCATGTGGTTGTTAGGTTAGACTGGTATCAGCAGTTGCTTGAAGATCAGGCATGGAAAAGGAAAGTGGTCGAATATCTCCAATAGGCCTCAAATATCTGTTACACTGTGTGACTAAATTGTATATACATGCATAAACTGACTGTATATAAATCACATAGCTCTGCTATCTTGTTTGCTTTTGTTCATCAACCTTAATTTCACCTTTCCTTTTACCTCGTCTTCAGAGTGGCCCGAGTTCGTGGACAGCTACGCCTCCTGGTGGGCGTCGCATGCCCTGTCCTGGCTGAAGTTTTCCAGACGTCTGCTGGTGGTGCACTACGAGGTGCTCCAGACAGACCTCCTGCCCCAGCTGAAGCTCATCACGGCTTTCCTGAACGCCAGCGTCCCCGACCAGAGGCTGCTGTGTGCCGAGAGCAACCGCGATGGCCACTTCAAACGGCCCGGATCACGCGGCCTGTCTTTTGACCCCTTCACGTCGGACATGAGGACTCAAATAGACGGCTACATTCTCTCTGTGGACCGAGCACTCAGGGACAGGAATCTGAGCGGCCTGCCCCAGGAGTACATGCCCAGATAATGAGGGGAGAGAGGACGGAAGGATAAAAAAAGGAAAGGAAAGAAAAGAAAAGTGCCTGTAATCCCAAGCTTGAATGACAGCTCTTCTTGTGGCCTTCAGGAGTTTTATTTATTTGGCAGTTCATTATCAGACTGGCACTTCTTTTTTGCTTCTCCTTCTGTTCGTTTCCTCAGAGATCCGCCTGTCAGCCCAAACAAAAGGCGACTCGACTCGTGGTTTGTACACATTAAAAATCCCGCTGCCAAACCGCCTGCCTGTGATAACTTGGAGTTTTAAGATTGATGGTAATTTGGCTTTAAAATAGACCAAGGCTCACTTATACAGCTGGCAACCCTTTCGCATCAACATGCCAGGAGTTTTTCTGAAGCGTCCTCATGCATATTCTAATTGCACTTGAAACCTCAGGGTCAAAGCACTCCTGTAGATACAAGTCAGCAGCACACGTGAATGGATATGTCATAATTACAATGTAAAGATCCCTAATGCTTACATGTAGCCAAAGACAAGAGCCCAATTTAGCTTGTTACCAGTCAAAATCAAAGGAAGCTTTTACAGTTTTACGGTTATAACAACTCTAATGAATCTCATGCATAACGAGCAGGAGCCTTCACACAAGCCTTTCCCCTGGTGTGTTACTGTATGATTTGCAAATTGCCCTTGGGCACCATTTCAATTGGTTAAAAGGGAGGCCTTTAATGAAAGGCAGGTGCTCAGTTTCAGAGATATTCAACTATGAATTGTCATTTGATATCATCTGCCAGAGTACAGCAAGCCCAAACTACAGTGGACAACAAAGGGAAAAAAACAGACCAACAGGGACCAAAACCAAAAGTGTCCCATCCAGGAATCTGTTTAAGCAGATACATAACATTCGGAAACAGGATTTGGAGAAACGCAAAGGGGTAATTAGAAAAGGAAAAACACAAAAGAACCTATCAAAAGTGCGCTATTCAGTATCTGGCCATAAGAAAAGAAAAAAAAGTGATGGATGTTTTTGATGTTCCTAAAGCATTTGAAAAGCTTTTTTTCCCCTCCCATTTGTCAGGTTACTCTGAAAATGATTTTGGGATGGAATCATTAGATGAAATGGAAAAAAAAAAAAAATTATGACTGTAATTAGTCATGCTCTTAAGTGCATCTGCTGAAAAGAGCGTTTAATATTAAGGTACCTTTCCAAAACACCCGCACATGCATACATACAGAGAGAGTGGGGTGCAATCTAACGTGGAGTATAATGTAACATGGGTAAATACTATGTTAAACATGGTCAAGTTGAAAGTATGCTTGGTTATGCTTCTGCACTTCCATAACAAAGGCATCTACCAATTTTGACAACAGTCCAATGGGTAATTCTCAAGCTCAACAATGTGGTTATATCATGAAAGTAAGTCTTTTTATTGTGGTTTTCAGTTTCTGAGTTGTGTGTTTAAAACACAGCTACACTACCAGTCAAAAGTTCAGACACATTCAACTAAATGGATGTTGTTGGTTATCTTAAGACTCTACAGGCTCACAACTGATGAGATGGCTGAACCAATACATATCCTGATATACCACATGTAATCTTGATGTACCACAGTGTTATATTTCTCCATATCTCCACCTCTAATACATATTTGGCTGAGTAAAAACTTTGATCTCTATTTCCGCACAGTTTTAAAGCTCTAGTTCCCCTTTCAGTTTAGTGAATATACATGATGGACAGACCAATAGAATTGCTCCAACACTGCTTAGAAATAAACCATGTTCTATCAGCCTCCACTGCAGGTTAAGAAAGCTGTTTTATCCTCCTGTAAAGTTCTATTTTGGAGGTTTTTAAGGTGGACTGCATAATGAGTGCTATTTTATAGTTTGGTGTCTTCACTTTTATTCTAAAAAGTAAAACATTAAGATAAACATAAGGAGAATCTTCTACGAGTAGCCGTGTCTACACTTTTGACTGGTACTGTATATTTCTTTAATCTCCATCTTGAGGGCTGTAATATAGGCCTAGCACTATTTGCAAGCATGTACCAGTTAGCCAGGTTAAGTACAGCCTTCCATGGTGGGGTTAGTTTTATTGTGATCATACAAACTAGAAAATGATACCAGAAAAAACAGTTTATTACATGGTTTCGTCAAAAACATACAAAATCTGGATTCAATTGTAAAATAATAATTTGACACTCTCTTTTCACTCAGCAGCTATTTTAATGCCTATAATACCATGCAAAATATCATAAGACAGACTTCTATTGCATTTCCAGCCATTATAAAGCAGAAAACATATTTAACTGAATATTACACAGAAGCTTCAACACTGAAATATAACAGCATTCTTTTCAACAGAAACCTCGAGGCATGTTTTTCCATACCTCCAAAGTTCAGTCTTAGAAGTTGGTCTGCTTTTCACCATCCAAATATTCCCAAACACATTCAGTGATGTTGAGGATCTAGACTCTGGGGTGGTCAGTCCATTGCTCTGAAAACACTAGCAGCTTTGTTGGATGTATTTGTCTCCTTCTCTCAGTGAGGAGCTTCTTGAACAGCTACACATCCTTTCAGACCCATAGCATCGAGGTGTCTTCTCACAGTGGAAGGATGGAAAGAAACACCTGTGGATGTTCTCAGATCTGAAGTGAGAGTGGAGCTTGATGTTCTCCTCTTTCTCTCAAAGATGAAAGCTTTAAGTGCTTATCTGATGGGGACAGTGTTGGCGGGTCTACCAGGTCTTCCAGGTGGTTGTTAGGAGCCCCATCTTCACTGTAGTTCCAAATTCCAGTTTTGGAGTCTCCAGTTTTTTCATATATTTTCCCTCTGACTGTTTTATATCTCAATCATGTCAGTCACATTTTAGATGTACATGAGAAAGGGATTTGTGAAGCAGCAAAGGTGAGTTTGAATAGTTTCTGTGTCTCTTTAAGGGGAATGTAATGCTGGTGGCTGTAACTGGTTGGTTTTAATATGAGATGGTTGGAAGAGTTAAAATGGCAGTACAGCTCACAAAAAGTATTGCACAAAAAGATTTAATTGGATATTAAGCAGATATTAATAACAGGAATGTGTCCACAGGAATGCACAATTAGTGATGCAAATGTCTACACTGTGAAAAGCGATATCTTGGCAAGTGAAATCATCTTTAATCTTGTCGTCTAGTAACATGTCACATTTTCATATTGCTGATTTCTAGCAGAGTCTATTCAATATTGGCAGCTGAGTAACATTATTATGACCACTTCATACTTTTGACGATGGCAGCAAGTAGCTCATGAAAGCAGTCATGTTTTCATGGTGTTCTCTCATCTCCTGTTGAAGGCACTCTCAAACGATTTAGGTATAAATCCATCCTTGCAGATCACGTACACCCATACATGCTGATGGTCTTCCCTGGGGTGGATGGAGTCTTCCAACAAGACAATACGACATGTCACACGGCTAGAAATGTCCATGACCAAGACTTGCGAGTTCTACCCTGGCCCCCTAATTCCCCAGACTTGAACCTAACGGAGTTCAAGCGGTGGTCAAGTAGTGTGGGACCACCTGGATGCTCCCCCACGCACCCTCCAGCAGCTGTGGGAAGCACTGCAGTCAGAATGGCTCCAGATACCTGTGACACCCTACCAGGACCGGTTACTCTGGATATACTCTGGTCATAATGTGACTTGACTGTGTAATTCCATTACAGAGGCAAGCAATTAGTAGCACATTACTTTTTCAGTAATAGCTCAGACTGAATCTATACCATCATTACTTCCAGCAATATGTACTGCTAAACATGTGCAGCAGTTCTGTTATGAACCCAATGACTAAATCTTCTGCTGTCCTCCCTGTTTTGTGTTTCCCTGCTGCACTTCAATGACTTTATTTGATATTCCTCTTGACACTCAGAAAACCACAGCAAACAACTGCCTCTCCCTAATGTACATTTAAAAAAGATGGTTCTCCAAGGGTTCTTTAGTAAAGACCATAGTTATGCAAGGATCCATGAACACCCAATAGCCCTTTTCGACCAAAATAACTCTGGTTCTTGAACTGGTTCCATTCAGGCTTCTTAGAACCTTGGTGCTAGTCAGGGAACACACCCAGGGATGTCATCGCAGTTCGTGATAAGGAACCTACTATTCTTGGTTCCAGCTGTGAATGAACTTACGGGTTCTGAACCTATTTATTTTTAGTGGAAATGCGGCAAATGTTTCAAAATTAGCTGCACATACCGGAACGGAACCCGTTCAACGTTGGTGGAAAAATGATAAAAGAAACATTTGCATGTTTAAATGGTTCTTCTAACTGATATAGCATCAGAAAGCATCAGAAAGGGGTCTTGTACTGCAGTCTTACAAGTTTGACGTAGTAAAGCTAGCAGAACCCATCTAGACGCTATATACACTCATCATTAAAAGAATAGTTGCACAAAAAGTTGCACCCAAAAGGGATCACCCAACAGGAATGCAACTGGGTGGGTAGGTTCGACAGATTGACGCAATTGACACAAGACGTCTGGCATGTTGCATTAGCGAACATGGTGGTCTGACGCCATACTGAGAGACACTACTTCTGTATGTGTAGCTCAATAAATATTTCCCATATCAGTCTAAATTTATCATCATTTATTGTTCCTGGTAACCTTTATCTTTTCATTTCTGTCATCTTCCTTCTGACAACACCTCTTAGATTCTCTATGGGGTTCAAGTCTGGAGAGTTGGCTGGCTTCCTTCCTGATAGCACTGCAACTTCCTTCTGGGTGCAACTATTTTTTTGATGATGAGTGTAAATTTAAGCAAATTGTTTTATAAATTGTTTTATGCTCATTGTTCTGTTGGATCCCTTAAACAACCATCTTTTTGAAGAGTAAGATTATCGACCAGTCCGTCTTTACCCAGTTGTGTCATCAGATAAAAACATGGAATAGTCTGTTATAACCATGACCAAGGGTGGGGCTGCACTGAAATACTGAAGTAATTGCTAAAATAACAGCTTTTAAAAAATTACATATATTTCAAAATAGGTGATTTAACATCAACACATATAGCACATCTGTGTTTTTCGGGCGCCCTTGGCTCCTAGGGGCCCTAGGCGGCTGCCTTGCTTGCTGCCTAGTGTACACACACACACACACACACACACACACACACACACACACACACACACACACACGTGCACACACACATACACACAAAGCTAAATGAATCTTCTAACTAGAAACAGGTTGTTTAGAAAGTGCTGCCATCTGTTTTTCAGGTTAGAGGCTGACTGGTTTGCCTAAAAACATGCATGAGGTCAAACTGCCGTCGTTTATTCTGCTTCATGTTTAAAGCCCCAGTTCACGGCAGCAGGAACCACATGGAGAATCATTTTTGACTGATTTATATGATCTATATGCACTTAACTGATCATGCACCTCATTCATCCTATGAATCAGCCTAATGTGTTGTTTGATGACAGGGGTTTGAAATCATTCCTCACTTTAAACACACCGCAAATATACGCAATAAAGATGGCCACTTTATCAGAAACCCCTACCTTGTAGGTTCACTTTACAGTTAGAGACAGTAACTCATTTGTTAATTTGTTAGCCATCCTCTAGTCCTTCATCAATAATCACAGTGAGAAGTAGAAGGTTAATGAAGAGGCCACTGAGTGGAAGTAGAAGGTATGTTTTTCTAATAAAGTGGCCAGTGCATGGAAGCAAAATGTTGGTGTTTCAAATAAGGAGGCCAGTGAGTCGAACCAGGAGGTTGGTCTTTCTACTGAAGTGGCCAGTGAGTGGAAGTAGAAGGTAGGTGTTTCTAATAAAGTGGCCAGTGAATTGAGGAGAAGGTTGGTGTTTCTGATAAAGTGGCCAGTGAGGGTGAGTAGTAGGTTGGTGTTTCTAATAAAGTGGCCCGTGAGTGGAAGTAGAAGGTAGGTGTTTCTAATGAAGTGGCCAGTGAGGTTGAGTAGAAGGTTGGTGTTTCTAATAAAGTGGCCAGTGAGTGGAAGCAAAATGTTGGTGTTTCTAATGCAGTGGCCAGTGAGGTTGAATAGAAGGTTAGTGTTTCTAATAAAGTGGCCAGTGAGGGTGAGTAGAAGGTTGGTGTTTCTAATAAAGTGGCCCGTGAGTGGAAGTAGAAGGTAGGTGTTTCTAATGAAGTGGCCAGTGAGGTTGAGTAGAAGGTTGGTGTTTCTAATAAAGTGGCCAGTGAGTGGAAGTAGAAGGCATGTGTTTCTAATGAAGTGGCCAGTGAGGGTGAGTAGAAGGTTGGTGTTTCTAATAAAGTGGCCAGTGAGGGTGAGTAGAAGGCTGGTGTTTCCAATAAAGTGACCAGTGAGGTTGAATAGAAGGTTAGTGTTTCTAATAAAGTGGCCAGTGAGTGGAAGTAGAAGGTTGGTGTTTCTAATAAAGTGGCCAGTGAGGTTGAGTAGAAGGTTAGTGTTTCTAATAAAGTGGCCAGTGAGGGTGAGTAGAAGGTTGGTGTTTCTAATAAAGTGGCCAGTGAGTGGAAGTAGAAGGCATGTGTTTCTAATGAAGTGGCCAGTGAGGGTGAGTAGAAGGTTGGTGTTTCTAATAAAGTGGCCAGTGAGGGTGAGTAGAAGGCTGGTGTTTCCAATAAAGTGACCAGTGAGGTTGAATAGAAGGTTAGTGTTTCTAATAAAGTGGCCAGTGAGTGGAAGTAGAAGGTTGGTGTTTCTAATAAAGTGGCCAGTGAGGTTGAGTAGAAGGTTAGTGTTTCTAATAAAGTGGCCAGTGAGGGTGAGTAGAAGGTTGGTGTTTCTAATAAAGTGGCCAGTGAGTGGAAGTAGAAGGCATGTGTTTCTAATGAAGTGGCCAGTGAGGGTGAGTAGAAGGTTGGTGTTTCTAATAAAGTGGCCAGTGAGGGTGAGTAGAAGGCTGGTGTTTCCAATAAAGTGACCAGTGAGGTTGAATAGAAGGTTAGTGTTTCTAATAAAGTGGCCAGTGAGTGGAAGTAGAAGGTTGGTGTTTCTAATAAAGTGGCCAGTGAGGTTGAGTAGAAGGTTAGTGTTTCTAATAAAGTGGCCAGTGAGGGTGAGTAGAAGGTTGGTGTTTCTAATAAAGTGGCCAGTGAGTGGAAGTAGAAGGCATGTGTTTCTAATGAAGTGGCCAGTGAGGGTGAGTAGAAGGTTGGTGTTTCTAATAAAGTGGCCAGTGAGGGTGAGTAGAAGGCTGGTGTTTCCAATAAAGTGACCAGTGAGGTTGAATAGAAGGTTAGTGTTTCTAATAAAGTGGCCAGTGAGTGGAAGTAGAAGGTTGGTGTTTCTAATAAAGTGGCCAGTGAGGTTGAGTAGAAGGTTAGTGTTTCTAATAAAGTGGCCAGTGAGGGTGAGTAGAAGGTTGGTGTTTCTAATAAAGTGGCCAGTGAGTGGAAGTAGAAGGCATGTGTTTCTAATGAAGTGGCCAGTGAGGGTGAGTAGAAGGTTGGTGTTTCTAATAAAGTGGCCAGTGAGGGTGAGTAGAAGGCTGGTGTTTCCAATAAAGTGACCAGTGAGGTTGAATAGAAGGTTAGTGTTTCTAATAAAGTGGCCAGTGAGTGGAAGTAGAAGGTTGGTGTTTCTAATAAAGTGGCCAGTGAGGTTGAGTAGAAGGTTAGTGTTTCTAATAAAGTGGCCAGTGAGGGTGAGTAGAAGGTTGGTGTTTCTAATAAAGTGGCCAGTGAGTGGAAGTAGAAGGCATGTGTTTCTAATGAAGTGGCCAGTGAGGGTGAGTAGAAGGTTGGTGTTTCTAATAAAGTGGCCAGTGAGGGTGAGTAGAAGGCTGGTGTTTCCAATAAAGTGACCAGTGAGGTTGAATAGAAGGTTAGTGTTTCTAATAAAGTGGCCAGTGAGTGGAAGTAGAAGGTTGGTGTTTCTAATAAAGTGGCCAGTGAGGTTGAGTAGAAGGTTAGTGTTTCTAATAAAGTGGCCAGTGAGGGTGAGTAGAAGGTTGGTGTTTCTAATAAAGTGGCCAGTGAGTGGAAGTAGAAGGCATGTGTTTCTAATGAAGTGGCCAGTGAGGGTGAGTAGAAGGTTGGTGTTTCTAATAAAGTGGCCAGTGAGGGTGAGTAGAAGGCTGGTGTTTCCAATAAAGTGACCAGTGAGGTTGAATAGAAGGTTAGTGTTTCTAATAAAGTGGCCAGTGAGTGGAAGTAGAAGGTTGGTGTTTCTAATAAAGTGGCCAGTGAGGTTGAGTAGAAGGTTAGTGTTTCTAATAAAGTGGCCAGTGAGGGTGAGTAGAAGGTTGGTGTTTCTAATAAAGTGGCCAGTGAGTGGAAGTAGAAGGCATGTGTTTCTAATGAAGTGGCCAGTGAGGGTGAGTAGAAGGTTGGTGTTTCTAATAAAGTGGCCAGTGAGGGTGAGTAGAAGGCTGGTGTTTCCAATAAAGTGACCAGTGAGGTTGAATAGAAGGTTAGTGTTTCTAATAAAGTGGCCAGTGAGTGGAAGTAGAAGGTTGGTGTTTCTAATAAAGTGGCCAGTGAGGTTGAGTAGAAGGTTAGTGTTTCTAATAAAGTGGCCAGTGAGGGTGAGTAGAAGGTTGGTGTTTCTAATAAAGTGGCCAGTGAGTGGAAGTAGAAGGCATGTGTTTCTAATGAAGTGGCCAGTGAGGGTGAGTAGAAGGTTGGTGTTTCTAATAAAGTGGCCAGTGAGTGGAAGTAGAAGGCATGTGTTTCTAATGAAGTGGCCAGTGAGGGTGAGTAGAAGGTTGGTGTTTCTAATAAAGTGGCCAGTGAGGGTGAGTAGAAGGCTGGTGTTTCCAATAAAGTGACCAGTGAGGTTGAATAGAAGGTTAGTGTTTCTAATAAAGTGGCCAGTGAGTGGAAGTAGAAGGTACGTGTTTCTAATAAAGTGGCCAGTGAGGGTGAGTAGAAAGTTGGGGTGCAAGTTCCCACTGGCTATGAGCTACTACATTTTCAATGTGTCAAAAGCTGACACGGCACAATAACACCTCTATCCGGCATATGGTTTTCTCTGCTCATTATGGCTCAGTGTCTGAAATGAGGGCTTTAATAGCAGTGGCATATGCCTTCACCGCCTGAGCTCTGCCAAACAAGTCTATCCCACTGTCACAGCACTTCCGACACACCGAGCCGGCCGTCCATCTGCTAAATCAAGCGTCACACACTCAAACCTCCCGGAACAGTCAATCACGATGTGACACAACGCAATGACTTCATAACAGCCGGCTATAATTTCTCCCCCACCAGCCTGCCACTGGCTTTCTGTACACAGAGGAAGCTGCTGGGATGATAATGAGACGTGCACTTAATCACAAAATGACAGTAGGAGGAGGCATGTGATCATGGGCACAATGATGACTGACAGTTTATGAATGAGCGGTCAGCACAATGCTTCTTCTAAATATAAAAATCCAGCCAAATCAGCAAGAGCATTGCTGCAATCCACCATGTGAAAAAGTAATTGGACCCTTATCTTAATATCTGGTTGTGCCACCTTTAGCAGCAGCCAAATGTTTCCTATTACTAGAAATCCGGCATTCACTCTGCTGTGAAGAAACGAGGTTTAACCCACTCATCTTTGCAAAACTGCTTTAATTCATCCACATTTAGTCTTTTCAGATTATGGACTGATGGCCAGACATTCTCTCACACAATGGTAGTTTCTGGTAGAAACTTGGTGGGTAGTTTTAACATAGTGAAACATGCAAATGATAAGTGTTGAGTGTTAAGTTTGTTAAGTTTCATGCTCAGCCGTACATGTTACGTAAGCAGGGATGGCCCTTATCACTGTACGTGACTATATAGTATCATGAATATACAATATCATGTCGTTCTGTTGCACATGCTTTCCATTCTGACTTGTGCTGCTGTGTTGAGAAGAATTTGAAAGCGATTTGCGAAGTCGGATGAGTTTGAGAGAGGTCGCATCTTAGGGCTCCAGGAAACGGGACGGTCTTATCAATGTATTACCCAGCATACTACCATAGCACACTGTTAATGGCAGTGGATAGAAAAAGGCACACCAGGACCTGGAAACCTACACAAGCCATGGAGAGGGAGAATCGACAGATTGTCAGACATGTGCTGAATGACCCAACAGCCACGATTGCAGACATTCAGCGAGCAGTGATGCCCTCCATGAGTCTTCCGGTTAATGCCAGCACCATTGGCAGATGACTACACAATGCAGGACTACTTGCACGCAGACCATTGTGACCACTGCTCCTAACACCACGTCAACGTCAATGGTGTCGTGCCAGACTGTCATGGGGTCACTTAGAATGGCAGCGGGTCTTCTTCAGTGATGAGTCCTGCTTTTGTCTTGATGGAGGCGACCAACAAATCCAAGTCTGCTTGAATATTTCCACAAAATCTGCAGGAACTGTGTGAGAATATTCAAGCTGCATGGGATGGATTATCACAGCACACCATTAGGTTAGCAAACATGGCGGTCCGACGCCATACTGAGAGATACTACTTGTGTAGCTCAATAAATATTGCCTGTATCAGTCTAAATTTATCATCATCATTTTATGTTCCTGATAACGTTTATCATCCTTTCAATAGCCTTGCAGTCCAACACTTCACATGGCAACGCTGACATGGTGTTAAGGGCAGTTGTTGTAACCTTCTGCATGCATTCAGTCCTGCATCGTGCAGCCGTTTGCCAATGGTGCTGGCGGGATGAGTCACGCAATGGCAGGATGTCTGCAATCGTGGGTGTTGGGTCAGTCAGGTACAGCGTTAAGGTCCATCCTTGCTTATGTAACATGGGCGGCTGAGTATGAAACTAGAATCATATGCACGTCTCACGATTTCAAACCTACCCACCAAGTTTCATTCCTGTCTGTTGATTTCTTCTGGGTGCAGCTATTTGTGCAACTATTCTTTTGATGATGAGTGTACATATCTTATAGAAACTAAGCGTGACAAATGCAAAAATAGGAGAAATCAGAAAGGGACCAATACATTTTCACAGCAAAGCATTACGCAATTGTGCAATGACATTTAAATAAGACAGCAACAAGAAAGCAGTAACTTTAAAGGTTTAAAGGGGCTTAGGCCAAGCGAATGAGGAGGATGCATGAATGATGCATTTAAAATGAGAATATGAGAGTCGCAGACAGCAACGATGAATCATTTGTGACATTACAGTCTCATCACATCATCCGAGATCAATGGCTTTAAGCTTTGTTGGTTTCTTTTGCAAGCCCACACAGTTGCTGTAAAGTGCCAGCCGCCTAATTAATTTCAGAGACTGTAGGCTAGACTTGTCTTGGCTTGCCAGGCTTGAGTGTTTCATTTTCCCACCACTCGTAATGACTTTGCTGGGGGTCATGGAGGAATAGATCGAGCACCCATTAGAGGCTGCGTCTTCGTCCTCTGTGGGCGATGTGAAAGCCTCTGTCCTTTGGTTGCCTCTCCTTTCCTCAAGGAACAGATCTCCTCCACAAAAGATCCACCACAAATACAAGGCTAATAAAAGTGTCTGGCTCGGCCCAAAGCTCCTTTTGTTTCGTGCCGAATCATCACGACAACGGAGTGGCAATAAAACGCAGCCCTAACAACAGGTCCGCCCGGACAGTAGAGACAGTCATAAATAAGAGAGGTGTGGTTTGGCGCAGGGCTCAGCCTTTCACTTGCAGCACCTAGCGCTCCTAAAAGAACAGATGACAGCAAAGCCCTTTGCGTGGAAGCTGGGAGTCAACTAATGGCCACTCCAACAGCAAGTTTCTGTCCAAGTACTCTTGCAAACTAGACAACTGAAGTCTGGAGGCTTTAATCTCTTAAGGTGGCTAAGTACTGTCTACTTTTGCAGGAAGGGGTCATGTAGAAAAACAACTGAGTGAGGACAAAACGAGTGAAACAAAAGTCCTGTTTTAACTTTAGCATGCCCTTTCCAGCTTTGACCCATCAGGGGAGGGGAGAGCAAGGTTAGCCTCACAGAGCTAAATAACTAGCCATGCAAATTTCGTGATTCAAAGCAGTTGAAAAAAATAGTTGCACAAATAGTTGCACCCAGAAGGAATCAACCAACAGGAATGAAACTTGGTGGGTAGGTTTGAAATCAAGAGACGTGTCATTCAAGTTTCACGTTCAGCCGCACATGTGACGTAAGCAAGGACAGATCTTATCACTGTACATGACTGACCCAACAGCTACGATTGCGGACATTCAGCGAGCAGTGATGCCCTCCACGAGTCATCCTGGGCCAGCACGATTGGCAGGCGGCTGCACGAACTACATGCACGCAGACAGTTACACCGACTGCCTTTAACACCACGCCAACATCACCAAAGACTGCAATGGTGTTGTGCCAGACTGTCATGAAGTGACTCAGAATGGCAGCGGGTCATGGAGTGACTCATAGGTCTTGCTTTGTCTTGTTGGAGACGACCAATGAAGTCGTGTGTGGAGGCACTGTGGTCAGTGCCAAGATGAACGGTTTGTTGTCACGCGCCACATGTCCAGAAGGCCTGGTGTCACTCCACCTCCACCCCTACTGCAACATCTGCAGGTACTGTGTGAGAATATTCAAGCTGCATGGGAAGGAGTATCGCAGGACACCATTAGGAATCTCTACAACTCCATGCAGAGATGTCTTGCTGCTGGAGTCTTGAAACACTGTGTCTACTTACTGTCCACTCTATTAGACACTCTTTGCTGGTCCACTTTGTAGATGTACAGTCAGAGACTACAGCTCATCTGCTGCTGCAGAGTTTGTGTTGGCCATCCTCTAGTCCTGATGGACTATTTGTAGGTGGACGATTCTCAGTCCAGCAGTGACACTGAGGTGTTTAAACACTCCAGCAGCACTGCTGTGTCTGATCCACTCACACCAGCACAACACACACTAACACACCACCACCACGTCAGTGTCACTGGGGTGAGAATGATCCACCACCCACATAATACCTGCTCGGTGGTGGTCCTGTGGGGGTCCTGGCCATTGAAGAACAGGGTAACAAAGTATGCAGAGAAACAGATTACAGTCTGTAACTGTAGAACTACAAGATGCACCCATGTGTTAATGGGAGCTGATAAAATGGATACATCGAGGTGTTTGCTGCGTTCTGCCTCATGAGCACTGGGACAGGCTCCAGCACCCCCACAACCCAAAAGGATAAGTGTCTGAGAAGATGGATGGATGGACGAATTCAAGTAATAATACAACTACTTTGATTCCATTCTACTCCGGAAAGAAACGTGACAAGGGAAAACTTACTTTACTACTTTCATCAGTCAATTACAGTGTAAGACACCAAATTCCATCGTTTGCGGCCAGTTTAGCAGGCACTACATAAGACAAATGTGTAATCTAGGGGCGGAGCTATAGAGGCTGATTCTATCATACAAGAGACCTTGAAAAAAAGCATGAGGTGAAAGGAATAAGCTGCTAACTGACATTCCCAGCTGCCCCGTAGCCTCATTCTGCACTCTGCTAAAAGCATACAAACAAACAGGAGTCGATCTAAGGTCAAATACGCTGCTCTTTGGCCTGTGTCCACTTTAATGACCGGTGGATTCGGTTGCTGAAAACTTTGAAAAGTGAAAAGGCACAGAGATGAGTGAACGGCAGCATGAGCACGACTAGGCTCCACTGCTTGCCCCACAGATTTTATCAGCCTGTGAAAGGGTAATGGCAGCTGTCCTGGTTTATGATGCACTTACATAACAGTCCTAATGAATCACTCAGACCTGTATTAACAACAGGGGTCTCTATTACCGCCACCCCACCCCACCCCACCCCCCAACCCCCCGTGCACACTTTCACTGCTTAGCATTAAAACAGCATGCACAAGCGCGGCACTCATTCAGCCATCATGAAGCCCTCAACTGGCCTTGGAATGAAATGGGTGAAGCCTCAATGAGCAGATAGTAACACAAATTACAGAATAGAAAAAGGGAAAATCTTTTTTTTGTCCCCAGTTTTCTCAGGTTATTATGGTCTGATGATGATGTGAATAAAGGTACTGTGTCGTAATGCTTCATATCACATCAAAAATATACATAAAATAAGCAAGCGCCCTCAAATGGCAGGTCATTTCTGCTATAAATTCACTGGGTTTCAATCATCCACTAATGGCCTCCCTGCCTTTCTAGCTGCACTGCAGAAACAGCAGCCAAGCGGCACTAATTGTAGGGTAGGCAAAGAAAACTGCAACCAAAGAAAATGGGACAGGTTTCATCTTCCTTAAGTTATGCTTACTGGACTGGGTAAATAATACTTCATATACCACACGGCTGGCCGGCTGTGCCTGACTGCCTTTGACAGGATGAAAGCAAATGCTGCATGAGGAATTTGGCTCAGCAGTGAGACTGACAGGTATATTCAGTCGTGGATAGAGTGATCCTGAGGAGGTCTTTTTTCCACCTGCATGATGGACTGGTACTTTGTGTCTGCCTGAGGACATATTGATTAACATGTACAGTACCTAAGCCTAAACATCTGCAGCATCCTCCATAATTACTGCCCCTGGCCATTAAAATGTCGCTTGTTTATCAGATTGGTCTTAGGATGAAAATATACCTGTTCACCCTGTTCTTCCATGGCCAGGACCCCCACGGGACCACCACAGAGCAGGTATTATTTGGGTGGTGGATCATTCTCTGCACTGCAGTCACACTGATGTGGTGGTGGTGTGGTTAGTGTGTGTTGCGCTGCAGTCATTCCGCAGTGCTGTTTATGAACCCTGTCAGGGTCTAATATATATCTGTATTTGGAATTGTGTGAGGAGAGCAATTTTGCGACCATTCAGCCTCAGAAATCTTTGGGACTAATCACCCATGGACCCATGAGGGTCATTCTAAGAAAGTGTTTCTCCAACCTGGCATCATGTGCACCGTTTTTGGGTCTCTGACTTTTGCACTGCATATGTGTTTATGGAGTTATGCAGCTTTGATTTGACAGTGTTGATATGCATGTGAGTATGATATAAAGACTTTCACAAAAAAATTAAATATTTAATTGGCATACCATGCCAAAACACATTAGACGTAATAAATTGTTTCTTTAAGCCTTCTCCCGTCCGGCAGCAGGAAAAAGGTAATTTAATTAGCTCGGGGTCATACAGATAATCAGACTTTAAAAATCCATTAAACAAAGTCATTTGCAAGGACAGAGCCGTCTATCTTTTCTTGGAGGAACCGGAGCTGTGACTGAACGCTGGCCGACTCTGCGCTGCTATCATTACAGTTTTAATGTGCTGTTTGGCTCTTAGCTAGTACAGTTATTTAAAATAAAATAGCTGGACTATGCATTATTTATAGCATTTCCAGCAACCCTGACAATGGAGATATATCCCTCTCGCTCGTAGAAGTGATGCCAAGTTGGAGAAACACTTTCCTAGAATGACCCTCATGTGTCTATGGGTGATTAGTCCCAAAGATTTCTGAGGTTGAATGGTCGCCCCTTTCCAGAAGTCCCTTCAAAGAGCATCAAGTCGTTTGGTGATAACCTTCAATTACTCCCCCCAACACAATTCCAAATATAGATATATATTAGACCCTTACAGGGTTCATAAACAGCACTGTGGAATGACTGCAGTTGTTTGGCCAGGCCAATCTGAAGGCCCAATCAAACAATATGGATCGTAAATTGGAAAGTATGTTATATTTAAGAAGGGCATAATATTTTGAGCAGAAATGTGCTACTAGCTTGGCTTTAAAAACAGCCATTATGACAGCAAAATTGAGGAGTCCCTTCCACCCCCCCCACAGAATACTCCAGTATCTGGAGGACTGTCCTCAGGCGCATGAATAAAAGATATACCGAGAGATGAGGGCTAGATTAAAACAATCAATCCAACTGTCCATATAAAAGAATTAGTGTCTATGGCATCTTCCCAAGGCTGGTAGGCCATTACTTGCTCAGCATACAATTTGAACTAACATTATTCCGCTTTCTCGCAATTTCCCGCAGTGACATCTGCATCCAGACGACGGAAAGTCAGAAGACGATGAAAGACCAGTGAAGGGTAAAGAAACCAACAAACCAGCAGTTGCTGCTTTACAAAGTTGCTTGTATGCAGCCCGTGAGGCACATGGCTGCAGGGATGCGGGGAAGACACTTAAGGACATCAGCCTGTTTTGGACAAGCCTGTTTTGCCTCAGAGCTTAGAGCACTCAGCTGTGGATAAAGAAAGCTGGCAAACTTGCAGTAAGGCCAAGCAAATCCCTCTCCGGAGCCGGACAGTAAACAGTAGCCGTGGCTAATTTAGGAACAGGACACATGGGCACACAGTTATCATAGAAGCAACTCAATTTATGTCACAATTTACAATAAATTCATATTCATAATTGAAAAAAAAATGCTGTAACAGTAACATTAAACATAGACATGTGTGTGTATTTGTGTGTGTGTGTGTGCACAGAGTAGAGCAGTACATTGTTTCATTTCAGCCAATAAGCTAATTGGCAAGTACGTTCGCTAAATAGCCTCGAATGACATCAAGTTGACCACCAAAAAGGCCACCAAATTGTTATTCGCAGTAATTATAATGGTTCGAGTTGTCTCTTGAGCAGGTGAGAAATGAAAGTTAGAACTGTAAGTTCATTTGGTTCATGTTTGTGTTCCACACATATTTAACCAGAGAAAGTTAATCAATAAGACTGAATCAATCAATGAAATTATCAATTATCAAGATTTTTTTTTTCTGCATCTTGGTTTAATAACTCCGTTAGCATAAAATCCTGTTGAATCAGTGCAGCGCTACCTGCATTATCCACCCAGAAGTAAGTTCTTTGCTGCTGAGACTTAACAGTGATTTGTATTATGATTATGTTTATTTTATTTAAATAAATGACTAAACATTTCATTTGTTCACTACAAGTGCAGCCATAATGGCTCAGAAACTAAATGTTTCAGTAATTACATTTTTAGTTAAGTTTGAGAAACTTGACCAAATGTGTCAGTAGTGGCTGTTTTGAGTAGTGACAATTTTAGATAATTTTGAGAAACTTTGCCAAATGTTTTATTGGTTACTGTTTCAGTAATGACAATTTTAGCTAATTTTGAGTGGAACGCTATCCGGTACATGAGCAGCAAACACAGCTTTGAACAGTTGTCCACACTTACACAAAACAAAACAGGTTATGCAATTACAGAAACTGTATGTTTTGCTAGTGACAATTCTTGATGTTCCACACTGATTTTCAGACTTCAGGGCACATTTATTTCAAAACAATGAGACCTACCTGCTCACTTTTTGGCCATGAGGGAAAGGGATGCAGTCAAACTTCCTGCTGTAAAATGCAGGGGTGTGGCTAAAAGAAGCCTCTGTCTATGGACCAAAACTCTTTGTGTTACGGTTGTGACATTAACATGTGGCACAGCATTTTTTGCAGTTTTTACTTTTTTTTTTTTAAATGTAAAAATTAAGCCCATGATAAAACTTCAACTTCACTTCACAGGAACAGAACAGGTGTTGGTGTTTCTCGGTGTTTCATCACTCCAGAGAACGCGGTTCCACTGTTTGGGAGCACCGTTTACACCATTCTACCCGACAGTTGGCATTAAGTACAGTCTATAGGGGCAGTGCAACCACAATTAATGACTTCACCTGCCTAAAGACGCTACATACATGACTGAATAAGTAACAGTGCTTTAGTTTGCAGGGCTCACAACTGGTAGAAATGCGAGTCTACAAGATGACACTTTCCAGTTTTCAGTGCAATGTAACACATGGATCCCCAGACTGGTCCTGTTTTGATGACTTGATGGCACTGGAGCACCATTAAGAAGCTACAGCGACACATACTGCTCACCGATTCTCTTCTAATGCCTGAAACTGCCTCATGAATTCCCCATAAAGATCATTAAACGGGTTTGAAATGTGGAACTTTTATCCGGAGAGCCTTTCATTTATTCATAGGTTTCTTTTCGTCTCTCAGACGAATCCAGCTGACAGTGTGCGGGTGTGTTTCGGCGGCCCGCTCCTCCAGCAGCCCGCCTGACAGCTCGGCTGCACCCAGCGGGCCGACTGCCTGGGCTGCACTCATGTCAAGCTGTCTGCTGTGTTCCTCTGTCAGAACACACACCGCGGTGGGTCTTTGATCACGGTGACAGCTGTGCGTCCTTCCATGCGAACAGGGGGTTTGCACACACACACACACACACACACACACAGATATATATCAGTCCCCACTGGAGACAGCCATCGCAGGAAGTGGAACCTTGGCTAAGGCACTTCCTCTCATTAGCCACCATCTCCTGCACTGTCACTGAGGATGAGGAGCATGAGGGACGATATCTTGATTTAGTCACGGCTTCTTCGGTGAAGGTAGAAGAATTCATGGAGGAGGAGGTTTTGTCTGTTCCTTTGTGATGCATGGCAGGTGCTGAAGAAGCTGAATGGCTGGGAATCGTCTGGTAAAGACAATGGTCCCAAGTGTAGATGATTAGCCATGAGCAAGTCCACAGTATCCGAAGTAGGTATCTTTAAAGGTGACATATTCTTCCCCCATTTTCAAAGGTTAAAGAAATGTCTGTAATATGGTTTGGTCAAAATACCACAAAGATGAAGATACCACAAAGATCAGTGCAGCTCCCTCCACACCCCTTCAGACACTTCAGACTATAGCTTTGGGTCAGACATAAAGTAGTAGTAGCAGACACGGACAGGTTTTTGCACACTACAGCTGGACACTTCCATCAAAAACAAACTTATTCACTCAGTCAACAACAGAGCAAATCCCATGATTAGATCTTAGCTTCCATGCTAATGCTAATGCTAACAACAGAGGGGGCAGAAGTACAGTAGATTAGGGAAAATACATACTGAAGTGGTAGTAATATAGTAAAAAACTACTCAAGTAAAAACTGTGACGTACATTTGTACTCAAGTAGAAATATAAAAGGACATGCTACTAACTGTACTTAAAGTAACAATGTATTTCAATGTATTTAACAGGATATCTTTTTGACTGAGGGTTAGAGTGACACCTAATGCACGCTAAAACTGCACAGTCAATACTAAACAGCAGAGCAAATAACTCCTTTTAGTAAGGCCTGGGGAGTATTCCAGAAAGCAGGATTTCTCCATTAGCCAGATAACTCCAGCCTTAAGATGAGGACTGCCCAATTAGAATGTTCCTCGGCTCTTTTCCTATTGGACAAGTTTGACATTGGGCTTAAGATATCTGTCTACCTGAGAAAGCCTGCTTTGTGGAATACCATCCCAGGGCTGTAGCGGGACTTGTTTACATAGAAGGAGTTACATGACAAAGACCAGCCCACCCCAAATTACACTCACACTCACTCTGCAATGTCATTACATAAGGCTATAGGCTATTCCTAACAGCAATGCATTCACTGTACATACTCCAACACTGATACAAAACAATAACAGCCAATCAGAATACTGTATTCACAAAACCACACCCATCCCTACAGCACCTTCACTATAGTTATAGTCATACGTCCAGTCACCACAGACACAACTTCTGTCCAGAGAAGATGACCAAACCTAAAATCAGACAGTTAAACCTAGAAAGATAAAAATGTGCAAACCTAAAACATAGCTTACCGCCACAGCAGACAGATCACAGCTGACTGTCAGTGAACAGACCACAGCTGACTGTCAGAGCAAACAGACCACAGCTTACTGTCAGTGAACAGACCACAGCTTACTGTCACAGCGAACAGACCACAGCTGACTGTCAGAGCAAACAGACCACAGCTGACTGTCACAGTGAACAGACCACAGCTTACTGTCACAGCGAACAGACCACAGCTTACTGTCACAGCGAACAGACCACAGCTGACTGTCACAGTGAACAGACCACAGCTTACCGCCACAGCTGACAGACCACAGCTTACCGCCACAGCGGACAGACCACAGCTGACTGTCAGTGAACAGACCACAGCTGATTGTCAGAGCAACAGACCACAGCTGACTGTCAGTGAACAGACCACAGCTGACTGTCACAGTGAATAGAGCACAGCTGACTGTCACAGCGGACAGAGCACAGCTGACTGTCACAGTGAACAGACCACAGCTTACCGCCACAGCGGACAGACCACAGCTTACCGCTACAGCGAACAGACCACAGCTGACTGTCACAGTGAACAGACCACAGCTTACTGTCACAGTGAACAGACCACAGCTTACCGCCACAGCGGACAGAGCACAGCTGACTGTCACAGCGGACAGAGCACAGCTGACTGTCACAGCGGACAGAGCACAGCTGACTGTCACAATGAAGAGACCACAGCTTACTGTCACAGTGAACAGACCCCAGCAGACTGTCACAGTGAATAGACCACAGCAGACTGTCACAGCAGAAAGAGCACAGCTGACTGTCACAGTGAAGAGAGCACAGCTTACTGTCACAGTGAAGAGACCACAGCTTACTGTCACAGCGGAAAGAGCACAGCTGACTGTCACAGCGGAAAGAGCACAGCTGACTGTCACAGCGGAAAGAGCACAGCTTACTGTCACAGTGAACAGACCACAGCTTACTGTCACAGCGGACAGACCACAGCTTACCGCCACAGCGGACAGAGCACAGCTGACTGTCACAGCGGACACAGCACAGCTGACCGTCACAGTGAAGAGATCACAGCTTACTGTCACAGTGAACAGACCACAGCAGACTGTCACAGTGGAAAGAGCACAGCTTACTGTCACAGTGAACAGACCACAGCTTACTGTCACAGCGGAAAGACCACAGCTTACTGTCACAGCGGAAAGAGCACAGCTGACTGTCACATTGGACAGACCAGGGAAAACAAAGAAAGACAACACTAATGTGACCCAAACCTGGTCACTGTGGGTGAAAGCACACTGCCACGGCGGGCATCAGACATGCTTATGTGACTTCAACACGTCTTACCTGTGACCCTGTAATGACGTTTGTTTTGACCTTTTCTCCGAGCTCATGCCAGTTTTCCTAGTAAACTAGCGCTGTATGTACCAACTTCACAGAAACCTCACGGCGACCTCGTTGTTTACATTTGTTTTTGGCACATATTTATAGCGTTCTCGTTCTGGTGTTTATGTACGGGAGTTTACACATTAACTTCCAGGAAGCGGAACAAAACACTACGGCACTCACAGGGAATATTCTCCCCCGGCTCTGCTGATCACCCCTTCCGACACTGAGTAAGGCCACGGATGGAGGTTTTACAGACCCATCGTCCTTGTTTAGCGCTGGCTGACTCGACTCGACTCGACTCGCTAACGTTGTTCATTTCCCCCGCGTGCTGTAAGTAGTCAATCACAGGTTGACTCCGCCCCTCCACCCCCCTTCATATCCAATAGCAATCTGACTTGCGATTTCCGATTAAAATAAATAGTAAATTTGTAAAATAAACAACAACAACAACAATAATAATTATTATTATTATTATATTATTATTATTATGCATGTCCTTTGCTTACTTATATGTGCACTGAACATATGAGGCTAATGTAGCTAACAAGCAACTTAGATTAGCATCAGGTAAGATCTGACCCCGGTACAAGCTTTTCCTGTTACTCCTACAAGGTTCTGTAGTCTGCCTGTTAGGATAGAGTGGTCTATGGTGTCAAATGCTGCACTAAGATCAAGCAGAACCAGTAAGGAAATGCTTTCTTGATCGGAGAACAATAAAACATCATTTACAGTTTTCACTAGTGCTGTTTCTGTACTATGATGAGGCCTAAATCCAGACTGAAATGTTTCATGTATGATTCCTGTGCCGATTGGAATGTCATTGTTGTGCCGCAGCTTCCTCTAAAACCTTTGACATAAAGGGAAGATTTAAGACAGGTCTATAATTAGATAGCTCACAGGAATCAAGATTAGGTTTCTAAATCAGAAGTTTAATTTCTGCTAGTTTGAGTATTTTGGGAAAATAGCCAAAACTAAGTAAGGAGCTCTTTCCTCTTCTTTTCCTCATCGCAAGGAAAGCAACAGAATGACAACAGAGTTCCTATTCAAACAGTGAGGAGCACAGCACTGCGGGATGTTTAAAATGACAAGAGCCTCAGCCAATGCAGTAAAGCCTTGGACCTGTATGTCTTAACAAGACGTCTTTAAAGAATTGAGACCCTTTATTACCCCTTAATGGTGCCACAGTAAAGAAGTAAGTGATCATGAAAAGGTTCACAGCTTCTATCATTGTTGTTGATTTTGTGATCTTAAGGAATGTTTGCATCCGGAAATGGCTATTACATCTCTTAACAAGGATTACCACAGGAAGGCCACCAGCATCCAGCACTGATCATGAATTCTGTTTCTCACTTTGACATAGAACTTAACTAGAGAATGTTCCTAACTTGAGCCTGGGCTCCTCTCAAGGTTTCTACCTATTCTTGTTAGGGAGTTTCTCCTTGCCTCTGTTGCCTTTGGATTGCTCCTGATGGGGGGGCTTGGACCCGGATTCTCTGCCTTATGCCTCCTTTTCTTAGGAGTCAAATATATATATATATATGATTGACCCTCTGGCCTTCTGTTCTACACCCTTGCTCTAAAGCTGCCCACTCTTAGAAGTTAGACACCTGTTGTTCTTTGAGTCTAGGCTGTATGAGACCTAAAAACAATCAATTAATAAATAAGTAAAATGGTAAACAACTCTAGGGCAGATAGGCCTCAAAGTATCCTGGCATATACAGCCGGTCCCTCATAAAAGCATCACGAAAAGCTAGCGGATCTTCTTCACGTGCTGCACAGAAAAACCCCGTTTTTTTAAGGACAGCCTAACACAGTTGTGAAGCACACTCATGGTGGCTTGAAAAACTGTGAAACTCAAAGAGTAAACTTGCACAGGGGAAGACTCGCTGTGCACCGCCCACACAGCATGGTTTTATTTCAGGCTGAAAAAAAAAAGCCAAGCGCCAGAGAGAGAGACAGACAGACAGATAGAGAGAGACTCATGACTCATATTTTCACTTTTATTTGCTGGAGAGAGAACAACTTCCAATGCCTGCATCTGAAAACAGAGGAAGAAATACCTACAAGCCCAGGAACAAAGACCCTTACAAACCATCACACACAATGCAACATCAGCACTTAAATACCTCGGCTCCAGCACACAGGAGACTATGCTCTGTGGAGCTCCACAGAAGCCATAGTGCCTGAACACTCATCGCTTTTGACAGGACATAGGCTGCTCAGAAATGCTGCTGATGCCTTCCCTCCACCACTCGCTGGATAATCGCTGCTCCACGAGAGGTTGCATATCGAAGAGATACTTACCAGCATCTCTCTTTATGATCTGAAGAGCTAAATCAGATATCTGCCTACCAAAGCCTGTTGCTATGCAACCGAACTCATAATCGCCTCCTTTTAATTCACTCCGTGGGCTTTTCTTTCGCTTACTTGGAGAAACACCTCCAGTTATGCAAGAAAATCACTCCAAGTTCTCTGCAGCCTTTGTCTGGATGAAACAATGAAGACAGTCGACTGCTAGCTGCTCTACTTCTCGCTCTGGCCCTCCTGAAAAGTAACCAGCACCCACAGATATGAACATTCAGTGAACTGTTCGGTTTATTTAGCACAGAATTTATTTAGTAGATGTTGTCCCAATACACCTTTCCAGAAATGCAGTTCCGGCCCCCAAATGAGTCTCAATGAATAAACAGTGTCTAGAAAAAACTCGCAAATGACCACAAGGAGAAAACACTGAGAGAACACGGAGTTAGAAACTTTCAAAGAGCATCAGGAAGAACCATTGAGAGGAGCCAAGATTCAAAGGGAGAAACCTCCTAAGAGTATGAAGAAGAACCAGTAAGAGGGACCAATATTCAAGAGGAGAAACCTCCTAAGAGTATGAAGAAGAACCAGTAAGAGGGACCAATATTCAAGAGGAGAAACCTCCTAAGATTATGAAGAAGAACCAGTAAGAGGGACCAATATTCAAGAGGAGAAACCTCCTAAGAGTATGAAGAAGAAAAGAAGCAAAATTTAAAGGAGAAACTTTTAAAAGCGTGTAAAAAGAAACACTGAGAGCAATCAGGTTTCAAAAGGTGAAATTTCTACAGATCATGAGAAAGAACCATTAAGAGGAACCAGGACTCAAAAGGAGAAACTCCAAGAGCATGAGGAAGAACCATTGAGAGAAACCAAGATTTAAAATAAGAAACCTCCCAAGAGCATGAGGAAGAACCACTAAGAGGACCAAAGACTACAAATGAGAAACATCCTAGGAGCATGAGGAAGACTCAGAAGGAGAAACTCCTTAAGAGCATGAAGAAGGTCCACTAATATTAAAACTACCTCCTTGTATCCACACTCATTCTCCATTTGATCAGCTCCACTAACTATATAGGAGCACTCTGCAGTTCTACAATTATAGACTGTAGTCCATTTGTTTCTTTGGATACTTCATTATCCTGTTCTTCAGTGGTCAGGACCCCCACAGGACCACCACAGAGCAGGTATTATGTGGGTGGTGGATCATTCTCAGCACTGCAGTGACACTGACGTGGTGGTGGTGTGTTAGTGTGTGTGGTGCTGGTGTGAGTGGATCAGACACAGCAGTGCTGCTGGAGTGTTTAAACATTGTGTCCACTCACTGTCCACTCTATTAGACACTCCTACCTTGTTTAGGTTGGTGGACAATTCTCAGTCCAGTAGTGACACTGAGGTTTCCAGCAGCACTGCTGTGTCTGATCAACTCACACCAGCACCACACACACTAACACACCACCACCACATCAGTATCACTGCAGTGCTGAGAATGACCCACCACCCACATAATACCTGCTCTGTGGAGGTCCTGTGGGGGTCCTGACCATTGAAGAACAGGATAATAAAGTACACAGAAAAACAGATGGACTTCAGTATGTAACTGAAGAATGGTTTAAATCATGTTTAACAAACAGACTGTTCCTGGTTTCACTGGGAAATTATTCATCAAAAAATTTAGTATTTAATAGGGGTCAGTTTTAGGGGCTCTGTTTTTCTCTTTGTACACGCTACCTCTGGGTGATGTCATTAGGAAACATGATTACTTTCATAGCTGCACTGATGACACGCAGTTATACATCTCGATTCCTTTGGATAAACTAGACTCGGTAGAAGGACTTAGAAGCTGTGTGTCACATATTTCTTAGTGGATGTCACAGAAGTTTCTACAACTAAATGAAGAAAAAACTGAAATATTGATTCTTGGTACTAAAACTCAGAGAACATTGCTTTATGACAAACTCGGTTCTTCAGCTACTAATATAAAACCTGAAGTACAAAACCTGGGCGTGATCTTAGGCCCTGAGCTCAGTTTTATCCCGCATGTAAATGCAGTCACTAAAATAGCTTTTTATCATTTAAGAAATATTGCTAAAGTTCTGCCTTTTTTGTCCCAGAGTGATGCAGAGAAACATGTTCATGCGTTTGTTACAAGCAGAATTGATTACTGTAATGCCCTTCTTACTGGGGTTCCTAAGAAAACCATCTATCCCCTGCAACTCGTACAGAACGCAGCAGCTTGAATCCTAACAAAAACTAAAAAGAGAGCTCATATCACTCCTGTTCTGAAAGAGCTGCACTGGCTATGTGTATCTATTAGAATAGTGCTGCTGCTGGTCTATAAGGCTCTGAATAATCTAGCACCTGCTTACTCTCTGTTTATGTTCCAGCTCGTGATCTTAGATCTACAGATGCTGGCCTTCTGCAAATACCTTCTGTAAAATACAGAAAACATGAAGAGACTCTTTCAGTTATTATGCTTCTAAACTGTGGAACTCAATTCCAGCTTCTGTTAGACAGTTGGGCCCAGTGCTCACATTTAAGAAACACTTAAAAACGTATCTCTTTAACTCAGCGTTTAGTTAAAAATACATTAACATGGTATTTATGTGTATGTATATATATATATGTGTGTGTGTGTGTGTGTGTGTGTGTGAATGTTAATATATATGTATATATTTGTATATGTGTATGTGTGTATATTTGTGTGTGTGTGTGTGTGTGTGTGTGTGTGTGTATGTGTGTATGTAGTAGTAGTAGTATTCCTCCCCATTACTGATGTCAACTGTAAACTGTACACAACTGTAAAAGTGTAAAAGTGTAAAGCACTTTGAGCTGCCAACAGTATGAAGGTGCTCTATAAATAAACATTTATTATTATTATTATTATTATTATTATTATTATTTTTATTATTTTTATTATTATTAATTGTAGAACTACATGGTAAGTGGAGCTGATAAAATGCAGAATGGGTGTAGAAACAGGCAGGTGGTTTTAATGTTAAGGCTGATCAGTGTATAATATGGGTGTTTCTGCAGTATATTTTATCTATTTAATTTATTCTTGTATTGTAATAGCTTATAATATTAACTTGTTCAATATAGCACGCCAAAGCACAACAAAACACCTTTTACAACAAAATACACATTTTAATCACGGCTTAATTACAATTTAAATACATTGGTCATAAGCAGTTCTGAACACATTAGGTCTCCTTTCCAGCAGAGACCACCTCAATCACACACTCTGAACTCCCACCAGCATTTACAGAGTTGGTAATCTGCGGGTAATATCTGTTGCGGAGTGTGTCACCAATCACGCTCCACACATTTCCACAGATCTGCAATCAGAGACAGCTGCATAATTTAGCGAGGGTTACACAAGCCAGGCAAAGCAAATGAGAGATTTTATTGGGGAGGCAGTAGTGGTCTTGGAGGGGAGTGAAAGGTTCAGTAATTGCCTGATGAAATCCATACCGTATTCATTAAGCCCGGATCATTACTTTTCATTTGAATTCCCGAAAGGCGCCTGAAGTCCGCAGGGCGGCAGAGGCGGAGACATGGAGGGGGTGAGAGAAAAATCATTTGCTTTATGTTCCCCTCAACTTGGAAACTTGGGGGTCATTCTGAAAATGGGTTGGTGCTCTCAGAGGCGGAGCTCCACATTGCTTCTGGCTTTTAGCAGGCTGCAAACATAGACAGCTGTGATGGTGTGAGGCTCAGTCTTGGCCAATTTGCACAGTGTTCCCCTTACCCTAAATGTAGTCGTCTGGTGTCTGAAGTTTGCCTCCTTAGTTTGTTTAGGCAGGGGCTATGAGGCTAATGAAGCTATGTAGTAATGTAGACAGTAGGGCTGTCAAAATCATATTCAACTTTTGAAACTCACCAAATCCAATGAAAAAAATGCACATTTGCGTGAAAAAAAAACTCCACACTTTCTAATGTTCAAAGCTACCTCTGCTGCAGTCATTACCAGTATCTCAAATTGGCAAGAGCCTAGCACCGCTGACCATAATCAAACAATTGAATGAAATATTTTTTAGCAGCTTGGTCATTTGGAACAATATACACTCATGGTAAAAAAAATAATTACACCCAGAAGGAAGTGTGGGATTGCAGTTCTACTGGGAAAGAAGATAAAGGTTAACAAGAACAGTACATGACGATAAATTTAGACTGATATGGGAAATCCACCGCTTTGTTTGCTAATTCTACATACCAGATGTCTCGGGATGGAGCTGTAGAGGTTCCTAATGGTGTCCCACGACAATCCATCCCATACAACTTGAATATCCTCACACAGTTCCCGCAGATTGTGCGGTAGGGGTGGAGGTGGAGTGACACCAGGTCTTCTGGACGTGTGACGCGTGACAACAAACCGTTCATCTTGGTGCTGACCACTGTGCCTCCAGACACTGATTCGTTGGTTGTCTCCACCAAGACAAAAGCGGGACTCGTCACTGAAGATGACCCACTGCCATTCTGAGTCACTCCATGACAGTCTGGCACGACACCATTGCAGTCTTTGGCGGCGTTGACATAGTGTTAAAGGCAGTCGTCGCAACGCTCTGCGTGCATGTAACCCCGCATCGTGCAGCCATCTGACAGGAAAATGATTTAAGCGTGAAACTTAAATCATTTGCAAGTCTCACAATGTCAAACCTACCCACCAAGTTTCATTCCTGTTGGTTGATTTCTTCTGGGTGCAGCTATTTGTGCAATTACTCTTTTGATGATGAGTGTATATACTTAATAAATGTATAGGAATAAAGCCTACTGGACAAAAATACATTGTGGTGTGAGGTAACCAGCGCTCTGAGTGTGGACATGTTATACCACTCTTTATAAGATAATAATCATGTAATATTTATACAGTAGCAAAGTAAGCCCCTCATTTAGCTGCATGGCTAAGCAGGCATACAGTTACTGCAGTCACGTTTGGTAGTTACAGACTCTTTTCACTGCAGTCCTCTTGCTTTCAGGGCCAGCACTTTTGTGCACTTATAATGACTGCGGGATGTGAACAGCGTGAGGAGTATATGGAAATGTTCTTCTTAATGACACCCTTTGTACCCGTTTTGATGACCATCTTGCAAGTTGCAGCCCTCAGCCAGAGAATCACACAAAAAGCACAACATCCACTGCCTTTGTGGTAATTTATACTGACTAAGCTGAAAGTAATGTAGCATCCTCTTACTGGCTTACTGGCATGGACATGCAGGAGGCTTGGATGAGATGCTCAGAGCCTCCTGGGAGAGTGCAAGACTCACGGTAGAAGATATTTTAAATACATAAACAGTTGTTGGTGTGTTTACACCTGTTACTAGCACTGAGCAGTAGGTTCTCCACTTCCACTTCTACTTCTTTAATAAAGACAATGCAGCTAAACCTCTATGTGTCCTGTGTATCCTACTTTGCCAAGATGTAACACTGGAATTGGGATTGCACCCCGTCCCCACCCAGTGTACTAGAGGAGGTAAGGTGCTACCACAAACTCAAAGATAAGTTCTGAAGAAGAATAAACCCTTCCAAAAACTACGGAAGAAGAGGCAGCATGACGAGGTCGGGCAGTGAAGATGCCGGAAACAGCACAGCAAGGACCAGAGCTTGGCGAAAGAGGCGGCAGCATGGAAGCATGGACAGAGTCCATTGAGAAACTACTGACGGTCCCGCCATGGTTCTCCAGTGACACTGTGAGCTAACAGCAGAGCTGAATGTGATAGCATGTCTGGTGTTTCACAAGGCAGTGCAGAGGAGTTCATGCAGCATGCTTCCTGGGTGCACTGATGCCAGAGTAGCACATGCAGCTCGCCATCTCAACTTCCCTTCAAGCTGTCGCGGCCGAGGTAAGGAGTACTGGCACGCAGAAGGAAGAGGATGGAGCTTTTAGCCTCTGGTCTCCGGGGCTCTACAGAGGGGACATGGGACAAAGAGCACAGGGAGACTTCGTTCAGACTATTTGATATATCTGTACAACCTAACACAACTTGGACAATATGGTCACCAGGTGTACAATTATGTGCATACAAAACACGTTCATTTCCTCAAAGGCGAAGCAAATGGACTGCAAATATAGACAGCTGTGATGATGTAAGGCTTAATCTAATTCAGACTTCATCTTGAACTCAGCCAAGACATGCAGGTAAAGTGTTTAAAGAGTTTTGTACCAGAGCTACAAGGCTAATGAAGCTAAAAAGTAATGTAGCTAGTAGGACTGTCAATGTCCAACATTCATTCATTCACTGATTACACATTTGAAATAAGAAGACACCCAATTCAACCAACGTGATACAGTTTTAAACATGCAGTTTGCACAATGCTAACTGGTGTGATATAAGCTAAATAGTCTGTTAGCTACATTAGCATCACAGCTCCAGGGCAAAATGCAAGGATACAACTTTGGGGGCCAGATATGTTTTGGCTGTATGACTACATTTAGGCTAATCTGAGAATTGTGCAAATCTGAGATTGTGGGAATCACTGCCTTAACTGATCGCAAAAGCGATCTAAATGGAGTTGATCACTGGAAGTGAAATTAGCACAATAGTTCATGTGTGAACTCCACACACACACACACACACACACACACAGAGCGTATGCTCCTCCATCTGCTTCGCCTTTAATCAGCCACTGTAATGATAATTTTACTCGTTGCATTAGAGTCATTAAAACACGCCTAACTGGGCCGAACATTCCCCCCAGTCATCCAGACTGCATCCATCTTCATCAGGGCCGCTGACAGGCCTGCATTAATCAAGCCGACCGCTGGGGATGACAGAGGGGAGTAATAAGACGCCAATCAATTCCTATTAGTTTTGCATTTCTCCAAGTGAAAGATGAGGCAACCACTGCCGGACTCGCCCAACTCAGCACCTCATGGGACAAATTTGGAGCAGATCCGTTTCGAGGAGGATGTTTGATTAAGTGCTGAGAGGGAGGGTTTCTTTCGCCACTCAGGCTGGAGTTATTTCCAAATTGCCTCTGTATTTCATTAGCAAATTCAATTCCAATAATTAATGCCTTCTGTCTGATAAGCTACTGTAAATGCTTCCAAATCCAAATCAAATGCCGTGTGCCCTTTTTCTACAGGCTACTTTCGGCTGTTACCACATATGTTATTCGGGATTTTACAGGTTTGAGCTTTTTCAGAGCTCCGTGTCATTTCTCATCCATTTTTAAAGAATTGCTTAAAATCACAGAGCAGGCAGACGCTCTTAAGAAGTCTGAAAACTAAACCAGAATAGCAGTGCTGCCCTCCACTGGTGAGCTGAAGCCCTCACTCTCTGAAACGTGGACCAACGTTCACTCAGATGAAGGTTTTACAGATTTCAGGTGTGACTCAAGGCCTGGAGGAAGAGTGGCGAGGGGGCCGTCAAGCAAGAATTCAGTGTTTCTTTCACACTTTTTCCATCCAAATACATTTTACTTGCATTTTCTATGACAAATATTAGAGTTTAAATTACAGGGTTCCTATCAATAGTAGGCTACAACTGTTTTTGGCATCATTTTGGCATCATTTATAATTTAGCTTCTTATATCGACACCCACCATAATTTAGCACACTCTTTCTCAACCCTGGTCCTGGAGGCACCCTGCCTTGCACATCTTAGTGAACTGCCTGCTTTAACACACTCTCTGCAAATCTGAAAGCTTGTTAATGAGCTGATAAGTTGAATCAGGTGTGTTGGGAGCAGGGTAACATTGATGTAGCATACAGCCATAACCTCCTACTGATACTGGTGGCAGCTAGTGGTTGCACAACTACAGATATTTTTAAAGTCAACCTTTATGTGGTGAAAGTCGAGTGGACTTTGCTAATCATTGAAGACATTATGAATAATACCACAGGAGGAGGAGTTAATGCTCTGCAACAAGTGAAGAATTTAGTAGAGCATGATGTGCCGTTTCGACCGTTAAGGTGACATCAAGCTTAAAGCATCATCACCGATTAGTCAAGTCGACAAGTCTGTGCAGCACCTGCTGGCAAGGACTATTCAGTCAGACATACTGAGTCAGAGTTTTTCATACATGCATACCATCGTGTAGTCACTGGTTTTATGGATCTATTCCTTGTTGTTACTCTGATAGGCCTCCAACAGTTTTCGTTGGTTACCTTGGTTAACTTACATGTTAGAAACTCACTTCTTTTCTTTTTTCTGTATTAAATAGTGTACAGTATATTCATTGTCAAATCATGTTCTTTATTTATAATGTTCTTGTTGTATTATGGTTCTATGCATATGTATTATAGTGCTATGCAATGTCCCAGAGGAGGATGGATTCCCCTATTGAATTTTGCTTTCCTCTTCTTGCTCTTGCTCCACTTTGTCACTTCGCTTGCTTTGTAGGGGTTTGGGCCTGTTGTTTTTGTAAAGCTCTGTTGTGAGAATGTCTGCTGTAAAAAGTGCTAGTAAGTAAGTAAACAAAACAAACAAACAAACAAACTTTGCATATCATCACTGTCCAAAGAAATTCAAATATCCCCAAAAAGGGCAACTTTACAGGAGAGGGCAAAAACCTCATTTAACTTTAATGTAATTCAATTAAACCAGACTGTTTTCCCAAACAATTTTAGGCCATTTCCGTTGGTCCATTCAGCATGAAATTTACACACAGTGTAAACAGAAACCGCTGTGTTCAATGATGCATAGCAGTAAAAATCAGCAAAAATGGAGAAACATGTTTTTCTTTGAACAGTGATGATATTTACACTCTGGCTATATTTCAATTACCCAGTCAACAGTACCAACCGTACACTGTGTAACAGAGATTAAAGTTGGCCCAAAACCTGCCCGGCCAAAAAAACAGACACATGGCAAGTCTATGGTGTGCAGAGCAGGTAACTGCCTGCAAAAGTTTGCTTCCCATCAAACTGATGAAACCTGCTGCACAGAAGCACATAGATCTGCCAACGGCCAGAATGCAACGGGCAAAATCTTGACATGCCTTCTGGTTAGGGTTGCCAAGTTTCTGGTTTTGGCAGAAGACTCTGACTGCAATTCAACTGAATTTAACTTTATTGTCATTATACCAAAACAGGTGTCAGTACAGTATAACCAAACACTATCGGGTTACTTCTCTAGTGCAGTTAAGATAGATAAGTAAGTATGTAATAAGTATGTAATAGTGCAAAGACAGAGACACAGTACAGTATGTGCATAGACAGCAAATACACAGATGTGCAGGAGCAGTAACTGTGCATTAGAATTCTACTGAGGTGCATCACCAGTAGGGTGAAATCCAGCTTAGTGTTAAATGTACACATTGGAGAGTACAGTATGGTGAGGTAACCAGGTGTACAATTAGGTATGTAGTTGTAAACAGTAGTTCAGTACATAAACTGAGCTTTGAGCTAGTGCTGTCAGCCGGACGATACAGCCTGAGTGTACATATGCAAAGTTTATTTATTTATTTATTTAATTTGTATTTATTTATTCATTGCTGACTTCATTGCTGAATCAAAGGTTGGTGATGTTCATGGCTTGTGAGAGCAGCACATTGTTGATGGCAACAGCATGCCGGCAAAGTGATATTAACAGTCACACGTGCTTTTGATGATGTACAGATCTGCTTCTCTACTGTGGCTAAATCCAGATAAGAAGCTTTATTTCAAATTATAAAAACAAATGCATTTGAACTCCTAGGTGAATATCTCCTTCTCTGCCAGGTGGGTCAAACAGCTGTAAACAAGCCCAACCCCTCTGATTTGTTTCAAATTGTATCTCAAGGAACTTTCAGTTAGAGGTGGCCACCGAGTCCAGATTGATGCAGCCCTTGGACAAGGCCGCAGCAGCGGCGTGTAGCAGGTGCTTGTGAGCACTTTTTTGACCTTCAAAATAAGAAATGGGATGCATTACAGCCTCGCGGGCACCTGCTTTTGAGAACTGTTAATGCATCAGTTGGGACAGAACCAGAGAGGTTGGTCAGTAAGGATAACAGGCAATCGTTTACAGGCACTACACTTTCACTGATTTGTGGTGTGGGGCATCTAACCCATGGAGGCACTCATGCATGGGCATTTTGGTGGTCATGACATTAACACCACCTCCTTGTATCTGTAACAGGGAGGTTGAGGCAGGTTGCAAGCGCAGAGTGTTTTTATTAGGGCTTGTCCAGGAATTAATATCAGAACAGGCGGGGGTCATCAGAGACATGCCATACAAACAAAAACCAAGAAACCAAAGCAGGAGTCAAAACCAAGTAAAACCAACACAGCAAGAGACTCAGATCAGGAACAGAGAGAAACACGGCTTAGAACTCTGGTAGGAACACAGAGACTTGACAAACAGGCAGAGCAAACAATGGGGTATAAATGGGAGTCCTAATTAGTCCTAGATCAGCTGCAGGTGTGAGAGAGGGTGGAGCAGAGGGGGCAGTCTGTAGTTCTACAATTATAGACTGTAGTCTAACTGTTTCTCTCACTGTCACTGTTTCTCACTCACTCTATTAGACACTCCTACCTTGCTGGTCCACCTTGTAGATGTACAGTCAGGGACGACAGCTCATCTGCTGCTGCACAGTTTGTGTTGGTCATCTTCTAGTCTTCAGTGGTCACAGGACGCTTCCCATAGGATGGTTTTCGCTGGATAGTTTTGGTTGGTGGACGATTCTCAGTCCAACAGTGACACTGAGGTATTTTATCCCCTTAAATACCATGTTATAAACTTATTATTCAGTACCTACAAAGACTACATTTCAAATTGGTTGGGCTATTTTCGGGTTATAGAAGTATGCAGTAACAATTTGGGCCCAGTTTGGGCTTTTAAGAGGTTAAATCTTTGGGGATTCCCTGCGCAGGCGGCCGAGAAGCTTTGTTTTGTATTATTATTATTTATTTATTTTTTCTTGCCATATTATTTTTAATAGGAATATTAAAAAAATGACATCTGACAAAAGTAATGGATTATAGCTGGGTTGCACAAAGAGGTTTGATTTGACCTGCCAGAAAGTTACTTTACACCAACCCCATCACCCAAGACGCAAGATTATATATAACCCTTATACCCTTATTTTCCTTTTGATTCCTCTAAGTACTTTATGGACTGGACTAATGAAATATTGATTAATGATTGGGGAAAAAAATCCTTTCGTCCGCCACACGAGGGCATGGAAGGGTAGCATGGAATCTCTTTCCACTGTGGAAATATTATATCTCTGTCTTTATATCATATAAAACACAGCCAGCACGGGACCTGAGAGTGGTCACACAAGACAAGTCCGGTTTAATTAATCAGGATTAGTTCACTTCTTTAAATATCTATATTACATTATATTACTGATTAGAATATTAGATTATTGCTTTCAATGATTAAAAAAAAACTTTTTGCAGTTTGAATGGCTTATATGACATAAATCAACCAGTTTGTCTCACATTTGACTACTGTAACTAAGTTATAGTAAATTTAATTATTCGGTTATTATATATTATTATAATTATTAATTTCACTAGCAGACCGTTTTCATGTAGAATTGCTGTATTTCAATCTGCATTCTAAAAATAGATTTTGGCGCTCTTTGAAGGTTCTGGGGTTCTCTCGGGTTTATATATATATGTAATGGTGATAAAAGTGAAACAAATGAAAGTCAGAAAAAATTGAACTTTTGAAAAATGGTTCCATATAGCCCCTAGTAATTGCTGTCATATAATGATACCTCACGTGACCAGCCTTATTTGTAGGCATCGTGAATCAGCTCCTCTTCATTCAGAAGGCTTTGAAATCAGCACTTATTTAAAAGCTCTCATTTTGTTGTTTTCCGTTTCTTAACCTCACTCGTCGTTTCAGGGAGTACTGTATACGTTCTGCAGAGCCTGGGTTGTCATTCTCTGTGTTTACGGTAAAAATATATTGTACATGCTTTGACCAGTAGATGGGGCTAAAATGGACAAAGACATTTCCTGAAAAGAAAGAAAGAAAGAAAAAAAGAAAGAAGGAAAATGTTCAAAATGGATAACCTCTTTTAGTTTCCTCTGTAAATGAGATGAGTTAAAGCTCCACCTTCACAGTAAAAAAAAAAAAAAAAAAAAAACTAAACTGAAGAAAAATGATTGATTGAAAAGAATGATTATTATAAAGATCACTTAAACAGTACTTTCTACTGGGACCTGACTGTTCCAAATCCTAACTCCTAAATGTACACCTGTGAAAATAATCTATAATCTTTTTTCAGTGTTGGTGATTTTTCTATTTGATTTCTTTCAAACTGAAATTCTGGATTTACTCCAGAGACTGCATCCCTGGTGCGTCCCTCATGGTCACATGGTCAGCAGATAACACTGTTCTGTAGTCAGTGCTTCCCAGTGTCTGAAAATCAGTACACACTCAACTCTCTGTAATCTGGTAACTTCCTTTTTTTGTTTCAATGAGTAATATGATGTTATGTGTGTACAACTGTTCTAAGCTGTGTTTGCTAGTCATGTACTGGCTAGCGTTTAGTGTTTTGTCACTACCGATAGCAGTCACCACTGAAACCTTTGATAAAGTTTTGGCAGGGTTCCGTTATTGTTTATTGGAATTGGATGTAGAACAAAATAAACAAAATGATTTCAGTTTACTTTTATTACTGAAATAAAAATGTGTTTTTTGTTATAGGCTATAATTTCATCACAAATATATATATATATATAGAGAGAGAGAATTTTGAGAATGCATTTCATGTGAACATGTGGCAGATCCCTCAGTGTCCACTAGGCGGAGCCAGAGCTTCTATTTTACTCTAATCATGTGGCTGCTGGTTTACATGAGAGACTGGAAACTGGTTATTTAGATTCTTTTCATGGAGCAGACTGTCACTAACCTCCGTCTCCAGTTCCAGTAGTGGACTGATGCAGAGGGTCTGGAGAAACTGAGGAAACCTTGGATAATGCAGCTGTAGCAGCTTATGAGCAATACAGAGTCACTGGAAGTTTGCTTTATAGCAGTCCAGTAGCCTTTTGTACCATTCACCTTTCTAATGTGATGCACTGTTGATGGTTGGGTCTACTGCTGACCCAAATGACCATGACATTAATTGGACAGCGTTCCACCTTCACTGCATACTAACATGTGCCACTTAAATGTGCCACCACACCTGTCGAGCTTTCGTAGACTTTACATGAAGACGTCTGTGAGAGGTTGTATAAGAGAATAACTTCTAGACAATGAAATATGAAACCATCACTTGCAAGAAGGTCCCAGGGTTCTATGAGGTTACACAAGGTTACAAGATCAAACAGGTTAGGGTTCCAGGACTGCTGGCTGAAGAAGACCTCATAATGGTAGAAGTTAGGAGGTGTGGTTTTTGGAGCCCATAAGCTTACAGCCTGAAGCTCATCTCAGGCATTGTTGGCCACTGCAGGAACATTCTTCAAGCTACAGTAATATAATCAACCCTGAATTTCAACCACATGATCCCAAATCAAGAATTCAACTCTGAATCAACTTCTCTTCAACTCCGAAACCTACTGAAACTCAGAAAGCTTTAGATCATTTCTGAATGTTGATTCATCATAAAACCTTAAACTGGTTCCAGAATGTGAAGAGCAGCTAGTGTTCCCAAACATGAAGTATAATGGATAAGTCCTCCTGAAGGCTACCTACACAGTGATTGTAGTGCAGTGAATGACATGAGATGTTTCATTCAAGTAAATGACACTGTACTGATGAAAGGACCCTTCAAGTAAAAAACACTTGACTGAAGCCTTTATAAAGCTCAGCGACAGCTACTTTAGCTTTTCATGATACCTGACAGAAACCTATATGGACCTTTCTACCAAACTGGTTCAAAGTCATAGCGGAAAACAAATGTAACTGAATTGGACTGACCAGGGCTTTGAGTGACCCTACACCGTAAAAGGAGCAATGTGTAAGAGCAATGTGTAAACACACAGTCATTTCTCCTCAGTGTTAGCCTTAACAGCTGGTTTAGAAGAACTACTGCGAATTCAGCGTCAAAACTCATCCCTTTATGACTGCAGAACACGGATTCTTGCCAGGAGTGGGTGGCAGTGGTCGTTATAAAGAACACTTGTCCAAATCTTCAGCCATCGTTGTGTTTACTCTACCTTTCATTGGCTATCTGTCCTTAAATGATCTAACTGGGAGCAGCACCTTCAACATGCTTGATAACAGGTTAGAATACGCCGTCGGGGCGGCAGCACTACTTCTTCATCCTCTCATGTTGGACTGATTCCATGCCTACAGCGCTACAGTGACTCACTATTGCATCTTCAGGTACAAAGTGGTATTACGAGACAGGACAGGCTGGGGCTATCTGATTAGCATGCTAACTTCAGTAGATATCTCTGCAACACGATACGTAGCCTTTGCAATACAGGCAAAACTGTTATTTCTCCATGTTCTGTGGATCATTTTAGTCCATTTAAACTTGTGTTTTGGTAGCGAGAATTTTAGGGGATCTTGAGCTCACAAAACACTACGGACTACATGACTAGCAAAGGCAGCTTTGAAATGCTGTACATACATAAAATCATCATATTTTTCAATGAAACACACAAAAGAAACACTCATCATCAAAAAGAAGGGTTGCGTAAATAGTTCAAACAATCACCAGACAGGGATGAAATTTGGTGGGTAGGTTTGACATTGTGAGACATGCGAATGATTCAAGTTTCACACTCAGCCGCGCATGTGACGTAAGCAAAGACGAGCCTTATCGCTGTACCTGACTGACCCAACAGCCATGATTGCAGACATTCAGTGAGCATTGATGCCCTCCATGAGTCATTCTGTTAGTGCCAGCACCATTGGCAGATGACTGCATGAGGCAGGACTACAGGATGTTACAACGACTGTTCTTAACACCACGTCAACGTCACCAAAGACTGCAATGGTGTTGTGCCAGACTGTCATGGAGTGACTCAGAATGGCAGCAGGTTATCTTCTGTGACGACTCCAAGACTTTTGTCTTGGTGGAGACGACCAACGAATCAGTGTGTGGAGGCACCGTGTTCAGCACTAAGATGAAGAGTTTATCATGGGTCACACATCCAGAAGGCCTCCACCTCCACTCCTACCGCACGATCTGCAGGAACTGTGTGAGATGTTGCGCTGGGCATGTTGTGTTAGCAAACATGGGGGCCCGATGCCATACTGAGAGACACTACTTCTGTATGTGTAGCTCAATAAATATTGCCCATATTTAAATTTTATTTTTTGATGAAGAGTGTATTTGCAGAAAATCTGTTTTGGTAGTGACAAATCATGACAACACTGACGCTGATATGGGGCACTTTTACATCATAATGTTGGGACTCCTCACCATGTGACTATCTGTCTCACGTCCTGCTCAAACCAAAAGCTACACCATGGCACGTTTACTTTGGTGGAGACTTCTTGCTCTGCAGCTTTGAGAGGACATGTAGCTCTACGGGCCTAGTGACTTTTCTGAATGTGTGAATATATAACTGCTGGCCAATTTGACTGCACAGGTTGACTTGTCCTCATGCCTCGTTTATGACCGTTTACACTTAAAATGTAAGATGCTCATCCAATAAAAACACATTCCCTTGTCTCCAGCTGCCTTCCGTCCCATCGGCCCAGGCGTTTCTAAATGTTACCCTTGTCTTCCAGAGCAGAGGCGATCGGCCTAAAGCAGCGCTGTCAGCTCATACGAACTGAGGGGCTCTGTATAAAGAGCCTGAAGAGCCCCCCCCATGTTATGAAAGACGTTTCTGTGTGTCTGGAGCTGGGGGGCCAAGCATCAGTGAGCGTCTGAAAGACAGAGACTTTGGGCAGCTGAGCTGTTCTCCAGCTCCGGCGTGTTGCTTACATGGGGCCCGGGGCGCAGCCAGCTGTGGCCGCCATCATTGTTATGGCAGTCTCAATCATTGCAAGAGCGGGAGAGAGGGAAAGAGAGAAAGGAGGGGGTGAAAAAAAGCAAGTGGGTGAATAAATCAATACATCATCTGCGGCCTTGCCGTCTGAGGCACGCGTAGTGGAGGTGAATTGAAATCAATAGCTGTTTAATCAAGCCTCTCTCGCTCCTCTTTTCAGGCCTTTGTGTACAAATGCACAATGAGAGCTCGTCCTGGGCGAGCAGGTAAGATTCGAAGGCGTTTTCCTTTATTCCAATCTAGAGGCTCTTGAACGCTTGTGCCATGTACCAGCAGAGTCGCTTAAATGGTTCACATAAGATGACATGGCCATAAGTGGCTATGTGTCATAGTATCTGCACTGTGTGTGGTAACCTTGGTAAGTCTGGGGGACAAGTACAAGGTAACCTTGATAACCCTGGGTACAAGTAACTTTTTATGCAAACTGTGGGTCAACAACACTAAGCAAAATTACTCTAGTATCCCAGGTGGTTGCTGAGGTGTTGCAAGGCCATTACTATAGAATCCCAGGTGGTTGCTAGTGTTGTAGGGCCATTACTATAGTATCCCAGGTGGTTGCTTAAGTGTTGCAAGGTAATTACTATAGTATGCCAGAGGATTGCTTAAGTGTTGCAAGGCCATTACTATAGTATTTTAGGTGGTTGCTAAAGTGATGTAAGGCTATTACTATAGTATCCCACGTGGTTGCTAATGTGTTACAAGGCTATTACTATAGTATCCCAGGTGGTTGCTAATGTGTTACAAGGCTATTACTATAGTATGCTAGGGGGTTGTTGAAGTGTTTCAAGGCCAATATAGTTGCAGGGCTAATGTACCATACAGGAGTTGGTCTTATACCAGAATTCCTGTTATTGTTGTACAAATACAATATATATTATTCTGCAAGGTTTATGACAGTGCTTTGGTACAGTTCCATCACAACCAGTCTAAGAGTGGCAACACCGATCAAGTATTCCAGACCAGGGTATCACTTGTAAAGGCTTATATTGCATGCAGGAAATATGAATAAGCAGACAGTCCTTGAGCAAAGTAGCGCAAGCTCAGCTGACTGTGTGGAAGCAAATCCTCCTCCTTCTTCTTTTGCTTGCAGCTGTTTACTTTGGACTCTCCTGTTCATGGGTTGGGCCTGTAACTCAGAGGAGCAGTGCTTGTTTGGCTTGCGTGAATGATAGTTTGCTTTATTGTTATTTCTCTCTTTTTTCTTTTCCACGGGAGATCCCTCGAGGCCGTACTTCAGAAGAAAAGTCAGCAGATTCTGATAACATGTACAAGCAGAGGGTTTGTTTTAGTACCCCCCCACCACACACACACACACACACACACACACACACACACACACTTCAAATCAAAGTCGCTTTTTGTGGGAATCTGATTCCCAGGCCTGCGCGTCCAGGAGGGTCCTTCGGGTTCAAAACAACAACGTGTGCCTGCGCCCCGATGGCTTCCAAGAGCTATAAAAACAGCCCGGGAGCCCTCTTACGGAGAACGGCAGTCAGATAGCGGGTCAATATGAGCCCAGAGCCTGAACAAACAGATCACTGCAGAGAAAAAGGGGGCTTAGACGAACTCAAAGACACCGGACAGCGTGGCTGAGTGTAGCTGCGGTGAAATATGAGGGTGCGCTCGAACCAAGGCCTTGGTGAAACTGCAATAAAAATAGAAAGAGAGATCAAATCTGATCAGCCGGATGATGACTGCTGACTCATAGTACTAATTCCTCCTCAGGAATTCATCCAGGATAACCCTTAGAAGTGGCAATTACCACTGTGCACTTTGATGTTCTTTCCCACGCACATCTGTACAGTTATAACATTCAAACATGCATAAAAAGTTATTGTTGTGTGCAGTCCTATTTGGTTAAAAGAGAAAAATATGTTGTTGTAATTTCTTGCCATTGTAAAAAGCCAGAAGTGAATCAAAGGTGTTGATACCGAATGTAAACTAAATGTAAATGTAATTAAAATTGGAAGTCACCATGTATGTTATTACATATGTACGATAAATGTAATTACACACATATTTTATTACATATGTATATGCAACATGCCAGACGTCTCGGCATGAAGTTGCAGAGGTTCCTAATGGTGTCCTGTGATACTCCACCCCAGGCAGCTTGAAAATTCTCACACAGTTCCTGCAGATTGTGCGGTAGAGGTGGAGGTGGAGTGACACCAGGCCTTCTGGACATGTGACGTGTGACAACAAACCGTTCATCTTGCCGCTGACCACGGTGCCTCCACACACGGATTCGTTGGTCATCTCCACCAAGATAAAAGCGTGACTCATCACTGAAGATGACCCGCTGCCATTCTGAGTCACTCCATGACAGTCTGGCATGACACCACCGCAGTCTTTGGTGATGTCAACATGGTGTTAAGGGCAGGTAGTTCTGCGTGCAATCCAACACTAACTGGATGACTCATGGAGGGCATCACTGCTTGCTAAATGTCTACAACCATGGCTCTTGGGTCAATCAGGTACAGCGATAAGGCCCGTCCTTGCTTACGTTACATGCTCAGCCGAGTGTGAAAATTGAATCGGCTGTCGGATGATCCTTCTGGGTGCAACTATTAGTGCAACTACTTTTTTGATGATAAGTGTACATAATCACATACGTAATTACTTTAGGTATCTTCTATGGTCTAAACATCAGGTGCCATACAGCGTTCAGCACGCAGGAGTCTATCTGTGAAATGATGGAGACCTTATATTTCCTTCTTTCTGGTAGGTTGACCACATATTGCATCAATATTTTATTGTTCAGTACAGGACAGAAGGTCAGGAGGATGGTGGAGGACCATAAAAACATAATTACATTTATTAGAGCACATATCTTGTTTTTTTTCCTTCTACATAGCAGAGACACTAAATGCATCCATTCTTCTTAGACATTAGGCCAGGGGTGCTCAGTCCTGGTGCTGGAGACCTAGCACCCTGCAGAGTTTAGCTCCAACCCTAATCTACCACACCTGATCCAGGTAATCAAGGCCTTCAAACTATATGAGCCATATGTGTTGGACTTGAATGTCCCAGGATAGTAGATCGCCAGGACAAGGATTGAGCCCCCCCTGAATTAGGCTATTAGCCCCAACAGCAGGTAGTGCTGCTTCAATAACTTTGACATAACCATGATATGAGCATGAGAAGGTGTACGCTGACGGGAGTATATCTGAATTCTGTTGTGCAGTAGTTTATATAATTTTATTGTGTTACCATTACGGAGAAGTTTCATAACAGATACGTTAGGCTACGTTCACATTAGCAGGATAAAGTGGTACAACTCTGATTTATTGCCTTGATCTGATATTTGTTGCGGATACAGATCTGAGCCACTTTCATATGTGGTCCTTGGTCAGATATGCGATGCTTGTTTGAAGTTGAACACTCAGATTGAAATTAATTTTTCCCTGCACACTCGCCATCGTACAGCTTTTATGAGGCCGCAGGGCCGAAGCTGAAGTTAGTGCCAGCAAACGCTGGAAAATCATCTGACCCTTTTCTCGCCTTCATCTCAATCTAATGACGAGCAGCTGAGAGCTGTGCAGAGCTAATTATCTTCCCAACAACAGCGTGTTATACTCGTTAAATCATTTTAGGATGCACGCATGCAGGTTGTTTCATGACATAGGATCATTCACATTAATGTCAGATTTGAGACACTTACTAAAACACATGAGAACGTAAAGTTAGACCTGAGTAAATAATCTGAACTGAGCAATGAGGCTTGTAATGTGAACGCAGCCATAATTTTTGGCAACTGGACACTGGCTGTATTTGAAATGGCATACTACATAGTACATGCTTACTGAATCTACCTAAACGTAGTATGTATTATGTGACCAAACTGAAAATCTGTAGTGCACTGAAGATACCCATATGGTGTTCTACTCCAGTCAGAGTTTCTAGTATACAGGGGGAGCTATCTTCATGGTGTATCATGCACCGCGGCCTCACCACCTCTCAACCTGCTTCAGCCACAGAAAATGGCGGCGGGTAACACTGGGGACCAATTCGCAGCCAACTCTGAGTAGTAATGTGCGTGTAGTGATTGTAGTGGGGTATAATTGTATCAGAATGAGCCTCAGAAAGTTAAAATATACAGGTCTGAAGATTAATAAAAGATGAGCTCGCTTTAGAGGGTCAGTTTTAGAGTGAAATAGCCGAGGGGAGCTAACAGCTAGGCTAAACGTATTTCAGGTGAACTGAGCAGCGTCAGCAGCAGCTAGCTCTAAACAGTGGATACAGTAGTAACAGCTCTGAGGTAAATGTGAGGTAACTGGTCATGTACAGGTCAGATCTTGTTGCTGTACTGTATACTACACACAGGGGCTGCAGTACATACTACTGTAGTGTGCAGTGTGCAGTACAGTAGTATTTCAAATACAGCCAACAGTAGCTTAATGCACATCATGTAGGTATAATAACATCAAACATTAAGACATCTTTATTATGTACAATGATATCGGTAACAGCAGTGACACCTTCATGTTACTAAATACATCACTACACTGTTTACGTGCATCTGTCGGTGTTAAGTAGGAGCGTTCAAGTAAAGTGACACCAAAAACACTTGATAATGGTCAGCAGATTTGTGAACCTCCCTGCTAAAAAAAGACCATTGGAACTATTAGACCATTAAGACCTGATGGCTTTGCCTTCTAATAGGAATTAACATAAAGGTCACAATTAGAGACCATTAGAATCCTGTAGGACTGTAAAGATTCCTTTAGAAAACCATCAAAAGCTATCAGTCTCACAACACCTGTTAACACCATTACAGACCATCACAAAAACATCAGGGATCAGTTCATTAAGATCTTCTGTCAGAAGTATAAACTCTTTCTGAAGGCCACTAGTAGATGAACCCCAAGGCTGTATGGATTCCTCCTTACCTGGCCTACTTACGCAGTGTTCACTTCTAACCCACAATTTCTTGACTTCGTTGTAATGACTGATAATGAATATCCAAGCAAGCTGTGTGTATGAGTGTGTTGAGCAGTTCTTGGGCCACTGGAGCATCCCCTACTTTCAGAAAGAACAGCTGAACTGTTTACCTGTAATTGAAAAATATACTTTATAATTTGTTCATATTCATCAAAATCTGCACAAGCCATTACTTCAGTGGTTATGGATGTTGAAGTAATGGGTTTAACACTTCCCCTACATCAAGCATGGCTGATCAGCTAGGATGTTTAAAAGTTTGCTTTATTGACACTGTAGGACCTTGAAATGCTAGTACCGTTTTATAGACCTGTAATAATACTGTAATGATAATGTAATATCATGGTAACAAGTTGTACCCCCTCATCTGTTCCATGTGTCCTTAGGTGGACATACAAGCAAGAAAACCATGAGCTCCATATTCAAAGAGCTTTATGGTTTATAGAATGCCCATGTCCCTACACTATGAGATGGTATAGATAAATTATTAAAGACACTGATGGAACATTTATCAATAACTGCTTGTTTTTCCTTCTTCTTCTTCTTCTTCTTCTCTTGTAAGGGGTTTTTCACAATGCTAGTATATCCTTAACAGTAATATACTATACTATACTATACTATAATATAATATTTGCATATTGCTAAGCATCATATTTAATGTGACCTAGAATCTTCAATAGAAATGTTGTAATTTCACTGCAAATTATGCATTATTATTTTGAATAACCTTTAAGCTCTACTTTCATTACCACCTCTAACTGTACATCACACTGCAATTCATATTTAAATACATCACAGGTACAAATAAAACAGAATCAATAGAGTTAGCATTTTACAGCACTAATCACATCATATGCAGAAATACTGAATCATGTTTGCAGTAATAGATTTACATAAAACCCTATAATGCACTAAATGAACTGGGGTGATATGTGGACTAAAGAGATGTTATGCTGTAAGAGTTGGACACCTTGTACATGTGAAACTGATTGTACAGTAATTAATTATTAAGCTACAGAATGATCTTGTATCAACTAGAAAATGAGCATTTTATTTAGGGGGTAATGTTAGCTTTGCTCTACCAGTTTTATTACCCTCTAGTTACCTACGTTAGCGGTGTTGGTAACTTGCTTAGAGCTGTATTTCCTCCCATTATAACAACAATACCATCAATACCTATCTATCTATTAAGCATGATTTCCAGCCATGAGACATATTCTGTTTGGCATGAACCTATTCAGTTCAATGAAAATATGTCAGTATAATGTTACACACATGCTGCATAAGATTTCAGCAACCCCTTTTCACTTCCCAAGCCTTTTAGATCCCATGGAAAATATTATACTCAAGTTATAATCCAGGACATGAGGAACCACCAGCAGGGTTAAGGGCTTAAACGATCAGTTTTCTGAGAAAAAGTATAAAACTAAAATGGAATATGGAAGTGTACCAGGAAATATATATGATGTCACCCTACTTAAAAGGCAACCGAGGCCTACAAAGACCCCCCTCCGATACACTACAGTGCAGTAGTTTTTCTAGTATGGGGGCAACATGCAGCTCTTTTACTCCCCACTTGTGGCTCATTACTAGATTTTCAAGTAAAAATAAAACAATCCCCATACCAGGCCATGCACTACATGCTTCTGTAGGCTTTACCGCTGTCCTTAACACCACATCAGCGTCACCAAAGACTGCAATGGTGTTGTGCCAGACTGTCATGGAGTGACTCAGAATGGCAGCGGGTCATCTTCATTGATGAGTCCCGCTTTGGTCTTAGTGGAGGCGACCAATGAATTTGTGTGCGGAGGCACCATGTTCAGCGCCAAGATGAACGGTTTGTTGTCACACATCACACATCCAGAAGGCCTGATGTCACTCCACCTCCACCCCTACCACACAATCTGCAGGAACTGTGTGAGAATATTCAAACTGGAAGGGATGGATTATCACAGGACACCATTAGGAACTTCCATAACTCCATGACGACACATAATGTGTTAGCAAACATGGCGGCTTGACAGCAAACTAAGAGACACTACTTCTGTACGTGTAGCTCAATAAATATTGTCCATATCAGTCTAAATGTATCATCATTTATTGTTCCTGGTAACCTTTATCTTCCTTCCCAATAGCACTGCATTCCCACAATTCCTTCTGGGTGCAGCTGTTATTCTGGCAATGACTATACACAATGAGAGAATGCTTCACAGTAAGAACAGAATAAACTACACCACTAAATTGTACTCTGGATGTCAAAAGACTAGAGAACTAGAGGAATCTGACGTGGGTTTTAGAGGGGGTGTACTCTTGTTAGCAGTTTTGCTACAACCCAGCACCTATGGTTCTCAAACGATCTTGATCTTCCTCTGCGTACTGGGAGTTAGGATAAAGAATGTGGCATGTCTAGAAGGCCCTGAGGACCACTTTAAGAAAACCTGTCCTGGTGTACCAGTGCCAGTTCTGACCTTGTCTCAGAAGACAAGAAATGTGAAAGCTTCGGTTTGGTCTTTCTGCAGGACTAGAGCGTTTTTCGTGAGCCTTATGAAACCACTGAAGCTATAGCAAGAGACAACATCCGCCCACATTACACCATTACTTCACAGCCTTCACATCTTTCTTGGCCGTAAATCCAACTCGCTTAATGGGTGTTTTCTCTTCAAAGGGTTCCTATATATAAAAAAAGATGGTAATGATGGACTGCGGATGAGCTAATAGGAGCAGAAAGTCACAGACACTTTTCTCGCGATTCCTCTCCTGCAGCTTTGGCTCGAGGAACGTATTTCGACAGAGCGAGGCCGGACAGGCCGATGTGTTCGGAGTTAATAGGAGTGGGCTGGAGTTAGAGCGCAGGACTGGCTAAGCCCTCTGCTTTGTTCCCAGATTGCGGGGTTAACGATTTTCCGTCCTGGGTGGCGGGGGAGGGAGCGGCGCGGGGCGAATTAGGATTCAGCTCCATCCTCGGAGCCGCGGCGCTGTCTGCTGCCTTCCCAGCAGCCCCGGCGCGGGGTGACAGGGAGATGGATGATATCTGCAGCCTGGCCGCTCCATGCGGGGAGGAGGATGGAGTGCACACACACACACTCACACAGGAGTCAGTCACGTATACATCCTGATGTGGCTGCGTGTGCACTCATTACGGCACATGGCATAAACGCACACATACACATCATACAAGTAACGTTGGAACATTACTTTGGGTGGCTTTTATGAGTCCGTTAAACATGAAATCTGTATGCAACATAAAGGTCAGCTGACTTCCAAATGATCCAACATGTAGTAATAAAGTTTATACAATTGAGATGCATGTTCCGACATTGATCATATGTAAATTCTTAAAAATGCTCAACAGAACATTCTGTAGAGCAAACAGTAACATTAATAAGTCTGTACACTAACAATAAGAATATTTACTTTATGTAACAGAGAGACGGTATTACAATAAAGTATAATTCATAACATGATTACTGTTCAGCAGACAAAAAATGAGTCTCAGGTTAAGGTGGTAATAACTTCAGGCTCCTGCAGATGGCACTGCACAAGGATGATGGGGCTATAAATACCTGCAGGGTGTGAGTGACAGGATTCATAGATGAGAAGAGGTGGTACAGTTCAGTGAATGTCTCGTTCCATGTGTGGAAAATGGCTCCAAAGCAGATGTTAATGATTGACTAAAAGGAGTAATTGCATTTGGTCATGCCATAGTGTGAAGGAAGTAGCTGAATCTGCAGGTGTATACGGGTCTACCAGCAATGGCTAAAATCCCAGTCTACAGGAAATTCTCCTCTGAATTGTGCCAGGGGAGACATACACCAAATTTGGCCCAACTGTGGCTGAACATTGATGTGGCCTACAACCAGAAACTTGTCCAGTACATGCCAATCCAATCACAGCTGTTGTTGGTGCTCGTGGAGGTAATATACGCTATTAGGTATGTTTCAGTCACAGGAGACTCATTTTTTGTCGGTGTGCTTGCCGTTAGTCTGTGCTTAATAAGTTATCAGAGCAACAGAGTAATATATGAGGACATGACACAAAAAGACGAGATAGACAAAAAATAGTTTACAAAATATTTTAATTTATTGATCATTTTGCAGTTTTAAAACCAGTTCAGGTGCAAAAGGACAAATAAGAAATGTGGGAAAACTAGGCAGGAAAAACATAAAGTCAGGAAGTGATTTTCTATATAGGAATTACTATCACAAACTCTCAACAAGCCTATGGCTTGCGCTATTTACGGTTGCTCAAATCGATCTAACCAAGAAACCAAGAGGAGGTTTAATCAGGTTCCAAGAGTTGTTCAAAAGGGATGAAATGCATGAAATGCGACTGAAAACTGGTGGTAAAAAATGGCTTGCGAGCCTTGTCCGCAGTCAGGACAAGACTAAAGTCAGGTTCCTATTCAGCAGCTTCTTGTTTGAATTGAAGTGCTTGTATCTATTGCTTGAAATCAGTCAGCAGGGCACACCTACAGATCAACTCTGCAAAATATATTACACTCCACTGCTCCCAACCACATAAAGCCGGCTCTTACTCGTCCCGTTCCACCTTATATACATGTGCCAAAATGTAACTACTGCACCATTTAAGGTGGAATGGTAAATCCGGCAAATAAGAAGCAGACTTCATGTGGTTGGCGAGAGTGGAGTACGGTATTTTGCACAGTTCCTCTACAAGTATTCACTGCTGATACAACCAAGTGTAGCATTAATGTTGAGGTGCAAGCTGTGGAACTGAATGTTTGATGCTCCGTTAATCCACAGGACAATAAAACCCAAGGACAGTAGCTGTGGAACACCGAGGTGGACCCAACGGCTAACAAAAGGTATGCCTCTATACTTTGGGAGTGCTTTCATTAGTTTACTCGAGTAGAAGGACGTCTGGAGGAGAAGGTAGCTCTAATATCTTTTGCCTCGATAGCTGCAAATCTTTCAGTTCAGTAGAAAAATTGCTCTTCTCTATAACATCGTCATATCACATACTGTATGATTTTCTGTATATACCTTTCATGTAATGTCTCTTTCAACCAGCACAGTACGGGCCTCCATCTTGTTCATTCTGCTTTTCAAGTTCCTGCCCTCCATCCTGGTTCCATGTGTCATTGGAATCACGTGACTCCAAACTACCTGTTGTAGAGAAACTTTACAGTTGTGGTGATGGTAAACCGGGGTCGCAGTGTCTGCAACACAAATACAGCCAGTTTATGTTCTAAAACGCCAATAAGGGTTCTAGGTTAATTAACTTGGTTGGTTGTAAAATAGCAGTAAATCTAGAAGAAATGTTTTGAGCCAAAGCCTTCTCAACACTATGGTAAAACAAGGTCATCACCATTTAATGTAATAATCTACGAGGCAGCAGGGTGCCTGAGGGGTAGGAGGTGAAAGTGCCATGTTTATGGTGGGTCGAGGCCTAAAATCACAAAACAGTACACAAATAAAGAAGCTAGGTAGGTTTAGAGTCAAGCCTTTAAAAATGTACTGTAGAATATCACACTATAGTTTGTTACTAATGGCATGTTAGGGGCAGGCCAATGACGTGTTTCGGGCAGGCCAAATGAAACTGCAGCCCTGGTTTTGAACTTTGGATGTCTGGTTACTATCAATGACACTATTAGCTATTCAGCTTATTTCACATCAAACCACTATGAATAATTTTCCTTAAAGTTAGCTGGGGATTTGTAAGCCTATCTATGTGAATGTGCGTACGTGCACACTGGCGTGTCGAGTCGTTGCTTGGAGGAGAGTGAGTGGAGGTTTTAAACTCGATGCCCTCAGTCTTTTTCTTGGCATGAATACATGAATTGTACGTACATGTGCCTGACTGCGTTGCCCTCTGTATATGCAGCACTTACCAACTGGTGTCTGCTGCAGTCCACACACACACTTACACAGCTCCTGCTGTGCAGTGCGCAGACACACAAACACACACACACACACACACACACAGCGCTGCAGGTAGAACACTGAAGGAGAGAAGAGCACAGTTACATGACTTATGCACGGCTGCAGCATGACTGTGGAAAATTCTTTAAGTCCGGATGAATGACCTCTGGGTAAAGTCATACTGTTTAACTAGTCAACTTCAGGAGACTGCACTGTTTCCCACAAACACAGTATCAGGAGTTTGGACGCACCTACAGCAAAACAGCTTTTAAGTACAAGTTATTCCTTTCTTAGCAGATATTTCTGAGGAGATTAGACACAAGGTGGTCCACTTGCACAAGAAAGTCAAAAGGAAATAACAGAAATAATAGACGGCTCCAAATAATCGAGTAATGTATTTCAGCAGGCGAGACCGGACAGGGCGAGACTGGACAGGCTGGTGTGTTCGGAGTTTATAGGAGTGGAAGCCCAGGACTGGCTAAGCCCTCTGCTTTGTTCCCAGATTACATGGTTAACAAATCTAGCAACCACCTGGAAGACCTGGTAGACGACCAAAACGATCCCTATCAGATAAACAGCACTTAAAGAATTCATCTTTGAGAGAGAGGAGATCATCAATTTCTGCTTCAGAAAAAAAGCCAAAAATAAAAAACACAGTTCAATCAAACAAAGAAGCTGCAGGTGTTCTCAGAACACTGGACCACCCCAGTTTCCAGATCCTCAACATCACTGGCTGTGTGCAGGTTAAATGCAGGTTTTCTGCTTTTTCCCCTGGTGCTGAAAAATGAGCAACTTGTTCTTGTTAAGCATTTTGACTGGATATGAAATACATGAAGGGTGGTCTCTGACTTTTGCAAGGTACTGTGGCATGAATGATATTTGATTCTAAGACTAACAAAAATAAGCAAATAATATATGTATATTGTTGCTGCCCAAATAAACCCATGTATATCCATTTTTGTTTTGATTTTTACTTTTTTGCATCATTTGAACACAGCAGCTGCTTTTTACACTGTGTGAAGATTTCATGATGAATGGACCAAAGGAAATGGCCCAAATTTGCTTGGAAAAATTGCTGGTTCCATTGACTTACATTAAAGTTAAATTAGGCTTTTGCCCTCTCCTGTAAAGTTGTCATTTCTGAGCTACTTGTTTGTTCTTTGGACAGCAACAATATATATATATATATATATATATATATATACATATGTATATTCAGGTAGTTTGAGCAACATCAAGGTCTTGAGGTCTTCCTCAGTATCATTGGAAAAGTATGTCAGATGGCTCCTCCTGAAGCTGCCTGAGAGAACAGCAAGTGTGCATGAAGTTGCATCAAGGCAAAAAGGTACTGAAAATATGAGACATATTTTAGATATGTAGACATAAATAGAACATGTTTTGGATTTGTCGCTGTATATACTCTATTTTACGGTTTCAATGTCTTTTTAGTGTTGTTCTACAACGTGATCAAAAAACAGAAACGCTTTTTATGAGTAGGCGTGTCCAAACATTTGACTGGATAAAGAAAAAAAGAAGAAAGCAAATGATCAGCTTGTATGTTTACAGAGAGATTTACAGTGAATGACAGAACACAATGTTTTACCTGTAGGCCGCAGAAGCCGGTTCCTTGACTTTCTACTCCTAAAAAAAAGAAAAAGAAAAGATGAATGGGGCATCAGTCAGTGAGGGGCATTTAAAGAGAAATTAAGGGATTATTATCCTAACCTCTGTAAGAGAACGCATTAAGGCCGAAATTCTTTTCGCTTTAGGCAAATATCCCACTCTCTTTTTTTCTGTGCGGTTGTGAGAGAGTTCACTTGAGGATGCAGTAAAGCAGATGTACAAGCTTCTCCTGCCAAAGCTCGCTGTGAGCTTTAGTACAAAGGAAGACCGCTAGCTGGGCGAGTGTGTGAGTGTGTGTCACACTCTCTTTCCCCTCGCAGAACAACTTCACTGAAAGTTCCCACACCCGGCTCCCTTCAGCTGCCAATCAGGCACACAAACACGGGTCACACATGATTTATACAAGACCAAACACAGCTTCGCTCAGGGGAGGGGTCAGCACACTGAATGTCTTTGTGTACGTCCAGATCAGTAAAGTTGGGGCTAGCCAGGCCGCAGGGCCGCGGCAAAGGGGCACACCCGCAGAGCAATGCTGCCCGCTGGCCAACAGGTTAAAAGACGCTGCCCGAAGGCCAACAGAGCCAAGGCAGCTGCGGGTCAGGCCGGAGCGGCGACCGCTGCTGGAAAAGCCCGAGCCGTTAAGACAGAGCCTAATTATCCTCCATAGTGAAAAAGCCAGTCGCGGTTCAATAACTCCGGCAAGCCGGCAGCCAGATACTGCGTTTCCCTGGCAACGCCTCCAAAGCAGCTCTGCGGAGAGATCACATGGAGGCGGGAGGGGACCCCTAGAAACCGGTACAGAGAGAGAGAGAGAGAGAGAGAGAGAGAGAAAGAGAGGGAGAAAGAAAGAGAATGAGACAGAGGGAGAGAGGGATAGATAGTGAGACAGAGAGAAAGAGAACGACAGACAGACAGAGCAAGAGAGACAGACAGAGAGAGAGGGAGGGAGGGAGCACGTGAGAGAGAGAGTAACAGAGAGACATTGAGAGAGAGTAATATAGGAAGAGATTACGAGAATGCGAGAAAGAGGTAGAGAGGGACAGAGATATTGAAAAGAGTGGCAAAGATAGGAGAGAGAGTAAAGGAGGGACAGTCAGAGATAGAGTGAGAGAGAGAGAGAAAGAGAGACAGAAGAGAAAAAGAAAGAAAAGAAAGTTGGGTGAAGGAGAAATGAGGAGAGAAAAAAGGTGGAAGAGAGAACAGAGAAAGAAAAAACTGAAGAGAAAGAGAAAGAGAAAGAAGAGTCAATGACAGAACAGAAAGAAAGAAAAGGGAAAGATAGGAGAGAGAGAAGGGGTGCTAGAGAAAGAAACAAGAAAAAAGAAACAACTGGGAGAGTGACTAGAGAAACAGAAAAGAGAAGAGACAGAGCCAGAGAAAGGGAGTATGGTGCATGACAGAGAAAGACGAAAGAGGGTAAAAGAGTGGAGGGGGAGGGTGCATCATGAGAGAGTAATGGAGAGGAAAAGAAAGAGAAAAGTAGGAAAAGGGAATAGAGAGATGAAGAGAAAGAGAGAGAGAGAAAGAGAAGGAAAGAGGGAGACAGTGGGAAGGTCTTTCTGGGTGACGTGTCTCCAGACCAGGAGATCTCAGCCATTCTAAATCAGCATCTGGGTTTGGAGGACAGAACCTCCATATGGCTTTATCTCCAGCAGGCCATCCCATCAGGGACCAGACTCGCTACCCTGGCCGTGGTCAGTGCCACAGCGCCCTTTTCCTCCAGCCTTTCAGTGCAGGACAGGCAGACAGGAGAAGTGATTGGCAGGTCAGACTAGGCTGTATAAAAGCCTGAAGGAGCTGGATAAAATGTGGAATTATAGAATAAGTTCAGAATCACAGTGATATTTAATGATGCAAGGTTTGTGCTCACTATTCGGCCAAAAATTAAATAATCTGTTATTAAATCATAGTAAAATCAGAGATTCCATAACATGATGAATCATTTCATAAAGAACCATAGTGTAATTTATGATCAACCAAACCGTTCTGTAAAGAATCGTATTTGAATAGAAATGATTCACACTGAAATATGAGTTTTTATGGTCCACTGAAACATCTTGTAAAGTCTCGAAAATGAATCATTTTGAGATCTGAGTTTTCAGAATACTGCCAAATCATAACTGAATCAAATCATTGTGAGGTTTGAGTCTCTATACACTGACTCTTCCGGCAAAAAATCAAAATCAAACTGAATCATTTTGAGTATTGTTTGCTCCAGCTACTCTAAATCACTTGCTTAAAATTTTAAAGTTAAACCTAATCACGTTGAGACTTCCGGATATACCCGTTTCCATACATGCCGAATCCCTTTACATCAAAACCATAAATCATGTTGAGAGATTTGACCATCATACTCAAACTGAATCGTGGTGAGAGTTGTTTGCTTCAGGCACCTCTGAGTCACATGCTTAAAAATTCAAAGTTAAACCAGATCATGTCAAGACCTCCGGATATGCCGTTTTCCAGATATGCCGAATCCCTTCATCATACCCTTCATCGACCATCATACTCGAACTGAATCGTGGTGAGATTTGAGATTCCACTGGAATCAAAGTGCTGTAACTGAATCCCATCGTCAAACCGTAGCCCAGGCGGCTCTGTCTGGCGCTGGAGCGAGATGGAGCTGGATTGTGATTAAAATGGTGAGTTGGTGATTGTGTTCAGGTGACTGTCTGGCCTCCTGCTGCAGTGTCTGGAAACTCAGACGTCAGGCTCTCCACCCGCCCCCTCCGGCGCACACACACACACGGCACACACACGAACGCGGTGAGCCTGCTATCAGAAATACCTGCTGGTTCCTCTGATTTAGTCTGATAAGACGTCCGCCGAGTCTCAAGTTGATGCAGGACAACAATTCCTGACAATCAATAGTAAAAACAAGGCTGTAATCCTGCAAATCCGCATGCCGCCTCCCTTGTCACCGCCCCGTTCTGGAAGTCTTGAGCTGCTCTTAATCTACTTTCGGCACATTTAGCACACACAAATGTTAAGTATGCTCAAACAAGGGACACTATCTCTGTCTCTCGCACTTGCTTCCCCCACCTCCGGGCATCTGTCTTTAATTTACCATCTAGCGCCATCGGCCTTTATAGCTTGACATTTAACAATGGAGTGCACTCACGCCCGCCTTCTAAAACAAAGACAGGTGAGACAATGGACCAGACCTGGCACCTGTGAGTCGCATTTTCATAAACAAACCAACAAACAAAGAGCCTGGTTTTATGGTGCGAACACTTTCAAAAGGTGAGAATAAAATGTTGTATACATGCGGTTTTAATGTATAATTTATCATAAAATGATAAATGTCAGTTTTATTATGTTCCTCAAATTAAAAAAGAGAATATGGGTGCAAAAAAAAGCTAACCCTAAATGTACAGAAGCTACATTTCACAGGTGTAACAGATACTGAGCAGCAGGACAAGAACACAACAACTTCAGACCTCACAATCACTTGGGATGGACAGAAGCGACCCTGCCATGTGCCCTATAGCTCTATATGACTACATATAGCTTTTAGCTTATAATAAGAAACAGCGGCAAGATGACAAACATTGATGTCTCCCCTTTGCAGGAAACTAATGAGAGCATGACTGCGGCAAGTTTTTATCTCGGCCCAGTAATAAAGCTTCAGACATAAACATAAAGCTCATAAATAGCCAAAGGGTCAGACGCTCCGTTGAGACGAAGCAGAATACGTTCACGCTGACCAGACGCCAGTAAAGACACGTACAGTACGACAGCCTGTGAATGTGAGTCTCCGTTCGTATTAGTTTAACCTCCTTCATGAAAGGTCTTTCTAGTGGTGAGATCTTCATGACGGGCTCTTCGCAACCCCCTTCTTTTAAGGCATCAGCCTGTAAAACAAGCTCTGACATGCACAAATGGCAGATATTCCAAATGCGCTGTCAACCAAATCCATAAATGTGAAAGCCAAACAGGAAAGAGGCAGGGCCTGCCCGGTTTTGGAGCATGCTGGACCCTTTAAAGCACGTCGGTGCGTTTATTAAACATATTCTTATTTGGCTCGATTCATTTGCGGTCGTGGCGGCGGCCGGCCGCTTCCGGGGAGGCGGTGGGGGCGCCAATATTTATAGGACTGTTAAGATGAGCGGCGGCTATGAAAAACATGTTGTGTGTGTGTGTGGCAGTGAAGAAGGGGGGGTTGGGGGGTTGAGCGGTGAGGATTTCATCATTGCTTCGGCGCTGCCAGGCTTTGCCGAGTGTCAGACGGATCCTAATGAAAGTGTCTGGCCCTGCGGTGGGCACCAGGCTGGCGCTTGCTGTGACGCGGCTGACTGCTTGGTATGCGCGGAGCATGGCAGCGCTTCAGCTGTTGCTGGGGGCTTCGTGGCAAAGACTCAGACTGATTAGTTGGCATCAGCCATTGTTCAGTGTGAGACCAAACAGGGGGAGAAAATATAATTAGAGCCAGAAAGAGAGAGACAGAGAGAGAGAAAGCGAGAGAGGGAGAGAGCGAGAGAAGGGGGAATCAGAGGGAAAATCAATTGTTTTGAAAACGCCACTTCTAATGTGGGGTAATTTAGCAAAATTAGATTTTAAAAAGTTAAACACTCCAGAGAGGAGGGGTAACAAAATCAGTCATAACGCTTAATGAGTTCAAATCTCAGAGAAAGGAGATGAGCAAACCCTCGGAGTGCCGTGGAAAAACCCAATACAGCCAGTGCAGACGGCGGATCCTTTGTTAAATGTCATTTCGGAGGGAAGGCGGCGAAGGCCACCTTCTGACATATCCGCCTTCCAGTCGGTGCAGACGTCTGCGTTAGGTGGCATTAAAAAAGATTAGCCTGCCAATCGGTTCAAAAGTCTTACTGCTCTGCTATTAGCAGAATGTGAGGCCATGTGTGGAAGGTGTCTGATATAATTACGCATTATAAACTGTACCATGAGTCAAAGTCTCGCCGGAGATGAGCTCAATAGTCAAAACTGATTGAAACGATGACAATGGGAAATATAAGTGGCAACATGGGACAGCCATGCATGTGTCACCATTTAAACTGGCACTACTATTGAAGGCTGTGTTGGGTTCCCCAAAAAAACAGTGCGTTATGAGTAATTTTTTGCTTACTCTATAGACTAACTTGGTGAACCACCTTTGGCATATATGCAAATGAGTTGGAAAATATAGGAATATGTTTTACTTGTAGCGATTTTTTAAACTGTTCATTTTCTCAAACTCGTACCCTCAAACTTGACGTTCAGTAATAAATAAGATTGATCCCAAATAAATCCTTTGTTTTGTAATTCAGACCATGTGTGCTAAGAAGTTTATCTGTTCCAAACGTAATCAGTTTTATGGTATAAACTGGAAAATACAGTTAAACCGATAAAAGCCGAGAATCTAAGCTCTAAGCGATCAGTAATCTGATGTCCGATAGCAATGATCGGATCTTTCGGCTTGCCGGCCTTTAAACAGCTGCACATGGTTTTAAAGCATTTGAACAGCTGCACAGGGTGGACAAACAATCTTTATTGGAAAGTTTCATGTAGTTGCAAGCACTACAATCAGTCAACCTCATACCCGTCACAGTTATAGGCAAAGAACCGAAGGTATAGCCGCATACGAAGACGGGCTACATAAAGAAACGTGCACTGCGTAAAGAAAGGCGGCGTCTAGACAGCCCTAGAGTCTGCAAACTGCTGTGACAGCAGCCTTCCAGCGACATCGTTCAACATTCTTCAGGCACTCCCCGGGTTCGTTTTTCCGCCCGGTTCTTCAGCTCCAGAACACCGATCCAAGCTTATCTTTTTCTCGCGTCCTGCCACCCTCCATAGGGACGGGACCGAAAGTTCAGTCGCTCTTGCCCTCCGCCCAGGTCCCAAGAGCCTAACCCGTGATTTTGCATTCAGAGAGCTCACAAGTTAGGGTCTCAGGGAACAGGAGAAGTACAATATCCGAAGGTGTTAGCAGCAGGGGGATGGAGCGGTGCTCCTGTCCCAGCCTCTCTCTCTCCCTCTCTCTCTCTCTCTCTCTCCCTCTCTCTCTCTCCCTCGCTCACCCACCCACCCATACACACATTCACAAACACATGCACACACTTCCCTATCCCCTCCTGTGCCCGGTCTTGTCCACACCAACTTCCCTGTTTGTTCAGCGATTGTCCAGTTCGGCTCGGCTCAACGGGCCAAAGCGCTATCTTTTCCATCCAATAACACCAGCCCTCCGCGGATGGATCGGGAAAAAAAATAAAAAACATCTCCTCTATTTTTTCCCCTCACCTTTTCCACCACAGAAAACTTATCGCTTTATTCCGCGGTGGAATGCATACGCTCGCACTGACCCGACCGGACTGCACAAAACCTGCCACTTGCTACCAGAGAGCCGAGACGATCAATAAGTCTGCAAACGGGGAAAGCGGAGCGGAAAAGAAGACGGAGCAACCTCGTCCGAGCTTTTTAGACTTTAATTTCCCCATCGAATGGGCAGCGCCGCCCGTGGTCTGCGCTAACTAGCCTTTGTTGGCTGAGGAAAACCCCCAGTCAGACGGTCAGTCTCCCTCTCCCCCTCTCGCTCTCTTTCTCTGTCTCTCTAGGTCTCTCACTCTTCTTTGTCCTCACAAGCCACAGCCACAGCATCAGCCTGCATCTCTCTCACCTTCCCCATCCATCCCCAGTGAGCCGTGCTGAGCCGACTGCCAGAGATGCCGGCCGCTGTCTGCTGCAGCCGGGGTGGGGGGCGGGTGGATAAGGAGGGGAGAGAGAAGACCTGGGCTGGTTCTCGCCTTCTGTAAACGACTCAACAGCAGCGAAAAAAGACATAAGACGCCGGAT
>CM067490.1:23275955-23365769 GCA_034552555.1 Semaprochilodus insignis | reverse complement strand
CCGCACATAAGCTCCAGGAAGTTGTCATTCAGGCTTACTAGAGTCATGCAAAAGGAGGGAAAAGAGGAGGTAAAGTCAGGGCTGCAGAAGCTGATCACCCTTTTATTTTCGTCTATTCTCGTCTATTTCATCAGTCACTGATCGATCAATTTAAATGACCGCCAGCCCTCGAGCCACCTTTTGACCGGCACTGACACCAGGCTGGCCCCGCCATCAATTTCAATAGTGCACACACCAGCCAAAACATTTTCATGTCATTTTTGCCACGCTTGCAACCCCCCCCACTAACCTTGCAGACTCCTCCCCCACAAACAATCAGACTGCTTCCTCCTCCTCCTTGGGGAATAAGGAGAGAGCGTGCGCTCCCGGAAATGAGAACGGCTCGCCACAAGCCTTAAACGACCCCACCAGACAACCCCCCCAACTCTACACACCCTGTCAGCGCTAACATGCAAGCTGCACCATTTATCTATTAAAAAGTGCAAAAAATGAAAGTAAGTCAAAGAAAGGGAGAGAGGGAGAGAGAGAGAAAAAGAGAAGGTGAGTTAGCTATCCCAAGCTGCACCAGACACAGGCAGGTCATTGAGGTGGGCTGTCTGGCGCCCCCCTTCACACCCCGACACCCATCATCAGCACCATCACTCATCCACCATCCCCCCCACCTCAGCATCAGGACCACAGCTACAAATCCTACCGCCTCTTCATCATACCCATTCTATCCCTAAGTCTCTCGCTCTCTTTCACTCTCTCTCTCATACGTACTCTAGCTGTCCACCACAGCGGCATGCCGGAAAGGACCACGACCACTCACCAAAAAAAAAACTCCCCCTGCCCCTCCCAATCACCCCTCCCCACCTCTTCTTCCTCCTCTTCCTCCCCCAGGTCTGTGCACCTGTCTGGGCCAGCGGCGGCGTTGGAGAGCTCTTCCTGCACCTCCACGAGTGTGTGTGAGCACCAGCCGGCAGCGGCTGCGGAGACCGCCCCTCTCTCCCTCTCTCTCTCTGTCTCTGTCTCTCTCTCTCTCTCTCTTTTGCTCTCTCTCTCCTTCGTCTCGCTCCCTCCATCCAGACTGTGCTGCTGCTGCTGCACTGATCAATCCTTTCCTTTTGAGAGAAAAAAAAGGGAAAAAAAGGCTCGCTAAAGTCAGCGGGGTGGCGATGATGGCGGCTAGCTCACTGCTGAGCTCTCCGCCGCCACACGCGCGAGGTGTGTCAAAATATTGTGACCACATTTTCAGAAATGATTCATGGAAATACCAACCCCACTCACCCCACCCCCCCAAGGGGAAGCGCTGGTATAAGACTACTGCTGCTGATGTCGGGCTCTACTTTTGGTAAGTATGTATGTGAGGTTGGTCCTGTGCTGCGGTGCAATGCTTAACATTGAGAACAATCAACAGCGAACAATAAGGTAACTTTACCAGACTTATTTTTGGCATCGTCAGCAATACAAATGCAAAGCTATACTATAGGACGGAATGAGATGGGGCACTTAAAATAAGCATAAGGATGAGATAAAACGTGTTAACGCTTTATGAACCCTTGCGGAGAAATGCAGGTGGTACAGCACACATACAACAAAACTCATAAGTGACTGAAAGAACAGATTAAAGACTTTGCAATGGACAGGGATGTTCAAACAGTGGAACACACACACACACACACACACACACACACACATATATATATATATATATATATATATATATATAGATAGATAGATAGATAGATCGAGAGAGAGAGAGAGAGAGAGAGAGAGAGAGAGTAAAAATTGTCATATAAGACATAGGAAAACCCTTCTATAACTTTTTTCCCCTCACACAGCGCAGTGCCACGTGATGAAACCACTGCAGTTCATCAAACAACGCTTAAGCGCCACCAGCTCATAAAGTCCTCGGTGAACGCAGCCACCAGCGCCAATGTCTTTTGTCCTGATGATAGTGTGCAAAAGCGAAAGGGAAAAAAAACAGAAAGAGCCCAGCCAGTCCCAGTGTCTGAGCAGGCGAGTCTCAGAGGAGCAGACACGTTTGATTAGATGAGATGATGGTTGATTTATCTGTCTGGGAGTGGGGCTTGAGACGGCGCAGTCTTAATCTCTCAGCCTCTGACCTCTCTTGCGGCACCCCCGGCGTGGATGGGGGTCGCGACCTCTTGCACTGACAGCCAGAGCCAGGCGGCTGCGGGGCTGAGCTCATTGATTATGTGCTTAATGCAAACAGCCAAACTCGCAAATGTCTGCCACACTGCAATGCAGAGCTCAGTGTGCGCACATGCGCGCTCGCCGGCATCAGATGCGAATGCAGACCAACAGAGGGTCTTTGATTCCAACCGCTGGCGGTTCGAGATGCAGGTTTGGGTCAAGACTTAGGACAGGAATGGACAGAAGCACGCTGGTATATTTTAAAAACAAAATGGCCCAAACGTTTGGAACACTTGTAACCGAGAAGCAAAATGGTCCAGACTTGGTGCAGTGTTCCATGCTTCATTTTTTTTAAAGCTGAAAAAGTAAAACAATTTCCTTTACATTACTGAGGTCAGGGTTCAGTTAAGGATAGGCAGGTAAGTTAGGGTAAACGTGTATTCCCAAAATAGTAGGTCTACAAAATGCTCTGGCTTATAATGGAGACAATGTCAATGTTATGTTGGTGCACACATTATATACATATATACAGTATATAAGGTACACAAGGTATGCTAAGGTATGTCCCATATTATGTGGTACATGTGGAACATATTATTGCATATTGCATACCACATATGGGATAAACTACTATTACATATAGATGTTAACATGCATATGATACATATGGAACACTACTACTACTTCCCAGACACTTAAATATATACAAATATTCAATACATGTGAAACATACTATTACTACACACAGATTTAGTGTACATTTATATAATGCATATGAGATACACTATTATTACATATAGATACTTACACACATATACAATACATATGGCATACACTACTATTACACGTAGATACCTACATATACGTCTCATATATGGGACACATGTAAGACTCCATGTCCTGACATTGTACAAAAACAACCGTCTGTGTGTGTGTGTATGTGTGCCGTGAGTGGAGGAAGGGAGGGAGGGCTGGTGAAATCAGCAGGGACCTTAAAGGAGTGATGGTGATCAATCAACTCTATTACTGCTATGGCAGTGTCTGGGCCAGCAGCCAAGCTTATGCACACAAAGGCCGTCAGCAGAGGGCTGCCGTCACACACATCCAGACAATAAAGCACGACTGTCTCCTCACACACACACACACATCAGAGACAGCCATTAACACAAGCACAAACACGTAAACACACACACACACAGGCTACAACACCTCCGCTACGGCTTTCAGCGCCATTTTGTTGAGAACGTAGACCTTACAGTAGAAGGCCAGCAGTTCTCAATGCGGCACGAGTCAACACTCACGCTGGCGTACTGTGTGAAATCTGTGAAATTTGGAAGGTGCTACTATGCAGGGTAGAGGGAAAAAAACACTCTAATGTCTTAGCACTTTTCTTAGCGTTGTGACAATCAGCTGCGATGCGCTCCCACCCATCTCACAACGCCATGCTATTTATTCACTAGGAAACACAAGAAGCCTGTATTTTGGCAACTGATAAATAACGGTACTATAATGTTTATTTATGCAGCACTTTTCATTCTAGTTAGACATTTCTAAAGCACTTCAGGCAAACAGATAACCAAACCACTGGAAGGCAAAATCATCACAGTAAAAAATGAAATAATAACTGCAGAATAATGAACTACAGAAGGAAACACATACCCAATACACAGGACATATGCTTGCCTGATACCTAATTTCGGATTTTACAGCACCCACAGCATGTATTCCTAATATTCTCTGGTTCGCAAAATTTGCGACTGAATTTCTTTCATTGCTGGCCAATGCAAATGCAGTACTATATGCACAAAATGACTAAAATAACCTTATTCTGGAAAGCAAGGCATCATATTTGGTAACACAATCTACACTCATCATCAAAAAAATAGTTCCATAAATAGCTGCACCCAGAAGGGATCAACCGACAGGAATGAAACCTGGTGTGTAGGTTTGACATTGTGAGACATGCAGATGATCCAAGATTCATGCTCGGCCGCACATGTAACATAAACAAGGACGGGCCTCATCACTGTACCTGACTGACCCAACAGTGAGCAGTGATACCCTCCATGAGTCATCCTGTTAGTGCCAGCACCATCAGAAGCCAGCTGCATGACGCAGGACTACATGCACACACACTGTTACAACGACTGCCCTTAACACCACATCAACGTCACCAAAGACTGCAATGACGTCGTGCCAGACTGTCATGGAGTGTCTCAGAATGGCAGTGGTTCATCTTCAGTGATGAGGTCTGCTTTTGTCTTGGTGGAGACGACCAACGAATTTGTGTGTGGAGGCACCGTGGTCAGCACCAAGATTAACGGGTTGTTGTCACCTGTCACACACCCAGATGGCCTTGTGTCACTCCAGCTTCACCCCTACCGCAAAATCTGCAGGAACTGTGTGAGGATATTCAAGCTGCATGGGATGGATTATCACAGGACACCATTTAGGAACCTCAACAACTCCATGCCAAGATTTCTGGCATGTTGCATTAGCTAACGTGGTGGCCCAACGCCATACTGAGAGACACTATTTCTGTATGTGTAGCTCAATAAATATTGCCCATATCAGTCTAAATTTATCATCATTTATTGTTCCTGGTAACCTTTATCTTCCTTCCCAATAGAACTGCAATCCCACACGTCCTTCTGGGTGCAACTATTCTTTTGTTGATCACAATATGGAGGCTGTGACTATCTGTACTTTTTTTTTTATCAGTTATTGCCTTTTGTTTACCAGCTACTAGCTCACAGTGTAGCTCACCAAACGGGGCAAACTGTGAAACTTAAAGAACACGTTGAACTCACAGACTGGATCTCCATAACTTGGTTTGGGCTGATTTTGAAGATGCAGATAAAGTACACAGGCCTAATGTCTTCAAATGCAAGTAAGATCGCCTTCGCTTCTCACAGTGGACAAGTGGTGGCACCAATGGGTCCCAATTGACTCAAATGAAACTGAAAGTAAAGCCTTTCAAATGTACAGGGATGTTCAAATAGTGGTACACTAATTTAAAGCTACTGCTTTCTGTTTGGTAGCTTACTAGCTCATAGTGAATAACTACAGGTTAGCAGAAAGACAGAAAACATCTAGATATCTAGACATACAGACCCCAACATATCTAGACCCCAACAGAATTACAGAAAACATTATTTTGTACTTCAGAGATGTATTGATCATCGTTTTGCACCAAACATTTGTATCATAAAAACAGGTAATGGTGTCAATGATAAGTTGCATTGATATAAACGTAATAGGGATAAGTACAAATAAACTCCTAAAATTAAGGGACACATAACAATATTGTATGTTAAAAAACATACTGAAAAAAAACAGAAAATAATAAAATAATTAATAAAAATCTTAGTAAATAAAGAGCATGGATAAAAAAAATGAACTGACAACATTAACTAACGAACTTCACTATTTCCTGGGGATGAATATGGTCAAAATAATCAAATCATACCCATCTAGCTAGGGGCTACACAACCCTGTTACACCTCAAACGCGACATGAAAAAAGCACGAAAAATCAGGACATAACGTATCAAAATATGGACATAACATGTATCAAAAGGTTATTGGCTTCTCAACAGGAAAACTGGATGTACTGGAAAAAAAAACCTGGAAAACTCTGGAACAGCGAACGGAGAACAGGGAGCTAAAACTTCATTAACTCCTTCACTCACAGATTGGATCTCCGTAACTCAGGTTTGGCTTTGAATTTGGAGATGCAGCTCCAAACAAGACGGAGCACAAAGCAAGCAAGCCTTCAAATAAGACCTCCTTTGACTTTTTGACGTTTGTGGAAGAAGTTCTGTTTGCTGGAACTCAGCTGCTCCGACATCTTTGTTTCCTCAAAAATCCAGAGTGTTAATTGCGTTTGCATTTTTTTGGTGTGCACCATACAGTCCATTATATGTGTGCTCAACTTCATATACTATTATGTGGACAAATCGCACAAACAAATCATGCCTTCAGACGAGGAACTGTTGTTGGGGTGTCTGCTAGGATGGTGTTGGTGTGTATGCTGGGATGGTGTTGGTGTGTATGCTGGGATGGTGTTTGTGTGTCTGCTGGGATGGTGTTGGTGTGTCTGCTTGGATGTTGTTGGTGTGTATGCTGGGATGTTGTTGGTGTCTGCTGGGATGTTGTTGGTGTGTCTGCTGGGATGGTGTTGGTGTCTGCTGGGATGTTGTTGGTGTCTGCTGGGATGCTATTGGAGTGTCTGCTGGGAAGTTGTTGGTGTGTCTGCTGGGATGTTGTTGGTGTCTGCTGGGATGTTCTTGGTATGTCTGCTGGGAAGTTGTTGGTGTGTCTGCTGGGATGTTAAGATGTTTAATTTGTGTTGTAAATATGTTTAAACTGCAGTTTAGTAATTGTGTTTTCTTTGAAAACCAAGACAAAAATACATCCCAGACATCAAAACTGTTCTGTCCCAAATCTGGCCCACATTCCTCATTTGCATCTGGCCCACCTGTTAGATGGGTTGACGGCATCTGGGTGGACAAGATGTAGCAAGATGTGGGCCACATATGCACGCCTCAGCCAAAAGTAGGCAACTCTGCCGTATCAGTGCCAGATCTGTTTTGGGACAGGTGGGCCAAAATCATGTTGTAAATATGTGGGCCACCTTTGGCTTACAGCAGTGTGCCAGCAGTGCCATATATTTGCCAGATGTGCTGCACATCCGTTTGCTATCTGGGATTTAACCTATTTAATGTATGCAACGGTGAAAAAAGTGGCAAAATGAACAAAACACTGAAAAAACGTGTTCAGTATTCTGCCTTCAGCCAAATGTTTAATTTTGTTCTGTTCTGGCTTTAGTCAAAAATTTCATTTCGGTGCATCCTTAACATTAATACAATCAAGCTGAATCAAGCTGAGGTGGATGTGGGAGCTTAGGCCTTAGAAGTCGAGAGTTATTTCTTTCCTTTTTTTTGCAAAGTACTACACACATTTAATTAGGTTTAAATTATATAAAACATTGACAAAAATGTTTCAAAAAAGTAAATGAGTTTTTTTAACAAAACAAACAATACAATAACAATTTCATCAAATTCAAATAAAACATGTCCTCTTCTACTTACAAACTGTGATATGCATTAAAGTTCAGGATCTGTACTTTCCTCAGAACGACTCAGTGAGCTATGAGTGAGAAAGGATCTTGAATTACAACCTGCTTTTGTTATCACCAGCAACAACCGCGACTTCTATCTCTATAAAAGAGATAACAGCTTAGAAAGGCTGCATGTAGCTGCCAGTCATGAAGAGGAGAGTCATTTTCCATAGATGAAAAAGCTATAGGGAGTACAATGATACAATCCAACTGAATTAGTGGACACTGGGGCTTTAAAAGACAAGATTTGACACTAGGTATTTCATGCATTTGGAGAGAATAAAGCTCGGCCTAGTGTCAGTGACACGGTGAAATCAATCCTATTCAAACATAAAGAAAATCAGCAGGAATAAAAGCACCGTGTCCCTACAAGCTGCAGAGCACACAAGAGATACGGGCATTAACTCAGCACTGTTCCAAATGCAGAACAGCCATATTAACAGCATGTATCACACACACACACACACACACACACACACATACTCAGATCACTACATGTACATCTACATGTAAGTACCTATCTGTAATGTCATATATATATATATATATATATATATATATATATATATATGATACACACATATATAAATACTTATACAAGTGTGTGTGTGTGCACGTGTGTGTGTCTCAACTGCACCAACTGTTGGATCTCTATGTTATATACTTATTTATTTCTTATTAATTTCTTAAACCAAAATCAGCTTGTCTACAACAATGTGGTCAAAATGTGGTTCAACAAAGTTGTTCTAAGATTACGTTGAAAAACTGGCTCCATTAACGTCCATTCAATGTGAAAACTTTGTAACAAGCAATAATATATAATTATCTATATTACTAATTATGGTCCATATGTATTTTCTAAATATGTAAAAACCCATGTGATATGATCTACACATACTTATATACACATACACACATGTACTGTATATGTAATAACATGTCCCATATGCATTATATATAAAAAATACATATGTGTAATAATACAATGCATATGTATCATATATATGTACCTGTATGTAATATCACATATACAGAATATGTTAGAAACTATAATGTAGTACCATATATGCATCAAACATAAATATCTACATGTAACATTAACAATATAATATAATATAATATAATATAATATAATATAATATAATATAATACAACATAATATAGTATGTTCTAACATCAATCTCAGTAAATAAAAAGAATTTTGCTTTTTTGGTGTCCAGTGTATTGGTCCTGGAGGTTATCCCTCCTGTTATCTGGTTTTCTCTGGACATTTTTGCCCTGGAAATGTACAAAAGCAAACGCATACACAGGCTGCCTCAGAGGAGGCGCACATGCTGAGTGAGAAGCATTAATGACCATCATGTCTTGTCACGGTAGATGATGGTCCAGTCTGGAGCCCCTGCCCTTGCCCCTGCCCTTGCAAATCAATCAAATTGATTTCTCCCAGGGGTCAGAGGGCAAAAGTATATTGATGGGAGAAAGTGCCTTACGCAGCAAGGCCAGTCCTGAGTCCAGACAGATCAATGACACCTCGGTCATGTATATATTATGGTTATTTATTTGCCACGAAATGATTCACTTTATTGGCCAGTCTGCCATCCGCAAAGAACCGGCACAATTTAGAGGGTGCCTTTAAAAACTTCATGACCTCTCCAGGTAGAAAACTCACTCTGCTCTGCTCACTCTCTGAACCTGAGCTTTTCCAGATCAAGGATGGTCAGGTCATGTTCACTGAGGGATTGTACTTGGGCGGCAGAAGGGCAGCAGGCTAACCTTTTAATTAAACCCCCCACTTAACACACAAAAACAATCAATTACACATGAAAATGTGTGACTAAGGCGCCCATGTACAACAGTACCTTACTGCTGACTAAAAAATTTAGTGATTAGGCTTCAGAGGCCTACAGTTAGTAAGTCATTAGATTTTGTGTAAAGGTTCTGACCACCTTTCATTTATTTAATTTCTAGTCAAAACAGCCTTTAAGTAAGTTTTTCAAACTCCATATTTTCGTACAGAGTATCCAACGGAAGACCAAGACCCAATCCAAGATAATCCAATGATGAATTAAGTGGAAATTTTTTTTTTTTTCAAAACAAACATTTTTCATTATTAAAAGACTCAGAAAATATGGGACAACTAACAACTGTGCAAGACCTGGCAGACTCACCAAAACCGACCCCTGATAAACAGCACTTAAAGTTTTCATCTTTGAGAGAGAGGAGAACATCAAGCTCCACTCTTGCTTCAGACCTGACATTAAACATTTCTGTCCATCCTTCCACGGAGCAAAGGAGACAGACACAAACAAAGAAGCAGTTTTATTTTTTAGAACAATGTACTGATTACTAGACCAAACTTTGGAGCTGAACTTTTAAGAAACTGAAAGTGAGTCTCCTGAAAAGAAAGGAAGCTGTAATAAAAAAAAGTGGACACAAATATTGAAAAAAAAAAAAGTATATAGTACATGTAATTTTCTGTTATTCATTTATATGAATAGCTTGCAGTTAATGGCTGACTGGACATTATATTAATGAAGGGTGGTCTCTGACATTTGCATTGTACTGTATATTATACAGATATTTAAAAATTGTATAATTCCATAATTATAAAGTATATAGTTAGTTACACAACAGATCATATAATCGCCGTCCAAAAAAACATGTATACCCATTTTTGTAGATTTTTACTTTAATGCAGCTGCTGTTTACCTTGAGTGTAACTTTCATCATGTATGGACCAACAGAAATTGCCCTAAAGTGCTTGGTAAAGAGTCTTCTCCTGTAAAGCTGTCATTTTGGAGATACTTGTTTTTCTTCGAACAGCAACGATATTTAAACTTACTTGCGTTCTGTATTGACAGATTTCATTCTGCATGTATAACCTTTAACACAAATGTAGTATGGACCAAAACTTTTGAATCAATGCTAAATTAACTACAAATGATAAATCATTATGCAAATGTAAAGTAGTGAGTTTCATGGTGTATAGGCCATTAGGGTTCTAGGAGGGTTAAGGTAGGTAAAGATACCAATAATGCTTATAGGTCATCATGATCACGATCTGCCCAACTCTGGACAGACAATAGTTTTTGAGCTGCAAAGCCGACCTTCCACATGTTGCAAGTACAAAACAAAGGTTTGAGAAGGCCCTCCTGTCTCTTTAGCTTTGGGAGAAATGGGTGGTTCTGATCCTTAAAACGACACATGGCCTACGGCTCCGAAACAGTGTAGAACAAGAGAACGTTTGTTTTTGCTTTTTTCTCAAATTCATTGAGAAGGCCCTGGAGGGAACCGCCGCAAACCCTTTCGAGCGTAGCATCGTGGGGTCCTACGGCGGAGTGAAACAAACGTGCCTTCTTCTCCTCCTCGTCTAATCCGGCAATTTATTTGTTCAACTATCACATAAATCGAAGCCCAGCTGTAACCAATGAGTTGCAGCTTGACCAGCCCAGCCAGCTGGACCCGATTCTGCTGAGGCAGCAGGATTTCCAACATTGTTCGCTCGGCTACATCTGGAGGAACCATCGGGGTTCAGAGGTGAAGACAAAAACTCCCTCTTAAAACAAACTCCTGCGACGACGGAGCTCGTCTCTCTTTCTCTTTCTCCAGCCATTTATTTCGGAGAGGAGGAGGACAACGGGTTTACGAACTAGTGAGCTTTGTTCTTCGGGTTAAGTTGCAGCATTCTGGATAGAAGAAAACTGAAATGAAGTCTGTCGGTAATGTTTCTACAGCAAATTCACTAAAAAGACCCAGGTTTGAGCTACACAGTAGTACTTAATAGTTAACACAACCTTAGTCTGTGCATTTCTGATATTGCACAAGGCCGCACTATGAGAACAAAACCTTTGACCAATGATAGAATCCTGACCAATCCTAGATGTTCCTTGCAGGTGCAAGAATCATGCATGTGACCCAAAATATGCAAGTAATTTTGGTCCAAATAATCCTTGTTAACAATTGTGTTAATATATTTCAAGCTAGCAAACTTTGGGAAATTCTATTGACAGATAACCAAATGTCATCACTCTATGATTTATCGCCAACCAACAAGCCTATAATCAAAGACAAAAATCTTCAAAATATCAATTATAAAACTCACAGATTCAGATCTGAAATCTGATTGGCTGAGCCACAGCTGAAGCCATTTTATAATGCCTCATATACACACACAAGAGCACAAGTCAACTGAATTATGTATTAATGCAACGTTAATGCAATGTTATAAAGACTTCTTTGTATGGAGCGAGGAACGCTGTACTGATAGGTGGGGCCAGCCATAAGCGTATATGCGAAGTAAACAACCTGAAATCAATATAGTCATACCTTACGTAAGTAGCCAGTTTGCCCAGAGTACACGTCAGAGGGAGAAACTCTTTCCCACAGAAATGCCTCATTGGAATTCCAGCTCTTTTCTCTGCTACAAGGTGATGTAATCTCATAACACAATCCTTATCGCCCGCCTACTGGTAAGCCTGGCACGCAAGCTTCACACAGGCTGGTTCAAGTTTATAGCCATGTTGAGAAGATATATTTGTATGAATAGCCACAGCAGTGTTTAGGAGTGAAAGGCGCGTCTGCAGAGTGCAAGACAGGGGCGGAACGTGAAGGAACCACTTTGGCAGTTGACCAATTAGAGCGCACTGTGCTTATCAGGGGGTGGGGCTTAAAGACACAGGAGCTCTAACAGAGCATTTCAGACAGAGCACAGTATGAGAAAAATGTTGTGTTTTGGGGAAACTGAAGCATGTAAATATATTCTGGAAGACACAAAAAACAAAATTATGAACATTGAATTGAGATTCATATGCCTTAAACTGACTGACTGACAACTATACGTTCATTTTTCTATGACTAGATGAGGGTAGAGTAGCCAAAACCCACACACCAGTAAAAGCATTAATACTAGGATGAAATAATAACTGTGATGAAATAACTGTATATAAAACAACTTTGGTAGAATTAAAAAACTATCAGGTCCACACAATTATACTACAAAACAATATAGGGTTTTAACTCACAGTTTATTGTAAAGATTGGTGCTGCTGGTACTACGACTAAAATAAGTTTTTAAAAATTCCCAATATTTCTTCTTGCTTACAGTGTCCCAATATATGGCATTATGATTTGTACAATTCTATCAGGTTCATGCTTATATACACCCCTAGCACTCCTGGCCACAAAGGGCTCTCCTGAGCACAGCCAAGTGGAGGGACACGTTGGACACCATTTGGGCCATTCTTTGGTAAATGAGATACGCAAGTGTAAGGAACCCTTAAAGCCAATGTGAAGGTTCTATACCAATTCAAGGCTTTTCCTAGAATCAATTCATTTCTAAAGGGTGAGAGATAAAACCCTGTTCCTTCCTTTGGACAAACAACACTAAGTAGCTGCTGGTGGTGTGAGGAAAGCAACAGAGTGGCAACTAAGAATCAATGACTGAAGCTTTCACACAACACTATTGAATCCCCATTAATATCACAGGCCATTTGTTTGTGCTTAATTGATAGCTGTTAGGACCCTATTTGCCCTATTGGACAAGGAGCTGGGAGGCCCGTGTGCTGAGAGGCTCTTTCAGGCTCAGCTGAAATACAGCACGTGGAATGGGCCTCCGAGACCGCATGGCCAGAAAACGCACGCTTACAACAAGTCAAGCAGATGTAGCACGCGGTGGGCTTTTGCATACTTCACACTGTAGCCCTGCACACACGCACATGCACACCGTGAAATGGGAACAAAAACTGTGAACTTAAATCTCTCAAGGCTTTACGGAGACAGTTCCGGGACAAGCCTGGCAAATACGTCACCGAACATGACAGCAATTAGAAAGGAGGGAAAAAAATGTGTTATATTCTCAAGTGGAGGGCAGATCCACTGAGGCACAAGAGCATTTTTTAATCTACTTTCTTTCTTTTTTTTTTTTTTTTTTGCAAAATTCAATATTTTCTTTTGTTATGTTCCTTGTCGGGGGATTTACAGAGACCATTTTTCATGTATTTAATTTCCAGCAGAAGTCATTAAATACAAATTAATTTTTCAGGAGATATTTGCGAGGAGATTAGATATAAGATACTCCACTAGTTGAAAAACAAGTTTCCAAAACTAGAGTTAAAAAAATGTTTTAAGAGTTGCAGAGAAATTGAAATTCCTAACAGTCACCTGAAAGTATCGTTTAAATCTTATCAATTCCAATTCCGCCTCAATCTTTATCAGTTTTTGATTTTTACTGATTTCAATATGGAAAATAAATTCTTGCGAAATCTTACTACGTCAGTAAGCTTCTTTAGTAAATTCTTGTGCTTCGTAGACTGCTTTTGTTTTTAGTACTTTCAAGGCAATATTCTAAAAGTACTGATATTTTAGCCTCGCCTACCTAAATGTCGGCGACACGACATCTCAGCAATGATGTAGCCTTCTATTACAAATGCTGTCACTACTTTACGACACCTGTGGGGTTTCTCTTCAATATTAGATTCCTCCTCATTTCCCCTTGCTGCTAACGAGAAAGACTGACGGTACTAGCTAGGTGCTAGTGCTGTTTGTGGAGCTCGCTAATATGATGTTCAGGCCTGGAGACCACATTCAGAGTGACCAAATTAACTTAGACAGCTGCGTCCTTACAGGCCTCATTTCTCAGTAATTGCGTCTGTGTATTTAAAGCATGTATGAATGAAAACACGTTTACAGGAACCGATAAGCAGTTTTATTTCTTTAATGGGTACCTGGTTCCACTGAAATTTTGGAACCCGGGGTTTCGATACCCATCCCAAACAGTACCTTCGTCTTTGACAGAGGGGAGAAAATCAAGCTCTTGCTTCATATATGAAAACATTCACAGTCCATCCTTCCAGTGTGAGAAGACTACTCAACAATATGGGCTGGAAAGGATGTGCATCTGTTGCTGGGAAAAGAAGAACATCTGCAAATCAAGTAAGAACCTGCTGCTCCTCTCAGAACAATGGAGTGACCACCCCAGAGTCCAACGTCACTTAAAGTGTTTGGGATTACTTGAGAAGCAGAAAATGAAAATGCAACCAACTTCTAAGACCGAACTCTGCAAACCGCTGGAAACAATGGAAGTTGTAATGTTTAATGTATACACACTAAACACTCAAAAATTCTCTGTTAAAAATCAAGTTTTCTGGCCCTAATTTTTCCCTTATGCTAAAAAATGACTCACTTACTTGCCCTTTTGACTGGGTGGTCTGACATTTGCACGTTATTGTATGCATTATATTTCTGGGCATAAAGTTTCTATGTCAAAAAAATGACACAGAAGACAAAGGAAGACCACAAACTGAAACAGAAACATTCCTGCACAAGTGCAACCCCAAAAACGCACCAGTATTATGCTATGCTGTATCCAAGCATGGGGGTTCTATGGGAGTTCTATGCTAAAATGTAACATAAAAAGTCATTTTTGACAAACATGTACCAATATTTTCTTACATTACATGCATGGGGCATAATCTGGGTCCTAGACTTTCATGGCAAAACACAATATCTCTTACAGAATGATTAACCACTCTCAATGAATAACCCTCAACTCAATCCTAAATCAATTTCACTAACTCAGAAAAGCTGTGTATCTTCTCAGTTGTGTCAGTAAAATGACATACCAGATTCCAGACCTTTCTTCATATTTCCCCTCTTTGGGCATTCAAACATGCTTAACAAGCGGTGGCCTCAGGCCAAAGAAACCCAGTGTGCCCCCGCTTGTGCAGAAGGAAACTGGGCCTGTGCTGAATGATTTCAGCAGCGGAGGCAATGCAGGTTTGGGACCAGTCAATCAGTATGCTCGAGCGCATATTACAGCGCTGCGCCATCTTTCACTGCGAGGAGAGCAGAGTTGTATATCAAAAAGGCAATAGACTGCGGAGACCATCAACACTGAGACTTTCCCCATATGGTACAGTTTGGATATAATGTTTCATACATTATGTTTATGTCGAGGGCCCATCTGTAAATCATTCTAATCGGAGCTGATTCGGAGCGCCAACTAAGAAAGCAGGCTGATGTCAAGGCCTGGGACGAGGGAGTGAGCCTTGACTGAGGCTATGCAAACACAGGAGGCACCAAGAGCCAGGGATAGGCTGACAACGGCGTGGCAGATGTAAAATGGGTTCCTTATGCTAAACGACACAAACCTGCCACAGAATGTCGCTGACCTTTAGCTCCCGACACAAAATTGAGTGGAAAGCCTGATAGTTCTTGAAACCTGCTTCAACCTCTGAGGGTGAGTAACTCAACAGGAAACTTACAGCTTCCTACAGAGCACGCCATCTGACTTGGAAATGTATCATCGATAACAGAGCACGATGTTCGGGCTTGATGCATGGACGACGTGAGGAAGGTGAACCACAGCAGCATCAGAGGGAGTCGGTGGGTTGTTCTGTTTTTTCTAACTACGGCAGTTCATTCGGTTCAGCCCGAGTGTTTATGATGAAGGTGCCCTATCGTATTACAGCCAGTATGTGGTGTGTACTGTACCCTGCCCCACAGCGGATTAAAACTCCATCTAAAAATATACAACACCGCAAAATACCACTAATTGAGAATGTGGCCTCCCTCTAGAGAATGGGAAAAGTTAATTAACAGGCCGCGTTATGTGAATTCCACTGTCACGTCGTGTTAAACTCTTTAAGGGGCGGTCAAACTCCCCCCCCCCCCCCCGACTCAAAAAGGCACCCTTGGTTATCTTTCATCTTTAACCATATACAGCATGTACCAAAAAAGCACTAGACTTAGTATTAGTCTTTTTACACATTCAAATTTATGGGCTTTTATTATGGATGCCCTGAACACTGGTAAGAGTAATCTGTTAACAGCTGGCGGTCTGGAAAGCATTTGGCACACTTCTCCAGTCTTAGGCCTTGTCCACGTGTATCTGGATATGTTTAAAAACATTTCCAAATAAATCCTCGTTCACACGAGAACACAAAAACCATCCAAAAGAAAGAGGCTCACATATCAGCCTGGCGCACAGCGATAATAGCTCAGAAATTGGAGGTTGTACACCTCAAGGAGAGTATTGCGATCTTCCGTTTATTCTGTAATGCAGAATATAGAACGCAAACCTGAAGCAGAAAGTAGGCTCATCAGAGGTCGTCAGACCTTGTAGTTTAGTATTTTCAAAGCCGGATTTCTGCCAGAAAATAAAAGCTTAAAAATCACCCTGATCCAAGTCACAAATCCCTGAATCAGTAGGGTATTTAAAGTATTTGTGACTGAGTTAACACTTTAGTGCAGTAGATTTTGACAACTCTGTACTGGGGTTTAGTCAAAAAGCATATCTAAATCATCACAAATCATCCCCAAAAAGGCTGAGCTCACTGCACTGAACTGTACCTTACGCTTTTATGCGCTATTCATATTATCTGTGTGTAGTCTATGACTACACTATTCTTATCTCCAGTTACTGTACAATACTGTCTGTATATATATATATATATATATATATATATATATGTATATATATAAGTATCTTATTCTGTATACGTACCTTTTTTTTTTTTTTACATATGTGCTCTCATAGTACATACTACCCCCACTGTATTCTTTCCACTTACTCCGTATATATGGATATTACATTTATATAATCTATTTAATAACATCTTTCCTGCACTTTATAAGTAAATAATACTGTATTTTGCACTTCTGGTTACATGCTAACTGCATTTAATTGGCTCAGTACCTGTATTCTCAATGACAATGACAATCTAATCTAATCTAATCTAATCTAATCTAATTGATAAGTGAAAACAGCTACAGGTGTGCACAAAGTTAAAAGCATGATCAGTCTTTTCAAAAAGCTGAATTTTGCCCATCCACACAATAACACTGTGATATCTATTAAAATATCTATTGGGAGGTCAAGACAGACAAAAATCTACCAATACCAATTCAGTACTGTCTTTTTCCTGCTCTTACACAACTAAGCCGTTAATAATATAATAGTCAGGAGGCTAAGTAATCATATCGGTATACATACTTTTTCTTAATATCCGATCCAGTGATTCTGACCAATATTGGGGTATCATATTGGCGGACCTCTAGTAACCTGTACTAGAGGTTGAACAACTGAGCTAATCAAGAATAACGTGCAGCCACGTTTCTTCAGATAATTTCCATGGTAGTCAACTAATGGACTTTACACATGAAGTATACAGAAAATTATGTTCTGGACATCTTTACACTCAAAGAATAAAGCTATGAGCTGTTCTTTGGAGCGATGCTATGGACGAACAACTTCTGCTCCCCCTAAGACCCTATCAATGGATGACTGTTTGATGAAATACTTTAGTAAATGAGATGCTTGAGCATGAAAAACCTTTTAAACATCTGAAGAAGCACCACAGAAAGGTTCTAAACTAAGATTTCTTTTAAATAAGCTGCCACAATGGGCACGGACCATAGAACCATCGTTGGTTCCCTAATGAATGATGTTTGAAAAGAAATTTGAGAGCATGAAGATCCATTATAAAGGTCACATAATATAAAGGTACTTTGATATTTTAAGGGTTCTTGACATTGAGATTATTCGAAAGTTCTTAAAACTTTAAAAAAAAGTTTTTCACACTCTAAAATGGTTCTCTAGGGTTTTTCTATGGTTGGAGCGTACTGTTGGCGCCTATTTTACTAATAGGGTAGAGCCGGATGTCAAAGAACCATTTAGGAACCTTTCACCCAGAAAACAATAAGTCATACCATCATATATGTATCTATATATATATATATATATATTAACAGTTCTATAGGGCGTTTTCACCAGTTATTTCAACAATATGTTGTGTGTATCTTGGAACTAAAAAATGTGAGGAAAAAAACGTGAGGAAAAGTGAAGGGAAGAAGGGAAACATCTGTTCTGAACCAACCTCAGGGGCAGCCGAAGCTTTCTACAAATTAAGGTCTTCATAAGGCTCACAACACACAAGAGTTTAAAGTAAGACACGATTGCAGCCTGATATTCAAAAGCCATGACAGCAGTTACAGGACATGAAAATATCATAAGAGATGTAGAGAAATATAATAATTCACCTCTTTATGTACTCAAGTGTAACAAGCTACTGTAGACTGAATTTCTGATTTCTGAAAAATGCAACATCTTACTGACCTGTGACAAAAAAAAACCCAACAAATCCACAACTATACAGTACTGTCTACTGTTTGTTATTTTTCTATTCTTAGCATTAGGAAATAAAGTAGAAAATGTATATTTAAAGAAGATATGTTTCTACCGTAGCCCAGAACAGACAAACCACACACTGGCAGGCAGGACATTCTGACAGCTTACATCTTCTTATCAAAAATAGTACCAGCATTGAAACTACAAAATTGAAGTCAGGTTCTTATTTGCCACCTTTTGCCATGGAATTTCCCCATTCCACCTAAATGGTGCAGCAGTAACATTTTGGCACTCACATTCATCATCATCTTTGGCAGCTTCTGTTCCGCCTTACATGGTGCCGGAATCATTATTACAACACCTCAGGCACCAGAATGTAACTGCAGGACCATTTAAGGTAGAAAATCTGAACAAGAGGCTGGTGAATGTCATTGTTGGAAAATGTTTCCAGCATTGCAAGAATAATTTGGAAGTTCTGATTAAATCAGCTTATCAGGAGGGAAGTAGTGTTTTATTAGTATTATTAGATCTGAACTGGTTTACCAATAAAAACACAATGCAATGTTACTAATGCGTGCTGTAAGCACGCTAGGTAAATAAATTAGAACATCAGTAATTATTAACTCCAGTAACTGGCCAACCGTTACAGTTGTGAGAAGTCTGAGAACCCGATTTTTAAAAAAAATTATAGGAACATTTATACATCAAACAAACATAAATATTTACAAATAAACTTTGTTGGTCAACCTACGTTCTCAAAAAGGAAGGGGGGGGGGGGGTTCAGTTAGTCGCAGTCTGCAGCCTCACCACTAGAGGACATCCATTGCTCCTCTAACAATATATAGGCTATTCATACTACTACATGCAATATTAACTGTAGTGTCTCCACTCGTTTCCTCGTTACAGCTTCCATTCTTTTCAAGAGACTCACTTAGAGTTTGTCAAAGAACTCTTTCTGCCTCTCATGATCCCAAACATGTCAGTGGTGTTGAGGTCTGGACTCTGGGGTGGTCAGTCCATTGCTCTGAGAACACCAACAGCTTCTTTGTTTGTCTCCTTTTCTGAGTGAGGAGCTGTTTGAACAGCTACACATCCTTTCAGACCTTCAAAGCGCTGAGGTCTTCACACAGTGGAAGGATGGAGAGAAACACCTGTGGATGTTTTCAGATCTGAAGTGAGAGTGAAGCTTGATATTCTCCTTCCTCTCTGTTCTGTTTCTGATGGGAATAGTGCTGGCGGTCTAGCAGGTCTTGCACAGTTGTTAGTTGTCCCACAGTCTTTTAATAAATGATTCACTTATTTTCACACTTACTTTCAATTTTTCCCACAGTGGGAGAATGGACAGAAATACCTGTGGATTGTTTTTCCGGAATATGAAAGCTTTAAATAGTTTTAATCTGATGGGCACACTTTTGGTGGTCTACCAGGTCTGGCATTGGTTGTTAGGATTTCCGCCTTATTCCACTAGATTTTCCATGTTCATATTAATATTATATCCTCTTCCCTATGCAAGGGGGCTGTCTTATATCCAGTCCTCTCAGAAATATCTCCTGAGGAGACAAATGATGGGTGGTCTCTGACGGTCCTGAACTGTATACCTCTAGGTCATTTGTGGCACCAAATACATTTGGTTTTGTAACATCATATTCCTGATATGTCAAAACATCTGCAGCATTACTGAGAAATAAGTTCTGAGTTTTTTGCCTTGGAATTAAGTCTTCAAGTGACGGGAGACTAAAATGAACAGGATATCCCAGCGTTTGTTTTGTTTAGAGGGACGAGGTCTTGCTGGACGACTTGAGTGTACTCCAAGGAAAGCTAGAAGGTTGTACAGTTAACTCCCATGGTGTAATTCTAAACCATACAACCTACTACCTCAACCTGGATGCACACATTCTCGCAGGCTTTCTTCTTGTCTTCTGGGGATAAAAGCCTGGGCTTCGACTTGGAAACTCTGACAAATGTCAAGTGAAGACAGTGCCATTTTTCAAAAATTCTGAAAGAGATTTTTCAATTAGGAAGAAATGTGGTGTGCTGTTTCACAAGCCGGGCTCTTGACAGCCCTGAAAAAAAACAAAAAAGAAAATGACGAGTATAGCAAAAAATAAACCACTGATAGAAAAGTGGGTGAAAAAAAACCCCTGCTGACTGTACCACAGTGACAGAGACCCACAGAAGCGAGCTTGGGTTGCCAGATTCGCCACAAGATCGGATCTACGGGTTTATGACAAGTGGTTGATGCTCAAAAAAAAAAAAAAAACCAATTAAATAAATAAATAAATAAAAAACATCAGACTCTCGTTCCTGTTCATTTTTGCTGTTTATACAAATGTAGTAACTGAACAGCAACTGAGGTTTGACTGCTTTTGCAGTATGTTTCAATCATTACTCAGTAAATCACACCTTAAAAAACAGTCTGAGGTCAGTTGTAATTAGAGGACAAACTAAACTACAATTAACTAATCAATGAAACTACAGCAGTCTTGCAGTGATCCACTGTATTTCTCAAATACAGCAGATTACGATAACAAAAATGGTGCACTCGAAGAGATACAGGTCGCAAAGCATATTGGTAAAGTGATCATAAATTAGCTCTCTTTTGAGCAACGGTCTCTGAATCCTGCAGCCACGTTTGCGCAGCTTTCCAGTATCCCTTCTAAATGTGTTAACTGCTGTTAAAAAAAATTATTTCACAGTCATTAATCTAAATACGTTTGAATGCACTTTATATACACACACAGTATCTTTCCAACTAGTTCATCCTGTAGTGCTGTATTCAGTCAGACTGTCAGCTGTTACTATCAGCTGTGCAATCTTAAAGACTGCTAAAACAACTTGTGCGTGAGGTGTGCTCGCTAAACACTTTCACACCGTGGTAATTAACGGTTTTACCATACTTTTTGACTTGACACAGTACCGTGCACAATCATAGATCAGTACAAGACAGCTATGACATACAAGTTATTCATCTTTCAGTGTCAGAAAGGAAGCAGAAAACATATTCCAGAGAAAATCACACAGAAGTCTCCACCACTAAGTATAATATCAATCTAGTAGTATATGATACTGGGTCCACTCTTTACTACGGTACACTCTCTTTTCACTAACTCTTCCTTCCTTCTCATCTGAAAATCCACCCGTTTCAGCTGTGAACAGAAACTGCTCTCACTGACATTATGTTCCTCCTCAAAGGGACACTAAAATTCACATGGGCAGCTACCCAAACTCACCTGTAGCTGCCTCACAAATTTCTTTCTTTGGACAACTGTCTGTAAAGCACAGCCACTGGTATGAAAACTGTTCTAAAGATTATTATTATTATTATTATTATTGTTTATGTGTCTCGGAAATGGCTGAATTATTTCGGAGAAGGTTTATATAAGATAATCTACTTGCATAAAGAAGAAGAAAGAAAATATGAGGAAAAACAAGAATTTCTAAAACTGGAGTAAAAAAAAAAAACCTGCAAGAGCTGGTAGACCACCAATACTACACCCATAGCATAACAGCACTTTCTTCTTTGAGAGAGAGGAGAAAATCAACCTTCACTTTTGCTTATACGTGTTCCCGTCCATCCTTCCACTGTTAGAAGACAACTCAGTGCCAGGGGACTGAAAGGATGTGTAATGGTCATGAAGCTCCTCGCTGAGAAAAACAAATAGACAAAAAAGAATAACATTTGCACTAAAACACCTAAACCGGACTGAAATTCCAAGTTTTATGGACTGATGTGTCTAAACTGTTGTAACTGGGATTATACTTAGAAGCAGAAAACATATAAATTAACTTTAGAGGTGCGGAAAAACATCCCTGTGGATTTTTATGAAAAAGCAGGTCTCACAACAAGAACTGAAGCTATAATAAAGGCAAAGAGTGGACACACTAAATATTTAACAGATATACATTATATTTAGTTGTTGCTTCTGTGTAAATCTATGTTAAATATGTTTCCTGTTGAAAAATGAATAGCTTGAACTTAATGGTTGTTGTGACTAGAAATTAAATAAACGAAAGAGTGGTCTCTGACTTTCATAGCACTGTAGAAAAAGCGGAAATTCAAAAATACGCAATATTTCCTTCAAATGTCACAGTATCAATCTGAAAATTATACTGCAACTACATGTTAACAAGGCCTTATTGTAAAAACAGTGCTGTTAACTTCTGCAAAACAGCCTGTATTTTTGGATTACAGCACTGTAATGGTGAATGGCTCTGTTGGTACCATAAATAAATGGCAGTATTCTGGCAAAACCGCTGTTAATTACAGTGATTTTACCTGTCTGTTTTTACAGTAGTTTACTGTTATGGCCTTAGATGTACACTTTACTATCCTGTAAACAAAAAAGGCCACAGTACATTCACCGTACTGATGCTGGGTTTCCACCATATGCACACATCTTTCTGATTTTGATTTGGAAGGCGCCTTGCAGCAAAAGCCACTCATCAGGAGTTGGAAGACAAACAGGAACTTGAGCGTTCACAAACATGTTTAGGGACTGAATCACTTTATAAATGGTTTTGTTGAGGTTTCACTTGAGCAACACTGCGTCTTGATGTTAGATGCAACTATGAAAGATCGGCAAGGACAGCTTACCTGGCTTGGTGTCAGCACTCCTGGACTGTATTAATGGATTAGCTTCTCCAGCCACTGAAAACAGAAAAATAGGAACATTAGCTACCATCTCCTAAACTAAAAAGTTTGCAATGGACACTAAGGCTGCACTTCTGCAGGGCTTTTAATACAATTATAACAAATACCAATTAGAATTATTAATTTTGGAAAAGGTAATATGTTCCTAACTTGAGTGAAAAGAATAAATATCCTGGATCATGAGCAGAAAAGAGAAGCAACTTCTAGGACTAAACTCTGAAACTGAACTGAAGTGAAAGCAAGTAGAAGCTGGCAAAGTGTGAAAACACTAAGCAGTAGACATATATTTAATTATATACATTATATATATTTAATTGTTGTCCAGTATAATTACCTTTTAAATAAATGCAAATAAAATAAAAAGTCATCTGCTTTTTTTCCATAAAGCTAAAAAAATACATACTCAATGGCCACTTTCAGGGAAATATTCAATAAATAAAATTATGGTCTGAATTCAACATTAATATTCTTTCTAAACGTTGCTATATTTTGTAGCAAATTTCCTAAATCTAATTCATTTTTATATCGTTATATTTTTATACAAGACACATCCTGATGTTGCATGTTCCTACTTTTGCAGCCCATTTCATAGCAGTGGCACTGTTATTAGAGAATAATTAACAATACTGGATTAACATATTCATTTGTATTTGAAGAATCGTGAAAATGCGTTCCTAAAGGGTTAAATATTGTTAAATTTTTGTGTCTACTGACAAGCACGAATCTAACAACAGTCTCGGCACTGTGAAACTGAATTTACATTCATTTACATGAAGCACTGCGGCATGCAAGCAGAGGCAACTCAGCTACTGAAAACGTACGTGATTAAACGATTTCACCGCGTTTTTCACAGCAAAATGTACCGCAAAGTTGAGCAATAGCAGGCTGCTCTAAGAGGCACTTGCCAGTGCTTACCATGCTCTGCTGCCTGGTGTCTGTGGCGAAAGGACAGGGTACGCTTAGAAGAGACCACTGTGATTTTTAAAAGAGCAAAGAAGCTGCCAGGGCAGTAAGCCTGCCAAATGGCTGTGCCACAAAACAGCTCCCCATTCACTCGTTCCCACCAGCACACATTCACATGACTTCCAGGCGACTGGAGCCAGTTTTTTTTTTTTTTTTTTAAGGTTTTTTTTTTCTTTAAAAACAATACCAAAGTGGGCGCCAGCGCACCAAAAACATTTGAGTTTAATGTGCTGGTTTCATGTTAACAAAAATACAAGAAAAATCTCCTCTCCGAAGAAAAGGGCGTGAGACTGGTTAGAAACCAGAAAGAAAAGACGGGTGCCATGCCAAAACCGGACTGGATCCAAAAATCTTGGCGAATTCAGGTAAAACTCTGCTCTGCGCCGTCCGCCATTTTCTCAGCAATCGATAGACAAGGGAGTGAAAAAAAAAGAAGAATTGGCACTGCTTTCCAAGTTTAACCACCCCACCCCCACCCCTACGTCCCCCAACCCGCCTCTTTCTGTCCTGGCACCAAAACAAAACCTTAGCCATAAGGTCACATGGTTTCTCCGCTCCGAGACCGAAAAAAGCAAAGCATTCCAGTGAAGCATTCAGCTGACAGTGTGAAGACATCTTTTGTCTAAATCAAAACCCTTAGCCCTGCCTACCCTGAAAAATTCGGCACCTTCCAGGGGGAGAAAGCAAGGGACGGGGGGAGAAGAGAGAAAAGGGGTGGTGTTGGGAGTCATGGCAACCTCTACCTGGCACATTGCCCATCACCAACACATGGAGAGTAGCACTGGCTTACGTGAGGAAGAATAGGAATGCTCCGCTCAAGTCAATCTCATATTCACGGCCAGTGCTTCGGTTTCAACAGCAATGTGCCAGTACCTTTCTGTACTGCTGAAAACGAGAGCTACACCCAGACAGATTCACCGGTAACTCAGAAAACGCCTTATAACAGCCCATTCATGCCACAATCTGCAGCACAGAATTGTACTTCAGTCTGCTTGGTAACACTACTGTACCCGTCAGACACTACTGTACCAACCCAGACACATGAGACCTACATAACCATGTCATGACACCTGGCATGACAACCCTACGTAAATGCTTATTCCAATAATATTCCAGGCAGCATTTGCTATAAAGGTTACACTTAGCTGAAGCAGTCTTTACAATAGATAATGACTATTCAAATAAGTGTCTATAAATATTTATGCCGGGCTATGTCAATTGTTATGACATGCTAATGTAGGTGTCATGTAGCTTTATGAACAGTTCCCTACAGTCTACAGTGTTTAAACAGAAAGGGGCATAAGAACTTGGAAATGCTTGACTAGTCTGTTGACTATATATAAACCTCGTTTGCTAACTAGGACAAAAGCTAATCGTAACAAAGTTTAAGCAAGTTTTAAAGAAATGCAATCTGTAACTAGAACTTCAGTTAATACAGCTTATAAGTTAGCTTCTTTGTGAAAACTTAGTGAAATTAGCTTCTGTGCTAGCTATGCTTTTTTTCTGTGCTAGCTATGCTTTTCAAGCATTATCCACATGCTAACCAACCATTTCAAGTTTCCTGCTGCACTTTATTCTGTCCTTCAGACTGAAGATTTCCCAAGAAGAAAGGTTTGCTAGCCGTATTAAACCTGATGCTGAAGCTGTAAGCTGTGTAGAACAGCACTGAAGACATAACAGCACATGACTGTAAGGTTAAAAACAAAAGGTTTATTAATTTAGCAAATGTAGACTGGTGGTCCTAATAAAATCAGTTTTGCAGTTTAGGGCCTGGATGTTTGGATGTTCATCTCAAATCGAACACTAAAGGCCTCGGTATATACCTCTTACGAAGACAACGTTCACCTGCCTTTGGTAAAGAATATATTACTGCACAGAAAAACAAACCACATGCATCAAGCAGAGGCTTTGCCTGCACATGTGACGGCTCAGTGAATCTCACGAACAAACACACTGTAGGTGTGACTAGCCAAAATGGAACTGCAAAAAAGCACACCAGCTTGTAATCTCGTGAAGGTGATTTTGTCTTCTTGCAAGACCTGTTACACCGAACTACTGCACCACTGAATCACACCAAAGTTAGCAGTTAGTTAACTAATGCTGGCTACATGTTTCCACATTTTGAAATCATGAGATGCGACTAACATGAATAATACTGCATAGAAATCCAGTGACTGATCTGTCCATGTGTCCTGTGTTGCCTCAAAATAATGTCTCAACATTGCCTGTTGTAAATGGTCTGTAGCCCAAGCGGTAACAATAATACTAGCAATGCAAAAGTCGAACGTGAGGGCAAGTGTCCTTCTTTCTGAAGCTCTAAGCATTTCTTCATAGCCCTTCTCAGTGGCTGGATTACTGAAATATGGCTTGTTAACAGTGCTGACAATGAAAAAGAATTAGACAATGACAATGACAGCAAAAAGAACAAAGGCATAATGTAGTGGACATGAGGGACTTGTAGCAAAAAGCAACAAGGCTTATTACTTATAACCATGAACAATAAAGCTGCAACAAAATTAACTGACCTGGTGTATAAATTTGATATTTGTATAGTCCCTGAAACATACTGTACTAAACAGAACTGACAAATAACCCTAGTACCGTTCAACACTGAATCATGCTTTTCAATATAACATGAGCAGAGTTAACATAATATACATATAACATAATATCTTGCTGGAGCTTCTTCTGATTGCTCTGCCTCTTCTGCTAAATATGGAAGCTACATACGGCAGTGTGCAAAACGTTCCACACTTCAGTTTTCAGCAGTACTAGTACATCATCCAGATGGGGACAAAATTCAGTCAAAAAAATTGGAAAAAAATACCGTAATTTCTAAAAAAAAAAAAAAAAAAAAAAGTAGAGTAATATCTTGATTGGTAGATTCCACTGTAACTTGTTTTTTTTTGCTGACAAGCTTTTAAGTTGGCTTCTTGAGCCCTAACCAATAAGACAGCTTGCTTGACTATATCAATTTAGATACCACAGAGAAAAAAAAAATTACTGGATCATTTTCTGTCGGTTGTTTCAAGAATTACCTTTTTTTGTTTTCAGCTAACACTGATCAATGTTATAAGAACGATACTACAATACTTCCAAAATTTAAATACAGAAGCTCCTTCATTCTATTACACCAAAATCATCAAAACATTATAAACATAAGTACGCATATGCTTTTGTTTTATTTTACATAATGCATTAGGTCATATCTGAAGCCCCGAAAGGCTCTGACGGTGCTCCACTGGAAATAACAGTATAACCGTATCCAGTTTTATATCCTAGAACACATTACTCACACTAGTCCTCAGCCTAGCATGCAACAGAAGCACTCGATCTGAGACATGGGCTTTGTCTCCTGTTTTGGTTGCAGACGGCAGGTGAGGCAAACATCTCAGACTGTGGCAGTCTGCGCTGAATCTTAACCGCTGCCTGTGAATGTGTAAGGAGTGAGTCACTGCAGGTTCACTACCTTAGCAGAATGCTACCCACATGTTTCCGAGAGTCCATAAAACAGCTCCATTTCTTCTACTCTGGGTTAAAAATCCATGCTTTCTGAACGCTGCTGCTATCCTACACTACGTCTTACAAACCCGACATACACTACTGTGCAAAAGTTAGAGACCGCCCTTCATTTAAGCAGCTTCCAGTAAAAATTATTCAGATCTCAAGAAGATATTTCTGTTGGGATTAGATATAAAAAAATGTACCTGGATAGTTTTTTGTTTTTTTTTTATTAAATGAAACTAAACATAAAAACAGGTGTTTCCAAAAACAGAGATATTAATGTTAAAAATACATAGACCACTAAGCTATCCCTATAAACAGCACTTAAAACTTTAAATTATATGAGAAAGAAGAGAACATCAAGCTCCACTCTCGCTTCAGATCTGAAAACATCCACAGGTGTTTCCATGCATCCTTCCACTGTGAGAAGACACCTCAACGCTATGGAGGTCTGAAAGGAGGTGTAGCTGTTCAAGAAGCTCCTCACTGAGAAAAGGAGACAGACACATGCAACAAAGAAGCTGCTGGTGTTCTCAGAACAATGAACTGACCACCCAAGGCCTCAACATCACTGAATGTGTTAAGCATTATTATGACTGTGAGAAACAGAACATACAACAGATGTTTCAGACCGGACTTCGGAAGCATGGAAAAAACTGCTGTGCAAAACTGAAAGTGAGTTTCCGGGAGCATGGAAAGCATTATTATTATTATTATTATTATTATTATTATTATTATTATTATCATCTTCTCATCTATCTATCTAGCTAGCTAGCTAGCTATCTATCTATCTATGATGTATCACCCAAGAATGGGTTTTAAAACATATTTTCCCTAATGCAATCCTCAGTTCCCACTAGGCAGGCTATTGTGTTTCCAAAATAATTTGCTTACATTGTGGCTGATGCACAGGAATCTAATTGGGGTATTGACTAATTATCAGCCAATTAGCCAAACGTCAATCTGAAACCATTACAAAAAAAAGAGCCTTAATGACTTTTTTGCAGTTAATTCAGGTAACGACATTGATTCCATGTCACATTATGTAGACAATGCATACATAAACCACATTTTGCCTTGAGTTCCTAACAAACTGAACAACAATCAACTGCTCTAATATTGGCCAACAGGGTACTTAAAATTCTGCACCGTTACACAGATTCATGATCCTCACAGAGACTCTGACCATGGCTGGCTATTCCCCAGACACTGTGTACACTTGATAGCCCACACTTAACATCTGACCACTACCTGAAAAACAACACAGGAGAGTTACACTGCCTGCCAGCAATGCTCAGGTTCACTTTGGCCACAAGACAAGGAGGTTGAATGCTGAATCGGGTTCCAAAAGGAGATTTGAGGGTGTGGAGGTTTTCGTCCTACGTAGATATTCTTCACGTTCAAACATCATTTACCAAACATAATTCTCGGACTGATTTCGATCTCTGACCCGTTTTTAGGGAACTGTATGTGACTCTTCTATGACATCAAGAAAAACTTTACGTCGCACCTACCTGTGGCCAAGACTAAGCTGTACCTTCCCAGCTTGGCTTGACTCGCCTTTTTTGGTTTTCCATTAGGCAAACCCGGCACCTGTTACTGTCACCTCCACTGAACCATTACAATAAGGTGATGTAAAACTGCTGCAGGCTACTGATAGGTCGGAGAGAATTATCACTATTACCCAAAACAGATATGCTAACACTAGCAGTCTTTGTCTTGTTGCCTCTTCTGAACAAAATTTCTTTATTTCAGGTCACGGCAGTTTTATGTAGTGTGTCAATGACAGCCCGCTACATTGAGTGGGTATTATGTCTCCAGTGGAAAACAAGTAGCTGGTACCACGCAATGGAAAAACAGCTTAGTGGGTGTAGCCCATATTCACTGCACTCTCTATTTTTTAACCCTTGTTGTTTTATTATTAATTTTACATACAACACTACGTTACCAATTTAAATTTACGGGTACTAAATGTGTGTTCCTAATTCCTTAAGCCTAAAATGTACAGAAAATGGTTACTGGTTCCCATAAACTTTGCTTTTGTGGTCAGGACAACGATGTTTCAAAATGTCTTTCATTTTCCAGAACATCTTACTTTCAGTCACATGTAGACTTCAGGTAGCTTCTGGAACTATGAGAACTCTCCAGAAGTTTATAGAACTGTCCAGAATTTTCAAGAACTTTGGAGAACTGTTTAGAACTTTCAAGAACTGTCTAGAACTGTCTGGGACTGTTCAGTAGTATATATAGCAGTAAAAATACAGGTGTTAAAATATATGTTTGGAATTTAGCTGTTTACCTTTTACACATAAGCAACTGGAATACAACACCAGGAACAAACATCTTGTTACGTAGTGTAATTACATGTTTAATTATACAATTAATCAACTGACTTACTGATATTAAATGATATTAACTGATAGTACTGAATACTGCAATTTAAATAGGCTCTGATATTCTGTAAATCATCTTTCTTTCATTTTTATATTTAATTTTACCGTTTCCTTTGTACAATCATTGCAGTGTAAGGCTAATTAAAAAATACCCAACAGAAAACAGTACGCTTACTTGAAGGCTATACAAACAGATCAACAGGCAATTAACAAATCACATACAAACATTGAAACCCACAATGCTGGGGAATATGCAAATGAAACAACAGGTACATGAGATCAACTTAGATCAAGTAGATTGTAACATGTACAAGCTTGTTCAGATGCACCAATTTACCAATATTATGGTTTCCAACCAACAAAAAAACCCATGAAGAACCGCTGGTTGAAGGCTGTCTGTAATGCACATAGCTTATTCGTAACTTAATTTAGATAGAGATATTGTTTACAGCAACATCAAAATTCACGTTACTGTCCAAGTTTACTGGGTTGAAAGTTTAGCGTCTGTACTTCTTGGAGACTTGTTTGTTACAATGATCCACAAGTGAGAAATATCTGTTTTGAAAGTGCTTCACGCTTTTGTTACTTCTGGTTACAACAGCAGCAAGAGTTAAAAAGAGCTGGTCTAGGATCTTTCCTTTTACCTCCTAACAAATGCAGTCACAGTACACTGGTGGGGAGAAGTGATCTTAGATTGGCACGCCTCGCCTGAAAATCTTAATGAATAGGAGCCAACGGTTGTGTCAGCGAGAGAAATAAATCGCATCTGAAATGAATTAGGAACAGCCCTTCTGGAGGGTTTATTTTGAAAGGTGGCTTTTTTCCTGTCAAACTGGGATCTAGTTTCCATTCAACAAAAAGCTTACCTCAAATCACCCCAGTTTTGAACTCGGTGCCCTGCACTGCCGGCAACAGCTACGTCCAATCAAACGCTCAAGTGTTTCTGATTTTGTGCTGCCTTTTCAGCTCCTCGCTTAACTGACAGAAGAGCATCTGAGGGGTCTTCCCTGTTTGTCAGACACATTCAGCGGCGAGCATATGGACTATTTCATGGCCATCTCCCCTCTCTCCCACCCGCCGGGCGATCGGTACAGTAACAGCAGCAATGCTTTCAGACGGACATTCAGCAGAGAGACGCATGCCAGCCCTGGGCCCTGTGGAATCCGGCCCGCAACACTCGATATGTGGATTCAATTACCCTGAACCCGTCTGCCTTTGTGCCTGGATCGACAGATAGCATCTGAGCGGACACCTCCCTCTATTCTGCTCCCGCTGCCTGTGGAGCGGCACGCGGGATCATGGGAAAGAATTTTGGCCGAGGTGAAATACCTCCGCTTAGGCAGATTTCTTGTTTATGAAAATATATGCCCTATTTACTATGATGTACACTAACAACAGACACAGGTTGTACGCGTCCATAATAAAGGCACTGTATAGAGGGTAGATTGTGCATAGAACAGGCTAGTTTTGGACATAACTGGGATTATTAGATAAGACTGCAGGAGAACTGTTTTAACATTCAGGTTTTTGCTTTAGCTTAACGCTCTGTATTGTGTGCAGAAGTCATGCTAACAATATAGTTACCCTTACACACTAGATAGAGATATTGTTATGATAGAGATATTGTGATGTGTAACTGTTATCAGTTATACATCAGTTACCATACGTGTCCACCTGCTTTTTTGCCTGGACGCATCCTATTCATTTAAATGTAGAGAGCTGCCGCATGAGCGCGGTGCATGACAGGTTATGTCGTATCCAGAGCAGTCTCCCTGTACGTTGAGAGCAGTCTCTTAAAGAAACACATTCAGTGATGTTGAGGTCTGGACTGTGATGGTCAGTTGACTGTTCTGAGAACACCAGCAGCTTCTTGGTTTGACCTCCAAACACTCTTCTTTTCTCAGTGAGGGGCTTCTTGAACGGCTACACGTCCTTTTTGACCCATAGTACTGAGTTGTCTTCTAACAGTGGAAGGATGGAGACATGCACCTGTGGATGTTTTCAGATCTGAAGCAAGAGATGTCTCTCAGAGAGTGCTGTTTATAGTTGGGTTACATGTGTTCAGGAGTCCCGTTTATTCATCATATTTTTCCTTTCCTATTTCTTCAGCAGGTGGGTTGTCTCATACATAACCTCCTTTGAACAATGAATATGTATCTCCTGAACAATGACTAACTTGTACTTCATGACCACTTGGACTGGACCCCACAGTACAGCACATATAGAAATGACATTACTAAAGGAGACCAGGGAGGAAGAAAGTACCTGGAATCCCTTCAGTGAGGAGAAAACCACAACAAGCTGGCCTGAAGAAACAACATGGACAGGTTTAAGTGTAAATCATTTGGTGTGGTTAAGTATGACGGCGGTGAACTACGTGTAGACGAAGACACGTGGCTGAAACAGACATGAGGATAAACTCGACCTGTGGTCTGATAAATCATACAGGGGATAAAAAGTTCTCCTCCATATGCCCTGATTGGCCACATGGAGCTTCTCCCCTGCATCCAGAAGTCAAGAGGTTCATACTGATAACTCAGATAACTTAGCCATATGACAGCCCTCATGACTCACATAGGGTCCGCCATTCAGCAGGGAGTGAAATCTAATTTATGCACCAAAAACCCTCGTCTACATGTGTTTCCTCCACATAATTTAGCCTTAAATCAAAAAAGTGCGGTGTGTCCGCCGTGCTTCCTCATCTCGATGATTAAAAAAGGTTGTGTGCGGCAGAGGTAATTTGGATGCTAATCCGTTCGTTTTTTTACCCCTCTTTGCAGGACATTCACATTTTCCTATGTGTGTAAAACATGGACAGTGATTTAAAATAAAAGGCAAGTAGAAAAAAAAGTACAAGTGAAGACAATATTTGGGTTTCTACCTACTGTACGTCGTAGGCATGTACATTACATGTGCAAAGGTAAAACTTAATTGATGAGAGAAGTCTTGAAAGCAAGAAAGCATGTGATTTAACCTGGGACTCGCAAACAATTCACTCCCTACTCTACTCTATACAGTCTATATTCAGAAATGATGCTACAAATGCTAAAAGTCTTATTATTGTTGGAATGAAACTAAAACAAATGTATGTACAAAATATGAATCTGCCTATTTGGCCAACTGCAATTTAACACCGATTTGTGTTGAAGGTATAAGAACTGTTTCAGCTTGGACAAGTTTTTGAAGGGGGCACAATCAGGGGTTAGACAGATCGGCTACAAAGCAATGAGTGAAAAATAATTTATGGCCAGAATAATGATAACAGCTATAGTGTATACACTGTATTTACAATTAACAAGCATGCTTCAGCATCAAACACCTGGCAGGTGTTGCGTTGAAAAGGAAAAAGGAATTATTTATTAAACACTTTGCATTCATAATAATAATAATAATAATAATAATAATAATAATAATTAATGGTTGCTGTTGTGGTCACCATGGTGGTCTTCTCTACCAAGCTGGTCCACTCTCTTCTGATCTAGGTTATTTCATTACTGTACCGCTACCACAGTCTCAGTCTCTTTACCACAAAGCCTCTTTGTACAGCATATACAACACTTTATTTCATTTAAGAGTGATATTAGCCAACTAGTCAATGCAACTGCATCTATAGTGCTAAATGGACCAGGGGTCAAATTCAGCAGGGTAAGAAAAGAAAATCTACAGCTACACGCTTAAAAATGGAAATCATTATTCTTCAAACACGTCTTAAGAAGTTCTTTCTTTTCTCATAAGAATATGTGGTAATTTAAAAAATGGTCTTAACATCTTTCATACATTTTTCATTTTAGCAAAGCATTTTTTTTTGGCAGGGGGAACAACCGCAGTCAGCACGCCATCACAATAGCTATTGCAGGTAACAAACTGAGACAAAATCTGAAATTTTGGATTCAATGTCCAACAAAGCTGGTCTGTTAAAAGGGAAAAAGAACAACAAAGACAACAATTCTGTTACTTTTTAACGTTACCTCTAAAACATGCTATAAACATGCCAATGTCATGCACTGTCAGGACAGATTCATTTTTACCATTACTGTTAATTGTCATGACAGATGATGTAATGTTTGATGTCATGATGTCCATCTAGAGCACATCTGGCAAAAATTAGCATGTGACATAAGCTGTCATGACATCACACCAGAAGAGAATCATGCTTGTATTAAACTCTGCATGTAATAAAGAACCACTTCTTTTGCTGTTAAGTTTCGGTTGGAAAGAGTTCAGATTTTGAAACGACCAAAGGAATATTGGCCAACCAGGGGTTGTTCTTCTCTGTGGTATCTCAGCAGATATAGCTCACTGAGTTCTCCTATTGGTTAGGAGTTCAAGAGCTAAAGACAAATCCTAATGCGTCAGTTAACAGCATAATGAAGAACCGACAGTGGAATCAACCAGTCACAGTGTGAGGTACAGAGGTGGGACCAATTTAATGAGAACAAAAGTAACTTCTGGAAGTTCTAGACATGCCACTGTCTAAACAAGCGGCAGTCTAATCAAAGGGTTGTAAGAAATGAAAAAAAAAACAACAACAACAACAGCAGCAGCTCTACATGAGGCCTCTCTACTGTAAGAGTTACCTTGAAAGTGCTACAAGGTAAAATACATGGTAATATGCCTGTAATAAGCATAGTGTAAAATATGAGACGTCCTTTAGATGCTTATATTTATGTCTTCAATACAGAACTCATACCTTTTATACCTTTTTTGCACTATCCATCCCACCTTTAATGGTGTAGCAGTCACATTCTGGGGCTTAAATGCCTGCTGCAACGTATAAGGTGGAAGGCAAAACAAGTAAACAGACAAAAGGCTAATTTTATGCATATCCTATAGGGACTCTAGAAAAGGTTTATGCTTCAGGTTTTGACCTGATTTATGGCCTAAATTGAAGGCCTAATCACATTTAACCACTGCATCAAACATTATAGCATCTGTTACAAAAACTGCTGATAATGGTAACATTAGACTGAACAAAGTCTGTCATTACGTTTCATGACCGTATATGACATCTACCATGACATGTTTATGGCACTGTAGTGTATCAGAGTTCCAACAAAGTGTTACTTGAAACGTTTGTGGCCAGGGGACACAGGGTAGCCAATCAGAGCAGAGACCATTTACATATGTCAGCCATAAAGGCACATGCTGCTTAAACCTAAGGGATGAACAGAGGTTGGAAAACGGTCATGTAAAAAACAGTTTTTGTTCATAAACCACCACAAATATACGAAGCTAACTTCGGAGTAAATAATACAATGCAAGTGAATTTAGGATATGTTTTTTTTTAAATGCCCCACTTTAAGATATACCGCTCCTTAAAAGCTTCACCTGCATCGTTTTGCTTATATACGTTACCACTCCCTCAAAAAAAAAAAAAAAGGAGGGGGTGCAATTTCATATCCAGAGAAGCAGGGGGCAGGGGTCAAAGTTCAACAGAGACCAGCAGAAAAAAAAGAAAAGCTTTTCCCATGGGACAGGAAAAACCATTGCAAACCAGACAGGGGGGAATATGGTATCAGACAGACGTCCCCGTAATGCGAAACAGTCGTGATGCAGTCTCATCAGCGGGACAAACCAAGTACTTTCCGCACACACTGGAGGGGTGGCACAGGCACAGAAATGCAGGCGATCAATAGCAGCTGCATTTACTTAACTGCAATTATTTATCGAGGCTATCAAAAGCTGTCAGCAAATGTGATGGAACTGCTCTGTTGTCAAAGTTTTCATTTGCCTTATTGCTATATTTATAATGTTAGAAAACAAACCCTTGCCCATTCTAGAGCCCGTCTAGACTGCTTCTGCAACCGCAATCCTGCAGGAAAATGCGTATCACTGACCTTCCCGCATGTCTGAGCCATATCATTCGCAGTGAAAATGAAATGTCAAACATTATTTTTACATGCCTTGTTAATCTTCAGCGAAAAAAAAAAAGCGGGGAGGGGGCTGCACGACTGGCCATAAGCTCCTGGGGAACATTATATCCGCTTCTTATTCCAGAGAGCTCACGAGGGAGAAGCCGTTATTTTTGTCTCAAAGCCAAATAGATGTGCAACGGGCCTTCATCACCACTAATTTAACGTTGCCTCAAGCAAGGTAGGAATAGAGTACAGGTTAAAGCTGAGAGTTTGGCGCGGTGCTGGTTATTCCAGCTGTGGGCTCGGTGAAACGACGCATCTGGGAGCCCTGACCTCTCGTGCAAAAAATTGCTTCAGTTTGTTCCCAGACAAAAGATGGAAGGAAAGGAAGAAAGAAACAGAAGCAGCTAGGTGTACTGCAATTGCTGTCAAAGGACTCTTTCATAAGTAATTATTATATTTTTAAATAAATTAAGTACACCAGCCACAGCAGCTGCTTGGTTAAAGAAAACCTGCAGAGTCATTGTCATAAAAGAAGCTTGCCTTTACAAGTAGGTAGAGGAAACAACTTTACAGGGGAAGGAAAAATTCCCACTTTATGATAAGACAACTGTTATATGGCTTTATGAAGGGTTTGAAATTGCTTATTAATAAACACCCTATAAGGATAATCTTACAAGAAAACCATAAAGGCTATAATGCATATGGTTTATGCTTATGAACAGCTTAAAATGTGCTTATGAATAGTTATTAACAAACCCTTTATAAGGATAATTTTAATAGTTTAAAATTAGTTTACTGGAGATGATTGATGATTTATGATTGGATAATATTAGTTTAGTGGTGATTATTAATTAGGAAACAAACCCTTTTGATAATGATAATCTCTCAATAAGACTTAATAAGACAGTTATTAAAAAACGAAAAGGGCAAAGTGAGCTGATACATTTGATCAATATAGGAATATCTGACTGATGAAGACAAAGTCAGATATAACCAAAGTACAGGTTGGTACAGGTTCACTATTTGACAAGCAACACATTTTTATGGCAGTCATAAGCGGTTATAACTGCTTTTTAATTTTTTTCTGTTTGTGATGTAATTAACAAACTCATTTTAACCATTCATAAACCTTTAACAAGGGGTGTCTTACAGTAAAGTAGCAGGGGTGCTGAATGTAATGTCATTTCAGCACTGTCATGATAAAAAGGTGTCACAGTGTGTCATGGGTTATCATGGACCAAATGCATGTTTCTACAAAAGCAGAATTAGTCCTGTTGAACTGGATTCAGTGTGTGTAATGTACAATACAAATCACTGTATAGTTCTGGATGGTATTTTTAAGAGTGCTACTGTATAAAAGCTGAGTAAAGTGAAACATCCAAGTATCCATCTGTCCATCCAAATACAGCATCCCTACTTCAATGTACATTACAAACTAATCCTATTGGTCCATTCGGCATGAAATAGTCACACAACGTAAACAGCAGGTGTTTTCAAATGGAGCAAAAAAGAGATTTTTGGACAGCGACATGCAATCCTCCCATATGTATTTTAATAACAAGCTGCAAAGCGCCCTAATTTTCTGGGTTAAACCCCTACAGAGACAGCAGAACTGAAAGTCTAGGGCAGCAGACTTTTGTAAAAGGCATCAGTGGAAAGGGGCCATGCCTTCTACCTTTTCCTTAAATGTTTGCAGAGGTTTGCCAGGCAACGAGCCAAGAAAATGACTTTGCTTGACCCGGCTGCCAATCAATTTGGCAGCGCGGGCCCAGACTAAACAGACCCCTTTTCCAGCGAGCCCCATTGGCTGCAGCTGCCTTCTGTGGGCGGGGCCAGGCACAGAAACTGGGCTGTTGACAAGGGAAAAAGGGAAGGAGAGAACTGGTGCATGACACCTACTGCAAACACATGGCCAATCGGGGTGCAGCCACCTAAGTCGACCAAGTAACTCGGCTAAACGCATCGTTAAAACAACGGTAGATGCCGTAAGCTAATTCGGTGTTGGCCGGAGAAACGGCTGCTATTCCGTTTACCTCCGTGCCATTTACATACAAAGAGTTCTTCACCTCATTGTGTGTTGCTAGGCAGTTTTTGCACTGTGGGAATGAGTTTACCCAATCCGAAGCCAAACTACACTGCAGGGAAAAAAAGAGCAGAGGAAGGCTGAACCAAATTGTCTACCATAAGTTTAACCCACGTTCCCTGTCTGGAGACAATCAGGAGTAGTTAAGGCTCCATTAGTGGTGAGAAGTCAGTCTATTAAAAGAGAAGTCCCTTATAACAATGTCACAGCATGAGCATGCAGTGCTAATTTAATTAATACCGACTTTGAGAAAGGAAGGCATCTCTTTGAGGGGCTTAGCTAAGGTCTCTTCTCTTTAAAACCACATTCAATAGAACAAGCAATGACTTTGAGCCTTTTTTTTTTCCTGCGGGGTCAGGAATATAAAAGGGCATTCAATTAAAACATGAGGCTTAATCAGTTTCTGAATAGCGTGCATTGATTACCTGGCCAAACACTGCTAAGCATGAGCGACCAGCAGAGCTTGTTCCTTAAACATCAGCTAATCAATGCATTATGAATTTCATGCATCCAACTTTGGAAAACATAAATGTATCCTCCACGTGACTTCATAAAACACTGTCTGAGGATCAATAAAAACAGCATTAAAAACGACCCCAGAGAGCATCATCTTTAATTGACCTAGACAATTAAAATGAATTCAAATGATGCTAGTCTTTAATTACCGGTGCTTCGTTTCAGAACGGCTGAGACAATATAGCCAAAGAGGTTAAAACGCACATGCACAGAGCATCAGGGTGTCCAGCACTGATGGAACTGCAGACGACATTTAATTTTCACGGAGAAAATGGTAAATAAAGCTGCTTAGAGAATAACTAATTAATTACCGTAATAAAGAAATGCAGCACTGCTGACCACAAAAGATGCCTACAAAGGTACTAAACTAAACTATACTGTTATGAGGGGGTGGCATTTCTTCAATCAGAGAACATACCTAAAGAACACAGACCACCCTTAATTTATTTAACTTTCAGTCACAATGTCCATTAAGTTATTCAAGTTATTCTTATTTTTGTAGATACTTGTAATGAGATTAGATGTACAAAGATGGGAAAATTCAATGGAAAATAAGTGGGGAAAAACAGTAACAGTAGTTTCTAATACTAAAGAAAATGGGACTCCCACCTGACAACCACCTGGAAAACCTGGTAGACTCACCCAAACTGTCTCCATCAACTAAACAGCACTTAAAGTTTTCATCTTTAAGAGAAAGGAGAACATAAAGCTCCACTGCTGCCTCAGGTCTGAAAACATCTACAGGTGTTTCTGTCCATCCTTCCACTGTAAGAAGACACCTCAACGCTGTGGGTGTGAAAGGATGTGTAGCTGTCAATAACAAGAACAACAGACTGACCACCTGGACTGAGCCCAGACCTCAAATGTCTTCCTGACCATTTGGATCATGAAAAGCAGAACATGTAACCAACTTCTATGGCCAAGCCTTCTGAAAAGAATGGGAACTGTTATGAAGTAAAAGAGTGGAAAGTACAAATACTGAACGATTTGCATTATATTTAGCTGCTGAGGCCTTTGCGCAGCTGTTGAGCCTCTCCGGCTGTATTATCTGTTAAATATATCGTCACTCTTGGAACAAAACCCTGTCTCTCCAAAATGTTAAAAGGAAAAACATGCTTAACATATAGTGGAAGGTTTACTCGCTCGTTCTGTATCAAAGTTCAACACAATGTAAAGGGTAGACAGAACTTTCAAAATATGCAAGTCAAAACACGGCAAAAATTGAGATACAAGCTTTTTGTGCAACATCAACGACATATTCCTGATGCTGATTTAAATAAATGAAGGTTGGTCTCTGACTTTCGCACGGCACTGTAATCATACCATATGCCATTTTAATAAGGAAGGTGCACTGACACCCTCACACCACAGCTATCTAAAGTTTCTTATTCATGAGAATGTTCAAATATGTACCTTTGAACTCATTTCAAGCACACAATTAGAGCTTTTTAAAGTACATGTACACGATTTTGAATCTGTACACTCACCAAGTACACTGGGCTGTCGCATTCTGAACAGTTTTTTTCCAGCAAAGTTCCAAAGATCCTTCTCTCTGTGTCTGTTATTATGCCAAAAACATCTCAACAATTAAAAAAGACAGGGCTTGACAATTTCCACTGTAAAGTGGGTATGTAGAAACAGTCTATCATTTTGTGCAGCCCTAAGATGAATCTATTTTTAGTTGGCAAGCAAGAACAACATTCATTATTGCATTCTGTAATCATGCCTGTTCTGAGTGCTTCCTTAGATAATCCCCCCCACCTCCCCAAGTACAACCTCTTCTTGTCATAGCAATTGACAGACAATAGAAAAGGAAAGTCAAAAATTACCTAAATTAGTATTAAGCCTTTGGAAGAAATAATGTTATACATTTAAGCCTGTAATTAGGCTCTTGTGAAGCAATCAGCTGTAATTACATAGAGGCATTCAATAAGGCAAACTCATGAACCAGCACAGATATTAATATCTCCGCTTCTACTAAATAATACCTCGAAAGAAGCTTTTGCGTATTACACATTCAACGAGACAAGAGCCTTAATCTTAGATCTTTTTAACCCCACCTGGTTCAAGATAAGTGCACTTTGGCTTTCACATAGAGCTATTTAGAGAGTTCATGAACATGTATGGGGTTCATACACAAAACTACAGACCCATTTTCTCTAAAACTGACCCGTTCCTTGATTTGCAGTACTTTAAACTCCCTATTCTTAAACCCCCATAACTCTACTGCCACAAGGAAAAGAATCAAGTATGAAAAGCGTGGCATTTTCCACTGCCTGAAATGTTGCAGATTCAGCAAAATACGTCAAGGCTGCTGCAGGAATTATACACAAAGGCATAATTATAATTCTCCTCTGCAGTATGCAGGAAATTGCAGAACCAAAATTGCTTTGCATTAACAGGCAGAAAGCAAGCAAAAAAAGCCGAGAAAGATGTAAATAGTATAGCTGAACTGTTTGGTGCATGAACTAGTGTTTTATAAGCACACAAATGAGGTGAAGGGATCCTGACAGCCGCAAAGCAGAAACAGGGAGAACGTTTATGGCTGATATGGTACTGTTCGAGACAAAACAGCAAGATAATGAAGGGGTAGACAGATATAAAAATCTGAATTGGCCACTCGGGCCACCGAGCCTACAAATCTAGAGAAGCGTTTATCGAATACACATAGTATTTACAGTTAACAAGCGAGCTTCAGTGCCGAAAACAAGTCAGGTGCTGTTTATTCCTCCACATACAGCCCATTTCGGTTCCATCACACAAGTCAAGCGGGAAAACGACGACAATGGAATCCTCATTTTTCACGATACTGTTAGCCAGGCTGAAAAATGCTATCATTCGGTAAGATGTTTTTCACAAGTTATTTCCAATAAAGAATGATGGCAACACTTGACTTGAGTTCATAATACATAAAACAGCTATAACCACAACTTAAACATTCCATAACAGAGATCATATGTTGGCATGAGTCGTCATGACAGACTATGTTCAGTAATACAACAGTGTTTAACATATGACAGGTTTTTTTCTATACACTTCATTATCACAATGGATTTCATAATATTTAACACTTTTTTCACAGCAAAATACTGTTTTCATCATTTCATTGTAAAACCAACTCAATATTTTTCTGTGTTACGTTTCTGTGTTACATTTTGTATGTTTTTATTCTGATGATTCAGCATTGTTTATTAATTCTGAGTTTTTGGTCACGTGCAAAGCACATTTTTAGTTTTATTTCATATTAGTTTTTCTTTTACAGTATTTAAATAACAGCTACTGGGCTGAATTACTCTTGCAGAAACACAGGAGATTACACTTTCTGACTATAGGTTATTATTGCCGGTGATATGAAAGTAAAGTTCCATTCTCTGTAGATGTGATGGTCACAATATACAGCTGCTATATTACTGTTATGGTTCAGTAAGTTACTGTAACAGTAATGAAACTAATATCAACTAGTAATCATTTGCTGTAATTCTACAGTGGCATTTAACAGTGACAGTTAGTCCACTATCATTACCCAGTTCTTTTAATATTCAACCCTGTCGCCATATTTTCACAGCTGACTTGTGGGGGGATGATTAACAGCAACAGTTTGTTTTGTTATTAATGGTGAATTTTAAAATTTGTTGTCTGGTTGTTTGTGAAAATAGGCAAACTTCAGGCCTATACTAATCCATGAGACTGAAAACAACAGCTTCAATACGATGAAACAACAGAAAAATTGTGTGCAGAGTGAAATATGCTGGAGTTTTGGCCACATTTTGGGAAGATTTTGGTTTGTTTATTTGTTTCCAGGTTTTCGATAATTAAAGAAGAAGAAGAAGAAAAAGAAGAAGAAGTAGAAGTAGAAGACAGTTGCATGCACCTGACACACTTTACTATTTCCTCCTGTTGAGGAACTTTCAATTTCAGTCTTTACATAGATTTGTGTGTTGTTAGGCTGTTGAAGCACCTGCAAAACTAGTGTTTGGGCAGGTTTTCCTCCAGTGCAGTAAGTCTGATATAGTTTATACTAAACAAATCACAGCTACTAGTTGTAAGTGGTTTTTGGCTTGGTCGTGTGCTTCCAGGACAAATCTTTGACAGACAATAGGGACATAAAATGATCAATCAAGTACCCATCAGCTGAGCAATAAACTTCAACTAGTGCTCCAGGTTAAAACATGTCATTTCATTTTAGTTCCTATCTGAATAGGAAGGTTTATCATACGAGTTGAGGAATGCTTTTTGAACTGCTCTAGATAAGCCTACTAAAAATGTTTGCGACCTCATTTAAGAGCACAGAAAACTATTTTGTCCATGTTCTCAGAGTGAATGTGTGATGGGCAGTGGGGCAAGGAAATTACACTGGGGTCTTCAAAATAACCATGAAGGACATGGTGGACACTGACAGCTTTTGAGAGTGTACTGAGGTTCTAAAACAAGACCCAGTCATGGCATTTTTGCCTGTTTTAACTTGAGCCAATAACGGATATACAATTGAGAATATAGAATATGGAACTTCAACATTTCAAATGACATTTTATGTATATTATAGTTTCAGCCCCTCCAGTCGGAATTAAGTAGGACATGTTTAATATGGTTTTGGGTTGTTTACTTCATACACACGCTGATGCCGGATCCCACGTTTTACTACTATGTTCCACAGTCCATTCATGGATCACTCTTTAATATACGGGAGTATTAATACAGAACTTGGTTGACGCTGAGCTCATAAGTGTGCATATACAGCATCAAATATTTCACAACGGCTTTGAAAGAGGTTCAGCCAATCAAATTTCAGAACTGAAATTATATGGTTTAAGCTTGCTGGTTACTGATTAATTGTGAGATAATGATGATTGGACATATGGGCAAAACAAATAAATTTCCATCCCTAATTGGAAATGAGATGCTAAGAATCTACAGCAAAGAGGTTTTGTTAAAAGAACCATCCACTAAAAGGTTCTATAAGGAACCAAACATGGTTGATCTATGATAAACTAAGACAGCATCAACAGCATCACATTAAGGCAAAGGAAACCCTTGTGGTAATTTGGTAATTGCAAAGCAACTTTTAGTGTCTTGGGTTTTTAACAAACTCTGTGAGTCATTTACGGGAGAAAGACCCAAAGCTTTTTAGGTCCCAAACATCAGGCAGACTGTAGGAGTGCTGATGACACATCCCACAAATAAGTCTTCCAGATTTGTTATTTCCCAAAGCTTGCCTTCCCATATCAAACCTACCACATGACACCAGGAAAACGCTTTGCACAGTGCGGACGGTAAAGGCAGTCGAATTGAAAAGAAGTTATTGCCGCAAGCTTTCAGTTACGTTGGCGAGACCGCAGTCATAACATTTGTCTTTCATTATCTCCCGAGCCTGTATTAGAGTGTAATGAAAACCTTAACTTTGCGCAGGATATCGTAGGTGTGGTGAAATTTGTTTTTGCTTCAACATGTGGTTTGCTCACTGAAAGCCTCTGTAATACTCATGATTGTAAGCAAAGCAAACAGGAACTGACTGGGTCGAGATTACGGCTGCCTGGTGTTACCACTGGGCCCTCCTGCTGCGTTACATGTTTTCAGCTTCTTTTGTCTGCCGTTAACCCGTTAAATCCCACATAAGAGGCCATTGAGACAAGTGTCACATACCCTGGGGGGCCATTTTGTTTGGAACAAAGATCTTAAAGGGGTTACACACCATTGCAAGTGATCCTCCGCATTTGTTCCCCGGGGTTTGTATATTCACTTATTCTTATGCATGGAGCAAAACAAAACACGGCTGAAGTATGTAACGTCAAGTGACAGCTCTCCGCTTCTCTAAATAGCAGGGCTTCTGCCTTCGGAGCTGACTGACTGGATGTCAAAACTTACTACAATTTATTGGGGTTTTGATTTACTGATTTGGGCTTTTCTGCTAAATAATGCTGATATCTTTTTATGGCTGAAGTTCACCACAAAATTAGAGAGCCTTACATGGCGGGATTTGTCTTCAAATTCTAAGTCTCTTTCTTTTATCAGTTAATCTACAGACTTTTCTTCAGTTCATTAAATGATCTACTGTACATGTGTTTCTACTGCAAGGAGAAATAATTGTAAATAATGACACAAGATATCTTGATGGTGAAACTTCACTGTGGTTGAAATTGTTGCTAAATCAGACGTATGACTGAGGCTGACTAAATGTTAAGTAGGAGTGTGCTGACAGTCAGCATCGGTCCGACACTGGCCAAAATCGCTAGATCAGATATTGGAAGAAAACATTAGGTAGAATTTGATATGATTCATTGGCCTAAACTATCGCATAAATGCTAGACTAAACATTTGTACTTTTTGCACTTCAAATTTCATTTTGATTGTTTGATGGTGCTGCGTGTGAAAAAGCTTAAATAAAAGAAACAGCGTTTTGAATCATGTTGTGGGCTAGGCAGTTCTTTCATAACGGCAGTAGAATAGCTGGTGCACAGTTTAAGTATGATGTTATTTAGATTTAGTTTATCGTTTTGAGCCAACCCAAACAAGTTATGATCATGTTCTGTTGTTTTTTGCAGTTGGTTAATCTGTTGACTATATATTTCAATGAATTCAGTCAATTAATCTAACCATTATGGGAAATAGGAAATGGGAATAATGAAACCCAACTTTAAAAACTCACCACTGAAATATTAAATTCCTTCTGCTTAGACTGTTTTTACATTCATTTCTCATTTGTCAGATTTTGTTGCTGAATCAAAAGTTGATCACTGAATTCCAGAGTTAGAAAAGAAAACGGTTAATTATTCAGTAAAGCCTTCAAGCAGTGAATAAATAAATGAAAAATGACTTATACTTTACTGAGTTGGAGCTGTTCTGAACAAAGGTGACACCATTCTCGTGCCTGAAGAGCTGTCCATATTGGAATTTGTCTTGCTATGAACGTGACTCTGCAATTCGGTAACTGCAAACAACGATTACTTCCATCACAAGTAAATCTGTTGTCCATTCTGTTCCAATTAATAGATTAATTCAAGGACTATGTTTCTATTTCGGTAGCAAATAAACAAAATTTTAAATTTAGCATCAATATATAAAATCGCTTTTGTTTACTATCATTTGTTTTCTCACTTGAAACTGTTGCTGAACCAAAACCACAACAGAGCACAAATATTATTTACTAAAGCCCTAAACAGCTAATAAAACACATTAAAATAACTATACTTCTTATTTTATCTTTACTTCTTCATGTGTCAATGTGTGTCTAGTTTTTCTTTTCTGATGTACCTCGCCACTTTTCCTACTTTCTTGGTTCCAGAATGAAATTTTAAGTGGGGTATATCTTACATGCCAGAATAAGATTTGATAAATCACTGACTTAAGGTTTGCACATTAAACATTACTGTGTTTATGGGCGGCTTAGTTGTAGCCACGATAAATATCCAAAGAGGCTGCATTTTCCGCTGGTATGGTGTTTTAATGGCTGGCATAGGATTGCCATCAGGCTCTGCGCCCTATGGAGAGTAAACAAAGCACTAGTGTAATTACTGCAGTGCTACCCTCGATGATGAATGATCATGGACTTTGAGACCGATGGCAAATTACCATGTTAAAAATAGCCCATGATGCGAACAGGTCAGCAAAGCCATGACATCAAAAGTCTCTGCATATATTTATATAGGAATGGGCACGGCGAGGGCTAATGAGGCCCAGTAACCCAATTAGTGCCTTGTCCCGATCCTGCTCCAACCGAGAGTTTGATCTCTGGTGACTGAAAGCAATCCCAACGGCAGTGTGGAGCTCAACCTCGCCGAGCTGCCAACCACATGGCTAACCGAACTGTTCCCAAAAGTTTGACCACAAAAACAGCCTGACTAACTGCACTGGAATCCTGAGCTCTCCTAGACCAGAGGCTCCAACAAAACGTTGTGAAATAATGTCCGAAAGCTCTCGCAAGATCTTGCAAACAAACCAGGCTGTGGTTTAAACAACCTCATGGCCAACGTGGTGGCTGCGGTCCAAGACCAACTCCATGGAGGCTTCTTAAAACATTCCTGAAATACATCAGATTCACACGCAGAGTCAAGCACTATATCATTAAACAGCATTGTATGGGCGGCCTAACGTTCGTGTTTGATCTTGCGGCCCCGTTGGAGGGCTCTTGACTCCGACCAGGGGCGCTCTTAAACTGCTATCAGCCAGACGCCCTCGCCATGGCGCTCGCTTTCAGCCGGTTTTATGAAACATGAGGGACTTGGACTGAGCACACAAAGACAAGTTTCCTCTTATGGTTCCGCTAACAAAGTCCTCTCTGTCCTCACCTTAAATCCCTTTTGGCACAAATTCCTGATCCCATGCCAGGATCTTCCTCGCACAAAAGAAAGCGGGGAGAGGAGCGTCTAAGGACTGCACTCAGTGCACCTCGCTCCAGTCTGTGGAGGCGAGGCTTCTGTTTTACCGTCTCTTCACTGAAGGACACCAGAGTCAGACAACACACGGCGCCTTTTTCAGCCCCATTATCCACCATCACAACAAACACCTAATGACACCGCCACTGGGGACGTTCGAGGAGGTGCGGTCATCGTTTACGCTTAGTGGGACTTACTCATGATCTTTTTAAATATTTACGATGTTTTGATGATTAAATATTCATGCGCATTCCCTCACAAATCTTGGTTCTGTTTAGAGCGTAAGCAGTGTAAAAATGGCGGTGATCAGCTAAGCCTGAAAAAACATCGTCCTGAGGAAAAACGTGCTTAATCCATTTTACTGAGGATTTGTAAAAGTGCTGCCATTTAGGGAACTGCACTCTTCTAAATCAGTTATCACAAAGAGGTGTCCTGGATTGAGACTCTATTCAAATCTATGAATGGAAATGTATTTAAAAAGAAGTCTGTTACAGTGTTTTGTGGCCCTGCTTATAGGCGGTTTCCACAAAAAATACCCTTTTTATTTGTTCATCTCTAGATATTTTGTATTACAATTTTTTTACACTTTAAGTTTTTCACATGTGTACCAGGCATCATACATTACAGGTAATATTATCTAGACTCTTAAGAACCTTAACGTTTTAGCCAAAAGGTTGCTGTTTGTCATTGTTTTCAATTATGCACAAAATTGGGAACTTTCGGCATAACGTAAACCAACATTAAAATGGTTAAATCAGCCGTGTGGTCAGTTACACAGCTGGAGCAAAGGCAAAGGGAAGGGAAAAAGACAGACATGAGCTTCTTTGCATAACAAGAAACAATGACAGGAACAGAGAAAAGTCAGATCTTTGCAATCCTACAATAAAAATGGACCATTTTCGATAGACGACCTCCTTTTCTGCATAAAGTTCCAGGCTCAACAGTCCACAATTCCAGCCCTGTTAGACTAAAGGCACAAGTAAATGTCCAGAGCTCTGCCCTGCTTGCTTTGCTGCACTCTTTGTGTACTACACAGCGGTTCATTTGGGCTCAGTATTAATCCTACCGCAGTCTCCGTGAGCAGGTGAACTCAGCCCAAGACTTTCCCACGATCCGGGAGCAAATCCGCTGCCCTGAGCCCTTCCTAGAAGACAGCCATCTGTCCGCTCTATTTTCACTCTGGGAGGGCAAGCGTCAGCTGCATGACCAAATTCAACGTTCCAGCACTACCCCCACAGTCAAATCACCAACTCCCCCCACATCTTCCAAAAAAAAAAAAAAAGCACCCTCCCCAGAAACCACAATAAACCAAACTCTAAATACTCTGGACAATCTTTTTTTCCCAGACTGACGTAAACAAAATATGCTAGAGTTGGATTCCAAGACTGATGAAACAGAAAAGTGAAACAGAAGCTAGAGAAGACTTAAAGCAAGGTAGGAATTAAAACGGTCAGTGCAAAATGCCAAACTTCAGTTGAAGAAAAAAAAAAAAAAAACCATTTTGACCTCTGCTCTTTCTGAACTTTCATCTTTGCGGCATAAAAGAGAAGACCATCAACCCACTCCACCCACCACAAGTTCCTAAACCTCCCTGAGAAGAAAAAATATATATATAAATATATAAATGTATATCTTCCTCTAAAATAAGAATTTGGTGAGATCATGTGACAACATCCCTCCCCACCCCCTCCGAAACAGCCATGTGCTATCATTTTTATTTCGCTCCGGCGGTGCTGATGCGGAGACCCCGTCCTGGACCGAAACGCGCCCGCTTTTAAAATGCATGACATTGCCTTAGTAGGAGCATGAGAACGGAGCCTCTTCAATAGCAAGGTCTCCATGCCCGGCCCGTAACCATGGAAGCAGATGCCTCCTCTCCCCTGCCCTCCTTACCTCCCGGCGGCCACGGGCTGCTCCCCCATTCAAAAGAGGGTCCGCCTCGATTTCTCTTCATCCTGACCGAACTTGCCTGCTCTTCAAAGGGAGCCATTCAGCAGGTCACTGGTCTAGACTTGTTTGCACGGTCCACGGAGCAGCCTTGATGTAACCCTTGCTCTCCGCCTGCCACGCCAGCAGCCGCGAGACTGCAGACTGCGGGGGGACATCGGAGATGTGGATTTGAAAAGGAGCCCCGTCCGATTTTGCCATTGTGCCTTTTCATTCATCGATCGAATGAATATCGAACCTTCTGTCGGTGCATGTGTGAAACAGATAGCTTAGCAAGCATTTTTTTCCCCCCTCTCTCTCTCCTCTGGTCAGACCGGTGCAGGGGGCCAAAGAGCCCGCTCCTTTTCTTATTCCCAGTTTAATTATGATTCAGAGTTTGATTCTTTCACATTCCTAATACCTTTAGCTAAATGTTTAACTGAGGGAAAATTAACAACCGTCTTTTGATCCTGTATTCATCTTTCTAGGCTTTTTCCTTCTTTCACTTGGCATTCTCATCCTCAAATCTGCATCAGCAGTAATATTAGAATTAAATATTAGAATTAAATATTAGAATTAAATGGTAGAATTAAATTTTAGAATTAAATATTAGAATTAAAATGATGGAAACTTTGATTGAGAATATGACTCAGTCACAGCATTACTGAGATTTCAGTTGTTTAAATCTTTGAAATTTCATTAAAAACTTCATTAAAATACCCAGAATTTTTTGAATGCTATCACAGTTGTTTTTGGGACAAAATGAGGCATTTTTATAAGGTACAGCTCTGTGTAAAAGCTTGAGAACAGCTATTCATATAGGCAGCAGGGGTTTATTAAATATAAATATTAGAGTAAATATAAATTACATAAAAACATTCACACATTTTATGAATGCCAAATTTCCAAACCCTGTATTATTGGTAGCTATTAAATCAGGTGAAGGGGTTTGATCAAATCTATGTGCCGGCTGTTGGCTGTTGAGAAGAAATTGGGACTCGAGCAAAACTTTTGTTTGTTTTTACTGCTTTAATGTTTCTATGCATTTATTTAAATACTATATGGTGTTCTGTAAGCAGAAACTGAGCTACTGTTTGGATAAATGGATCTAGTTTGATTAGGTGGTTAAGACTTTTGCACAGTCAACAAATATGACATCACATCCACTGTCTCTTCAGTGACACATATATTTTTCAGACAGCTATATATAACGAATAGTGTTTTAATGAACTAAATTATCCACTATGCAGAATTTAGCCACAATTAATATAGAAATATTTATCATTTATATAACATATTCAAATTTATTACTGATTTAGAAATATTTTATGGTTGTCATTTTTATAATGTTTAATTAAAAACATGTGCTATTATACTACTATCACAAAAATGCATACGTTTTAAGGTGTATATATATATATATATATATATATATATATGCACATTTTAAATTCTGGGTTTTTTTCGGAGAACGCTAAGTGGTTTTAGAGCAGTTCAGAATCAGGGATCAGTGTTCTTTTGTTGCTCGTATCCAAAACATTTAAAGCCATTTAAAGCATGCTTGGATGGACGGGGGTCCCACACTCCATATGACACGTTGCCATGGAGGTCTGGAAAGAGGGGGGAGAGTGAAGGAGGGGGGACCCAAAAAAAAAAAAAACCCGGCTGAAAGTGAGCAAATTCAAAGGCAAAGGAAGGAAAGGGAGCAGTGAAGTGAGAAGACAATGTCATTGTTCCCGGGATGCAGAAAATGAGCAGAGCAATGGCCTTTAAGAAGCATAAGAAGCGCGACTCCGATCTGCAGCCGCGTACACTCCTGGATAAAGCCGTGTTCAGGAAAGACACAGCGGATTTCAAACCTCGTCGCCCACACAATCAGACCTCATAGTATGGCTGAGCCAAAGCACCTTCATCGTTTTCTGCAGATATAATATAATATTGAGGATCCAAGAGCTGAAATTACCAAATTACAGTTACCAAAGGTGATCGCATGATGCTGCAATTACATCCGTCCTTAATTTATACTTTCATTAATTTATAGTTTTAATGAGGACATTACTTAGATATTATAAATACATATAGATATTAATTATTTAAAATGGATCGTATTTAAAAACTAAAGAAATAAAAAAGACAAACGACTGCATAGAAAATGTGGCAGCCACCAATATTTAACTGCTGTCAAAAAGCATATTTTAATAAAACAGATTTAAAACATTTTAAATGATATGTTGTTCAATAATGTGCCTAAATGACTGACATTTTCATTTCTATTTGAAATAGCTGAAAACATAATAACTAAATATTACTAAATATTCAATTTCCCTGCTTCTTTTCATCTTGTTTATATTAAAATAAATATTGTAATAATTTTAATATTAAAATAAATATTACAATTATTTATGCACATAATGTTTATTTCTAAATTACCATTTTTAATTCCAAAAGACACATATTTAAAAAACAGCTAATAAAACCCCTAAATGTTTGGGACCACCAAGAAATGAATACTGTTAAAATTGTTATTATTATTATTATTATTATTATTATTAAATGATACACAATTTTCTTTTTTCTTATTTATTCTTTTTTTATGAGAACAAATTTGTTATTATTGGCATCAGTCCTGCTATGCATTGCACAAGCACAATAGAAAAATACATACAAAATGCATTTTTAAGCGAAATAACTGAAAGATAAGGACTATCGCGTAAGCCACCCCAGGTTGGAACAAAAGCAGAATACGAAGCTTCGTGCCTGCATCACAGACACTGCAGCAAGCTGGTGGCTGGCAGCACAGAGGCTCCAGAGGTTAGGTACCCCACTTTCTCATGTCTCCTCACCAGATTAGGTTTGTTAGAACAAACCTGAATGCACAGGACTAAGAGAAAAGAAAAAATAAAGCCAAATGAAAAATAGAGATATCTGAGCAAAAAAAGAGTGGACTTTAATTGGCCTTCATTAAAACACCATCAATCTGATCCTACCTTATATGAAAAATAGAAATATGAACATGACTCGAATTGTTGGTCTCAATCAATTGCTCAGACTTAAATTGTCTCTCATTAAAAGGCAATGAATCCAAACTTTAATATTACATGTAGATGATCTGTCTCGTTTGTCTCTGAATGCAACCAGAACAGAAATAAATTCAAAGGCAACATGACACAGTTTTGGATTTTCCTTATCAAGATGTTCTCTCCCCTGAGCTCAGCCAAAACTATGACCTGACAGAAAGTAAGTGAACCAAAAAGCCAAAGTGCTCCAGCTCCAGGAGTCTGAGGAACCCTTAAAAGGTGTCACGGGCTTGGAACGAAGCTAAGAATTCCATGACAATAAGAAAGAAAAGGAAAAAAAATAAAACAGGAGTCCTCCCTCAGGATTTGCAATGTCCAGAGGCGCTACTGAAGGTGTCATATCCGCTGGAGCCAGGGGGTACGACTGCCCTCCCCTCCAGCGCTGCCTTGTGGATCCTCAGCTACTGAGGCTCCATAATGACAGTGTCACTTGGAATCACCCTCCATTCTGCTGCGCACCCCCTGCCGCCGACCTCCACGAGTCAAAGGCACATTCACGTGCATGAAGCACCCACAGAGTCACGCATTACGACATCAGCCCTATTGTTACACTGGCTCTAATGTCAACATTACCTCATTTACTTAGCACACAGCTGACTAATGGGGCTCGCATTGTTTGAAGCGGCCCGAGCCCTAATAAAATAAACAGCCGGAATCAGCCTATTTGTAAAAGAACGCCATTATGGGTTAACAGACCACCACAGAATCCAGCGGTGCCACTTTTGTACTGAAATAATCCACAAATTATACCACACAAACAGATCAGCTGAAGTAGGCTAAATTAGACTGCATGCAAAACAATTCTGTCAGGCAGAAAAATGTACCTCAAAACCACAAGCAGCACTGCAGTGACAAACTAAAAGAGCAGACCACAAGCTTAGCCAAAATTGTGTTATATATGAACTCAAACAAACCTCTTAGTAAGACATCATAATTAAACAAAACGTGCTTCCTATTGTGACATCACAATTAAACTCAAACAAAACGTGCTTCCTATTGTGACATCACAGTTAAACTCAAACAAAACACGCTTCCTATTGTGACATCACAATTAAACTCAAACAAAACACTCTTGCTGTTGTGACATCACAATTAAACTCAAGCAAAACGCTAGTCATATTATGGCTATTATGGCTTGACAAACAAATACTGTTACAAAGAAATCACAATTAAACTCAAAACAAAACACTCCTGCTATTAGGGTATCACAATGACACTCCAACAGAACGCTAGTCATATTATGACATCACAACTAAATTCAGACAAAAACCTCTCGTATTATTACATCACAATTAAACTCAAGTAAAAAGTTACGTCATATTATGACATCACAATTTAAATTTGAAACAAAAACCTGTCCTATTATGACATGACAAACTCAAACAAATACTGTTCCTATTATGACACCAGAATTAAACTTGATACAAAAACTTCCCCCTATTAGGCATCGAAAAGACACTCCAACAAAACCCGGGTTATATTATGACATTACAATCAATATTAAACAAATCATTATTCCTATCATAATATCAGAATTAAACTTAAAAAAAATACGTATTTCTACTATGATGTCACGACAGAACTCAAACTCAATCACACTTATTATGACATTACAATTGATAACATACTGATCATGTCACGACAAAACAACCGAACTAAAAAAAAAACTCTTCCTACAATTACACCACAATTAATCTCAAAACCCTCGTACAATTAAATAAAAAAAAAACTCTTTCCACTGTGACATCACAGTTAAACTCAAACAAAGGACTGTCCGCATTATGACATCACAAATAAGCTTATGACGGTCAGCCGAGGAACAAATGCTCCTGAAGTGTTTAATCAGCTCCTTCGGTGAAAGAACTCCATCACAACACTCAGAATGGCCCTTCTCAAACACACCCAGGCTCATAAACGACTGAGTTAACAAGCCTCCCATCTGCTTTCCCGTCGCATTGCTGTTATTTTTTTTCTTTTCCAAATGAGGCTAATGGAGAAACAACGAAGTTGCCCCATTTAAAATGACTTTGAGGCAAAACCCATTTACCTCATTCTAGCTAATAGACCACATAACCACAATATTACAGCAAACCTCAAGATTCATATTCATTAGCAAATAAAGGTAAACATTCTAGCAACATCACTGCACAGTCAGAAAAAGACAAACAATGTAAATGCACCCTCAAAGGCACAACAGTAGGTTTAAGGTCCAACTGCTTACCTTAAACACGTTTTCCCAGACAAACAGGACATATTTGTACCTTTTCATAATCAAATGTTTAAAAACAGAACAATAAAGAAGGCATGTGTGTCATGCCTTCTTAACAATTTAAGAAATATAACACTACAATTATGACAGAACTGAAGGTACTGAAGATGCACTGTTGAGGGTCCAGTAACAGTGTATCATATTTATATTTTGACATTTGATGAAGTATGAAGTATTAAGGGTGCACTTATTAATGACTAAAACACTACTCAGTAAATCTATAAGCCATACGAGAAGCTTTTGAATCTGTAATATGGTTATTCATAATTATATCACAACGTCACACGGGCACCTAAATCTGTTAGATATAAATTGAGATTGTGTTTTGTATTTAGAGTTTAGAATACATTTGCATTTTAATGTATGATTTAAAGTTCCTAGTAAGCTTTATAATCCCACTGACAAGTGTTCATTTCAAATTCATATGTAATTTATTTTCCTGAAGAAAAAACAAACATAAACAACAGAAAATAAACAAATGAATGGACAGAATAAAATGAACAGAAAAATCCACTTCAATAATGTTATAGACTATAGTAGCTCAACAAACATGTTTCAAATATACAAATGCAAAGCAGCTGCTTCCAGGAGCAATAAACCACACTATTTACCAAGAATAAAAGGACCTCATTCGGAAGAGCTGGATATACTGATTAAGACATAATCAGGAGGCATAATGCGATGTGGCAAGGTTGGGGATAAGATGAGCGTTATATCCACCAGGACAAATCTTATTTGGTGCAGCCCGTGCAAATGGGCCGGCAGGAGGCTAGCACCCTGAGGCTATGTTATGAAGAAGGTATGCATAACAAAAAAAACATTGTGGACTTTGGCATGTGTCTTTCAGCCTAGTGCTGTATCAATAAATTGCACCTTTTTTCAAGTAGAGTTGGTTCAATGCACGGCTGTTTAAGACTTAATCTGTTTTTCAAAATAACTCAAATGATGGAGACCAATGGTTTGGGGTATTAAAAATAATAAGCCAATGATTTCAGGAATATATCCAAAAAAGTAACAGGCAATGTATTCTGTGCTACGTTCCATTGAAAATGACGTTATCAATTAACGCAGCATAAACCACAAGGCTTAAAAATCCCTCTAAAAAGCCACAACTGAAAGCTGACCCGCAGGGCAAAGAGAAAGCTCCTTGAGCTCCTCAGGTGCAGAGGCCACAGAGGAGGGAGAAAGGGCGAGAGAGGCAAGATAGGAGCAAGAGAGGGAGCGCCTGATAAAAGAAAATAGAGAGAAATTGAGAAATAACAGAGAAACAGAGAGACTGAGGGGAAGATAGTTATAGCAGGCGCTCTTTGAGAATGCCAAGCTGTCTTTGAGAGAGAGAGAGAGAGAGAGAGAGAAAGAGAGAAGCCATGGAATGTGCTTTGCTTTTCATTTCTCTTCAGGACTTGGGCTCGGGTGGGCAGTGTCTTTTCGAGCCACCGAGGGGTCAGGCCAAACAGGCCGCTATTCATGGACAGATCAAGTTTATGTGAGAATCTGCTCCTCCTTTGCCCTCCATTACCATATGAATACTTAATAAAATCGCTGCCTGAACGTGCGAGATCCTGTCACTCGGGAAGTCATGCGGGGGTAGGGGAGGAGGGGACGGGGACGGGACTTTGGCTTGGGGAAAGAAAAAAAAAATCCCTTTTTGCTTTGTGTCCTGCCACATAGAATAGATCCCCCCATCAGCCCTCCCGCCCCCCCGTCCCAAGTCACCCGCTCTCACCCTTTCCCCAAACAACACAACTGTCTCTGCCATATGCACATCCAAACTGTGTGCACACACACACACACGTGCGCGCATAACCTCTACTTCACATACCCCCTCCTGAGTTGTCGCACCCTGCGGGTCAATCCCAATGTCAGTAAAAGCTGCCCGTCAACACCTACACATGCATACGCATACGCACCACCAAATACTAACACCCCCCTAGCTAGGGATTAGGGAGGGGCTATATGGCAAAAATACTACATACATACTACAACACATTTGATTTGCATCATGATATCCTGACAAACAGACACACAGCACTAGTGGCGATTAGTGGTGATAAATTAGGGCCATGCTATCCTCCTTTATCAGGGACACAACCATTAGCTGATTATAAAACATTGTCTACATTGTATTTTTGTTATCAAAACATTTTTAGAGCATCATATACAGTTACACGCATAGGTCTGAACACCCCCAGTACCAGTTACCACATCCTCTACGCACTTTTCTGCTACTTTAGGTGCACAATTTCTATCTATTTGCTGAGTTTAACACTCACCCTCTCACTCATTCTCTAAACCAGTTCATCCTCCTGGGGGTGCCGGAGCCCATCCCAGTGTTTAATGGGTGGAAGGCAGGAAACAACCTGGACAGGCCACCAATCCATCCACACAGGGCAGACATGCAGACATATGAATTCACACCTAGGGGGCAAGTTGGCATCTCCAATTCAGCTGGCTGCATGTCTTGGGACTGTGGGAGGAAACCCACCCAGACACAGAGAGAACATGCAAACCCAAACAGGAAGGACCCCGGAAACACTCCAGCCAGGAATCAAACCTAGGCCCTTCTTGTCGTGATGTGACAGTGCTGGTGACAGTGCTACCCACTGCGGCACCACGCTGTCCTTGAGTTAGTAGAAAAAAAATCAGTAAACATTCTAAATGTGCCACAACTTTGGCACAAGCTACATTCTCTGTAGATGGTATGTACTTAATTTCACTTCAACAATAATTTGACCTGAGGAACCTAAACTTTTGGATATGACTGTAATGCTCATACAACACTGTGCGAAAGCCCTTTCATTTCTTTCCTTTAGTCAAAGTCATTAAAAACAAGTTATTATTTATACTTAAAACATACGTAAAATATTCATTTCCATTCTTTTAGGTGGCTTCAAAGAAATCTGCAGGTTTATTTTTCACAGCTGCAAAGTTGTGAATTTTCTGCTTTTCACCATCCACTTAATCCAAAACACATTTAATGACGTCAAGGATCTGTTTTTGTCTTTGTTGGATGGGTCTGTCACCTTTTCTCAGTGAGGTGCTTCTTGAACAGCTACACATCCTTTCAGACCTTCTTCAGTCTTCTTACAGTGGAAGGATGGACAGAAATACCTGTGGTTGCTCTCAGATCTAAAGCCAGAGTGGAGCTCGATGTTCTCCTCTCTCTCAAAGATAAAAGCTTTAAGTGCTGTTTATCTGATGGGGACAGTGTTGGTGATCTACCAAGATTCAGTTTTCTTTGTACTTTTTTAATAGTTGTCTGAGCCCCAGTTGTGAAAATATTACATACAAAAATGAATTACTTGAACTTAATGGCCATTTTGCCTGGAAAATAATTAAAGGAACGGTGGTCTTTGATTTTGCATAGCAATTTATGAGCATTAATTCTGAAAGATTTGGTGCAACTTTGGTGTAATATCAGTGCAAATGCACAGTCATGAAACCCTCAAGCTGCAGACAGCAATGAACGGTATGTAAAAGAGGAGCTGGCATTTTACAGGAAATTCACCTGTAAATTCATTAAGCACCCAGGTTTCAGCATGTTTTCAGCCTTTGCCTGCAGTGGGTAAGTGCTAGGCTAACTAACTAACTAGCCTAAGTGGCTAACATCAGCCCAGCAAAGATTTTAGACTACACATTGGAAAACAGAACAATTCACAGTAGAGATGAACATTTCAGTAATGTTAAGTGGCTCAAAACTAGCGTTACCATGTTATTGCAGGGAAGGTATAAATCAAGACAATGACGTTAAGTGTGCATTTCTTAAAATCTGTAAAGTATACCATGGTGAAATCACAAACCTATTAATTGTACATGCAACCCAGTAATGTAATTAAAATGCACTGACTTCTTGGGCCATTTTTTTAGCATTTATTTCTTACTGAAACAAGAACAGAATCATTACATTAATGGGTTAATCAAAACAAATATTTTAAAGATTAGTGAATTATAAAAATGGTCCTTATTAGCTCTACTGTGAATGTACTGAAAGTATTTTTCAGGCATAAAAATGATATCACAGTTAATTAGCAGAAGAACTTAATGAAGTATAAGTAGTTTTAACTGTCGGAAAACTTGACTAAACTCTGGAGTAAATTTAGCAACAATTTCATCTGAGAAACAAACAACAGTGATATAAACAAAAGTAATGTAAATATGTGAGTTTTCTATTTCAGGCTTCTTGTGCCACAAATTTTTACTAATTTTTTTACTATGTCACTAAAATAGAAATGATTAAATGAATCAAAAACGAATAGTCAACAGATTATAGACCAATTATAGAAATTATAAATTATCAACCAATTATAGAAATATAATTAGCTACCCAATCAGTTACCCATATAAATTCCCTGTCATCAGCTTTGAAGAACAAAAATTCAATCTGAGCTAGACATGAGTACCGCAGTGACAGCATCCTGCAAGGATTTCCATCCCGCACGAGTGGAAAAGACACTCCTTGTGGGGGCAATGACGCATGGGTTACGCCTCACACCCTCAACCTCGCTTCCTCTGACGTCTCATCAAAAGCCCGGCCGCCGTGGAAAAAAAAATAAAGTATGGGAGAGACAAGGGAAGCAAGAAGGGATTGGGAGGAAGAAAACACACCTGCTTTTGCTTCGTATTCCAGCATTTTTGTCCGAAACGTAGCAGGCACAGAGACTCCCACAGTGGCATCGGTGTTGTTACTGTTTTTCTCTCTCTCTTACTCAACTCTCTTTCGACAACCAGCTCTGATACATCAGTCCTGCGCTGACGCTGCCTCTGAGGGACGTCCCTCCTGCCCTTTAAGGTGGGCCTGCTGAGGTGAGGCCATCAATTAAAGGGAGGTATATGGGGTGGAGTGTGGAGAACGAAGCAAGGATATGGAGATGAGAAAGGGGAGGAGGTATGGGATGCTCCCTCGCTCGCCCACCCACACACGACTGACTGACTAGATGAAAGAACGGAGCCATCGATACTCATACCAACTAATCCCCAGAATGGAGCTCAATGAGGATATACACCTGATTACTGTTCAGTCATATGCAAACGTTTAAACACCCCTGCTCAAATTACATATTTTGGTGAGGTAGAAATAAATTACCACAACCTCCGCAGACCGCTTTCCGCACATTTTAATACACAATTTCTATTTATTTGCTGAACTTAACGAATTGGGGCAAATTAGGATATAAAATTAACTTTAACTGACTTTCACTTAGATCAAATCAAGAAAACGTAATTTGATCAGAGGCACCCAAATTTTTGCCTTTGACTGTGTATGTGGATTGTCCGGGCATCACATACAGGTCAAACCATCAACACACCATTAAACAGGCTATTCACAAAGTAGTACAAGACACACTGAAATTTCAGTCACCACATAAAAAAATGAAATTTTGGCAACAAAGAGGAAAAAATGAATAAAAATTCTGAACAAGAACAAAGATTAAATAGGTCTACAACGTGGTGTCAAAGTGTCAGTGTTCAGTCCTGGTTCTGGAGAGCCATCACCCTGGTGGGTTTCAATCTATCACACATGCTCCAAAGGTCAGTAGCCCCTGAAAGCCTTTCATTACCCGGACCTACTGTTTAAGATCAGGCCTGGAGCTAAATTCTGCAATGTGCGCCAGGAACAGAACTGGAACCCCTTTTCAAACAAGTTGTAATATAACTGAGAAGTGGTGATCAAAACCACTGTATTCATTCAGTCTCTTGCATGGCTGAGTTCAGCACAGACATGTTCAAACAGCTGGAGCAGCAGATCAACAGTGACACCGTTAGCCATTCCATACTATTTCACAGTTTCTATGAGGGACATCAGATAAGCCATTTATCCTCACGGTTCATGCAAGAAATCATACAACAACAAACAACTGCTCTACTACAGCTTTGATCCCACTTGAAAACCACTCAGTACTCAAAATAACAAAACAACATGTGAACTGTTTTTATTAATTGTCCTAGATGTCTGATTGGTTTTCAGTCAAGTATTTTTATGTGCTGTACATCACTAGTATAAGATGACAGAGAAAGAATGAAATTGGTATCTTACAAATCTGACACTGCTGTTGATTTTGTTTTGCCAACTTTGTCCTGTTTTAGTCTTACAAAATCACCTTACACTGTGCTGTAACCAACAACTAGACAGAAAGCAAACTAAGACCTGATGCACATTTTATTATCAACTGCTCTTTCACGACCATCTGAAGCTCACTGCAAAACACAAATCGGCATATTCAGCAGTTTGGGCACTCCTGGTCAAATGACATGTTTAGTTGATATTCTAAGCATGAATAAGTGAACACACTTCTGCACACTGTATAGCACAATTACTGTTGAAATACACTCAATTTAACAAACTTGGAAAAAAATAAAGTACAAAATGCGGCCTGTGCAAGAGATCAGACACATTTCATATTGTTATGTATTACTTTTATTTAAGATTTATTTGAATAGGCCACTGTATATGCTTATTTTGCATTTCTCCTACATGCTACTAATTACCTAATAAATAAACCCTATACCTTAACCAAACCCTAATCTTAAACTATAAAGTAAATGTCCTGCTGATCCTAAGGTTACCCTGGTACTAATCCTAAACCTAAAGAACAGTTTGTTACACAGAAAATATACACTAAAATAGCCTAAAAAGTGATATTTAAGTTTGCTCTCTATGAAGAATGTGTTAACTTATCTTCTGAAATATCCACATTTGACTAATTTTGAAACCCTACAGAAATCCCTGTAAAGTTAATTCAGGTACATTTAGTCCCAATTTCTGCATGTTTTCTTATCTGTTTATTTATCTGCATTGGCAGAGATGTACATGAAAAATATCGGATATCACCATCGGTCCTAGGTCTTTCAATGCACTGCTTTTTTTGTTGTATTGGACAGTATTCACTTCAACTGTTGTGCATCTTGAATAAGAAAATGTGTGAACACTAAAAAAATTAAAGCACAAAAAAAGATTTCTAAAAAGATAGAGCACAAAAAGAGGCAGACTGAATTAACCTAGACATGCACAGAGTAATCTAATGACAAAACATCATCTCAAAACAAAAGCAGTTTTAATAATGGACATAAATGTGAAAATATATCAATTTTCATGTTCACTGCTGTTATAGAAACTGTTAACACAAAGATTTTTATTCAATATTTGTACATACTGTGCTGCATTAGATCCAGTTATATGGGACTAATTTACACGCTCTTCATAATGTAACATGAAGTTGGCCAGTGTTCTACAAGCACTGAAGATATCCACGACATGATCAGAGAAACATAATGGACTATATTGCTTGGATAGACAGACAGGCAGGCAGACAGGCAGGCAGACAGGCAGGCAGACAAGCAGGCAGACAGACAGATAGACAGATAGATAGATAGATAGATAGATAGATAGATAGATAGATAGAGACAGATAGACAGACAGACATATATACATATATAGATAGACAGATAGATAGACAGATAGAGACAGATAGACAGACAGATATATGTACATAGATAGATAGATAGATAGATAGACAGACAGACAGATAGACAGATACATAGACAGATACATAGATAGATAGATAAGTAGCACAGCGCCATACACATGAGACAGCTTTATTTATTCTTATGGTGGAAACTGAAAAAATAAATATCAGCAAATCCCATAATCATCATATCAGCATCCCTAATCATAAGCATGGCAGCAGACATAATGAAATAATACACACAAACATCTTAAGAATTCCGTAAGGGAAATAATATATGGTCAGAAGAATGATTTTTCACTTTTGTATACTGCATAGATTGGCTTTTTTCTGTGCAATGAGTCTAGCCTTGACCCCAAAAAGCCCACCACAGACCACGTTAGCATGCCACACAAACACAGAATAGCACCATGACATCAGCACCCTGTCATTTCAGAGCTACGCTCAAGGCTTATGGTCCACCAGCCCAGATGAGGCTGACCCAACTGAAACCTTAGCTAGACAATATGCACAGCTTTTCATCGTAGAGGGGGCTGGGGGGCTCAAATAGACCCTGGCCACCATTAAGGGCCGATCTTATTACGGCATGGTCTGGGGACTCAGACCGACAACCCCCCACAAGCGCGATCCCCCCAGCCGCTGGGGGCACGGAGTTCACCCCACACGTCTGATGACAGACAGTTCCAGCTCCAGATAGCTCCAGCTCTCCACAGCAGCCCCGAAGCATCAGCGCCACAGCCTCACGCAGGCCCAGGAGCCACTGTCTGCTCCACCAGCACAAGCATATGTTTGGCTCTCCGGGCAACCGTAAGTGAAACCAATCACGGAGCCTGTAAACAGAGACACAAATCTTTTCCCCAAAGGAGGACCCGGGCCCCGATTGAATTTCCTCTTACAGAGAATACTTTTATATTGCCGTTCTCCTCATTACACGCCATCAATGCTCCGTCTCTCTCTCTCTCTCTCTCTCTCTCTGTACAAAATATGCCATGACTTTCCTCCAGAGGCGAGAAGTGCTCTCTGAAAGACACATTTTCTTTTACTGAAGATAAATGTATCACATAATGCTTAAATGTCATTACCAACTAAACACGTTTAAAGAAAAGGAGAGAAAATGTAAATGTTAAACACGTTTAAAGGGCTAACGGTGTCCTTTGACATGAATAACAACAGATTCTTCCAAAACAACTTAATACCATCAACAATATAGACCAGAACATCATTTTGTTTATTAGTCTTTTAAATGTTTATAATTGATGTCCAAAAGTCAGAGACCACCCACCGTTTATTTAAATTCCAGACAAATGGCTTTAAGTACAGCTCATAATATATTTATATCTATTAATTTTTCAATGTCAGCAGGAAACATGTTTAACAGAACTTTGTACCTCAATACATAATATTTCAAAGAAGTTATTTTCGAAGGCGCATCATAAGCTCAGTCTTAGTAGTTTTTATGCTTCTCATTTTCCAAGAAATCCCAAACACATTTATTATTCTGTATATCATCACTATCCAAAGAAAAACAAGTATCTCCAAAATGGCAACTTTACAAGAGAAGGCAAAAATCTCATTTAATTTTAATGTACAATAAGTCAATGTAAGTCAATGGAACCAGACTTTTTCCCAAGCACTTTTGGACCATTTCTGTTGGTCCATTCATCGTGAAATGCTGTGTTCGAATGATGCATACAAGTAAAAACAGACAAAAATGGAAATACATATTTTCCTTTGGACAGCATCAACATATTCTGTATACATAAACAGTATATTCAATATTGAATATATTGAAATGTGTCCTATTCCAGTTTGTCTGTCTCTTTTTCAAGGACAAATCTGCAGGGATATTTTTCCACACCTCCAAAGTTCTTAGACTTTAGTTGCATTTTCTGCTTCTCACCGCCCAAGTAGCCCCAAACACATTCAATGATGTTAATGTCTGGACTCTGGGGTGGTCAGTCCCTTGTTCCGAGAACATCAGGAGCTTCTCTGTTTGATGTGTCTGTCTTGAACAGCTACACGGCTCCTTCCAAACCCATACATTTCTGTTATCTTCTTACAGTGGAAGGATGGACAGAAACATCTAACTCTGTTAGCAGCTCTGAAGCAAGAGTGGAGCTCAGTTTGAATATTCAAATACTGTTTATATGCTGGGGACAGTTTTGGTGGTCTACCAGCTCTTGCAGGTGGTTGTTAAGAGTCCCATATCCTCTGTAGCTTTTAACCAATTTTAGTAATAACTGGAATCTCCGGTTTTTGCACTTATTTTGCACTGACTTTCCTCTTCTTTATGCAAATGGCCGGTCTTATATCTAATCTCCTCAGAAATATCTCCTAAAAGAATGAATAATATAATGAACAGCCACTGAATAAAATGAAAATGAAATTAAATGAAGAATAGCACATCACTGTAAATATATTCTTTCATGAAATAGCAACGCTAGAGTTTTAATTCCACATCTCAATTTTTTCAAAATGACATGCACATAAATAGATCTGCCACAAAATCTTAAAAAATGAAATGTCTTCATTTTATTTTATCCACCAAGAGCAAAACGTTTATCTGATTAAGCAGGTACACACAGGAGGGACTGGGCCTCATTTTCTCTCCCAATCTATTCATTGCCACCATTTAATTTATTTTGGGTGCATAATCCTTCACTCTCAATAGCAAATTTAATAGGCCCCATGACCACAGCACCAGACTGGTCAATATAAAACCAGACAACTCATTACTTCACACGCTGCTATCTCCAACAGCTGGAGACTTGATGTACACAATAGCAGCAGCCAGGCAGTATTAAGTTTCCACTTCCCAGATCCCCCTTTATTGCCTCTAAACCTGTCTCACAAGAGCCCTTTAGCCATGTACACACACACACACACACACACACACCAGAATGCACACACTCGGTGAAGCGGAGACTCCCTTGTGTCTGGCCTGACAGGGTCAGGACCTTTCCATATTAGCCTCGGCCTTATCTCTTCGCATATGCATGCCAAACTTTTACCACATGTTCAGATTTAGCTGTGTGGTCCCATCGTCTTGCTGTGTTTCTGCTAGAGACACGTTTTTTTGAAGGTTAATCTTTTTTGTCTTTTTACGATTAAAGGGTCAGTCAGTATTATGTTAAGCTGAGATGCTAATTGAGCATTGTGGGAATATAGCTATTTTACTGCACTAAAAGTGAATGATCAGTGAAAGAAATCTGATTACCTAATGAAACCCAGTTCAGTACCTACAGTACCTCAGTTTTCCATTTTTGGATTTTTCTCCTTTGAAGATCCTGATATGATTCCAGAAGGTACAGTAACTTGCAAAAGACCGCCTTTCAGATATTTTATGAATTTCCAGACCAAATTATTCATTTTTTTAGTGCAAGGAAAAAACTAAACTACAAATTCAGACTTATTAGTCCATAAAACCTAATTCCAATTTCGTCTCCTCTTCTCAGTGATTAGCTTCTTGACAGGTACACGTCCTTTCAGACCCATCATGTGAGTTGTTTTCTCACAGTGGAAGGATGGACAGAAACATCTGTGGACTTGTTTTCAGATACATGGAGCTTGATTTTCTCTCAAAGACAGAAGTTTTAAGTGCTTTTTATTTGATGGAAATATTTGGAACATTTGAAAAATAATGAAAAAATATAATGAATAACTTATACTTAATAGCCATTTTGACTGGAAAGTGAATAAATAAAATGTGGCTTTAGACTTCAGCACAGGAACGTAGTTCTAATTGATGCCTGCATGTAGAAGCTTTCAGAGCAACTGAAAACCTCAAAGTATGGTAAAGCTTGCTCTTCCATGTGGGCAACCAAATAACCTTCATTCTTTGTTCAATATGTCCAGAATTTTAGCTAAACTAACCAAGTATTCGTGTTTTCAACGGAATAATAAAGAATAAAACATAATAAACCATTAAGAACATACAGAAAATTCTAAATGCAATTACTGCAACTATGTTTTAGAAAAATGACTGCACTGTATAAATAAGGGATTTTTTAAAAACAAAAACAACTAATTTCTTCTGTGGAAAGACATCACAATAAAATCACAAGTGATTAGCCCCACCCCCAATGCCTTAGAGTTAGTGCAAGTTTCAAAGACTTGACCACCACAGGACCGACCAGTCACTTTCTCCTTGTACTGATCCTCCAATTACGAGCAGACAATAGGGGAAGTTAACCCCATGGTGAGTTTCTTGGTGCAGCCATTGTCTCACACTAAATATTTGCCTTTGCCTTTTGTGTCTGGAATACTCCCCTGTCCTTATATATTCTTTAGCACCCCCACCCCACAACCCCCCCAACACACACCCCCATAAGCCCCTCTCTCTCACTCAAAAAAAAAAAAAAAAAAAAGGAAAAAGAAACACCCTAATGAAGACTGCCTCGGCATGATCCCCCACCCTGTCAGTCTGGCCATCAAAAGGACAGTACTGAGCGAGTTAAAAGAAGCCTGGTCGTTTCAAACAGACCAGGACGAACGACCCGCGGCTCTGAAACGAGGAGACACATCTTTCCCTGCAAACAAGTCTCTGCCCTGAGCTTATTAATGAGGAGGAAGTGATATCACAGTCCCAGTTTTCAGGCTGTGCAGCACTGTACCGAACTGTATAGCATCAGCAACGATTCTTTAGCACACTGACTTTCCAAACTGCAGCATCAGCGCTTCTGTCCAGTTACAAATTCGGAAACTGTTGTTTAAACCCAGCGGCATCATTTGTAATAACACTGCAGACCAAAAAAACGGGCGTTCATTTCTTTCGTCTTCTTTTGGAGCGATTCGGCCCTTCGTCCAATTATTTTTGTGAACAAACCCTTTCATTTACATCAAGCCAGATTGGGGACTGTGTGCAGCCAGGGGCCGGTGGTAAATTTGTTGGGGGTTCCAATCCTTTTCTCAATCCCTTTCACTCAGCTTTGTGCCATTCAAGAGAGCTGAATAAGAAACGGATCACTGCGAATGGCCACACAGTCTCCGGCTCAGACATGACATCATCTCTTTTATGGCTCGCCCGGTGAGGGACTGTGTGAGGGAGAAAGCTCCTTAGTGCCATTTCTCTGATAACAAGAGAAGAGAGAGAGAAAGAAAGAGAGAGAGAGAGACAAAAAAAAACAACTACCTCAATGGCACACAATGGACAAGTCTAGAAAATCTATGATTGAAACAGTGTCATATTGGGGCTAAGGCACTGTACTGAGGTGGATAAGGGTCATTTCTGCTGCATTTGCAATCTAACAAATTCAAAGAACTTTTAAATCGTTTAGAATTCAGTCTATAAAAATGAAATCACTAACAAAATGAGTGTCTTTAATAGAAATTGCATTTGTCTTAACAATATTAGAGTAACAGCTTTGCAGTTGTATAGCCCCAATTTGCATGGACTGTGGTAGTATGCCAAAAAAAGAAGCAAAAAAGAGAAAAGTACTATTTACATTTCACTCAGATGAGATTATGCCTCACCCAATTCTTCTTCTAAGCACACAGTTTGAATAATTCAAATTTCACAGCAATAAGTCAAAGGCAGAACACCAAATTTAAATACAAACTAGCTTAGCTATACCAAAAAAGACCTGCATTTTGCAAAAGCTCGTTCTATCGTAAAAGCAAAGACATCACTTGCACCTAAACTGTTTCCTTCGTCTTCTTGAAAGTAATTAAAGTTCACAAAAGCCAATTTAGAAAACACTCTGCTTTTTTGTTCTTTTTTACATGTCAAGGCCAAAAAGGTACTTCAGAAGAAACGCAATACCTGGAAAAACATGTTCCAGGCGGGGTTCCTGTTCCTCGGCCTGCCACCGAGCACCTGGAAACTAACAGCTCATAAAACACTATGGCTAATTGTGGTTTTCCTCCTTTTCCCTGCAAATGGCAATACGACACATTTACAGCCTGTGAGGCAGTTAAGACACATCGAGCACCCAGTGTTCCGCCTGTCGAGGGGTTGTGGGGGGAAGCAAGCCCACATCCACCTGACTAGCCGTTAGATCTGCCTGCTGCTGCTGCTGCAGCCCACCGAGCGCACACACACGTAATAATAATGTCCTTTTTCTCTCGAATGCTGCTGTCAAAATATCTGGAGCAACTCTCATTAAGGTCAGTGCAGAGCCTACTGTACAGCACACACCACATTTCAAAAGGAAGGAAGCCATGCAGCTTATGAAAAGCTTGCGAAAGGAGAGCAGTTTGGAGGGAAAAGGGGAGAGGGGGGGGTGTGTGATAGAAAAGTCCAGGCAACAACTTGCTTTATGCCTGGAGAACAGCAAAGACCTCAGCCAAAAATAAACCCTTTGCCACAATGACTCCATAAGCCCTGGATAAGAAGGTGTGCAATTCTGCTACTTCAGAAGATACTGACCTATATACCCAAAATAGAGGGCCAGATTCAATGCAGGCCATTCTCTCTCTCCCCCTCTCTCTCTCTCTCTCTCTCTCTCTTTTTGTATGTGTATTTATAAGACTGACAGTTAAGGCACAGCATCCCAACTTCAGACTCAAAATGTGAAAAATGCTAGTGTTGGAAACCCGTTTTCTTTCTCTTTCTTTCTTTTTTGCATTTTTATAATCATACGTTCCTTTTTCCATGCCTCTGGCCATGTTCTGAAATACCACTTGAGAAAAGAAAGCAGTCCAATAATTCCTGTCAAAACATTTCATTCCTGTGTTGCAAGGTTGTCTCAGGGATGTGTTTTAAAGTTTCGCATAATGATGAAAAAAAAAAAAAAAAAAACACAAAAAATTGGGCCTTGAGGCTCTGAGGTAAACTACTTTGGAGGAAAAAGGACAATTTCATCAACATTGTTGTGGTTAACAGAACAATTTAGTCAATACGTAAACTGAAAGCAGCGGTGCAGGATTTCAAAAAGTAAACTAAGTGAAGATGGACTCATTTTTTAGACTTGAAATGAATTTGAAATTTGCTTGAGAAAATATGGCAGAGGTATACAAATAATCTTATATCCTGGTATACTAAGTCATTGGTAGGGATGAAAAAAACAGCAAAAACAATAACAATAGAATTCATAAGCTAGCAAAGCTATTCCAAAATTATTCCAAAAATATTAATTAGATAAACTGAAAATTCTGTTTGCAGTCACAAATATTCTTTAGGCTCACAACACAAGCCAGTAAATGAATGCTTAAACATTACGGGCATGTTAAAGCATTTGCAAAGCGAGAAAACTCCACGTTTGTTTGCTGTCCACATAACAGTTCTGGCATTATTAGGCCTTAATATTCCCATAGCCCAAGCTGCACAAAAGGCCCTCCTGCTTTCCAAACCTCACGTACAATGAACACACAACTTGGTGGCACAGCTAGACATAAATTTTCCCACCAATAAATTATAGTCATTTCCTACTGCAGAAACAAAACCTATGTGCGATTCTCTCAGGAGCAACCACGTAAGTTGTGCAACTGCTCAGCACACCGCGCGTGCTGAAAAAAGAGCATGAACAGTTTCTGAAAAGTCCCTCATGCATTTCCAAGTTCAAATCAAGTGCGCATTTCGAGTTAAGTTGTGAAATACAACAGAAAAAAAAAGGACCTGAAGCCGGAAAAGAGCAAAAAAAGCATCTAGTGAGGTGCAGCAGGCCTTGGGCAGATTTATGATCAGCCGTTATCTGATTGGATTCTGTATTTTGGTATGTACAAACACACAGACACCCTTTCTAGGGCCGTGACCCTGTAGCACGGCTGGAATTTGCAAAGCACAAAGCCCTCTTTTTCTCCATGGTCAGCACTGCCACTTTTGTAAAAATGATAAGGTAGCCTTGCTCTGACTGGGAAAGAAAAGCACACTAAAGACTTAGGACAGGCACGGACAACAGATGGAAAGCAGAGCGCGTTGTGTGGACTTGAAAAGAACAGCTCTTTGTGAGACTGCGAGAGTGCGAGCAACTTTAGCCGAGAGTAGAGTTGTACTCACTGTACTGAATACGAGTAGCCAGCCGCAGAAGACGGGAAAAGAATCCTTTCTCTCGACCGCGTCCATTCCACATTTCGGTGCTTTGATTAAAATAAATAAATAATTAAATAAAAAATCCCGGACAGAGCTGTGCGGGGGGAGAGGGGAGGTTGCCGGGGTTGGTGGAGGGGGGTTGTGCTGGACGGAGGGGCCCCCCCAAGAGAGTGGCGGAAGAGCCCTCGTTTCGCTCTCTCCCTCTCGCTGCTTGCCTGCCTTTCAGGTTGAGAAGCCGGCTCTTGTGCGCCGTGCAGCTGTGCTCCTCCAGCACCCTCCTCCTCCTCCCTCCCTGCTCCGGTCCCAACACAATGCACTTCTGTGCCGCCTGCCGTATGAAAACGTGGCCGAAACGTGCTCCTTCTTCCAGCCCTGGAAATGTGAAGAGCGGGGGAAAAAAGACATTGCAAAAGGAGCAGGTTTAAGTTTGCCCCGCATTTTTTTTCTAACCACCCCCCTTCTCCCCTTCCACCACCTCTAGTTAGTGGAATCGCTCCTTTTCAAGAGTGGGAGGGGACAAAGCCCAAAAGCTTCTGGGCAAGGAAACTGCGCATAATCCCTGCCGGCAGAAACTTCCTCCCTGGCGTTGGTAATAAGCGCTGCAGCAAGCAGGAATGCGAGGGCTGCTCTCAAAGAGGCCCAGTTAGACAAGGCTCAAAGTCACTTCACCGTGACCTAGGGGTCAGACATGGCAAGTGTGCACAAGAGCAAGAGGGAGAGAGTCAGATGGACAGAAAGAGAGAGAGCTAAAAGGGTGGGGGGGTGGAGGGGGGGTAGACAAGCACACCCTCCCGACATGCATCTCATGGAAGTGGAACACTAAGGAAGGAGCTAATATAAAGTACAGTGCAAAAGACAGCTCTATTTTTAACTAGATATTTTTGAGAAAATCAGATAATTAGAGAAGATTGTCCACTTGTATATGGTAGGAGAAAGACAAGTGAGAAATGTGAAACAGGAGTTTCCATAAACCCAGTAAAAAAGTGATTTAAAGATACAGAGAAAATGGGATACCTAACAACCACCTGGAAGACATGGCAGACCTACAAAACCATTCACCTGTCACCATTACATTAATAGCATTTAAAGCTCATCCTGCTTTAAATCACGCTCCACTTTTGCTTCAGATCTGAAAACTTCCCCGGGTGTTTCTGTCAACCCTTCCACTGCTACAGAACTGGGATCACAATTACAGTCACAGATACAAGGAACGTGATGTGAAACTAAAAAGATATGTGAACATCTATGTGTATACACTGTCTAAAGAGACATAAAATAGCTATTATATTCAGAACATTACATAATAAAATCAGCATTTGTACAGTAGTAGGAGGTATTTGTACAGGAGGAGGTACATTCTAATACACTGAGGAAGCTTAAAGTGCAAGGTGTCCACTTTGGTTAATGAGTGCTACAGCTCTGGGGGGACAAAAATGGTTTTGATGACCAACGGACGTGTAGCTGTCAAGCAGCTGTTGCTGAGAAAAGGAAATAGACAAAAAAAAAAAAAAGGAAGAGCTTATGCACTCTGAGACGTGGAGTGAGGTTACATGGACTACAAAGAGCAGAAAATTCAACCAACTTCCAAGACTGACTTTGAAAGCATTGGGAAAATATCCCTGCCGATTTCTCTGAAAAACTGAAAACAAGTCTCCTGAAAAGAAAGCAAGTTACAATAAAGACAAGAGCGGACAAGAACCGTCCTTTCTCTGCATGTTTAAACGGGCATTATTTGTTTGTTGTAGAGACGCATGAACAAAGACTAGCCTCTCCATCCTTTGCTTCCCCAAGTCAGAATCCAAAGTTGGACTGTGACTATAATATAATAATAACTACTAATACGTTTGGGCCATCTTACAACATGCATTCTAAAATACAATGCTATTTCTTAATATATATCAAGTATAATTAATGTACAATGATTTCAGTTCTTCTTTCTTTCTTTCTTTTTATTTTTGTGTCCTAAAAAAATCTTAATGTGGTCTCGTTCTTGTCTTGGTCTCAGACTCAATGTGTTCAGGTACTAAAGTTCAGGTAATAAAGAGTTGATAACGATATTATATTAAGTTGTTGAGGCTTCTGTGTAATAATTCTGTTATATACATATGTTATTTTCTGCTTTTCCCATGATGATAAAAATGAATAACCTGTACTTAATGGCAGTTATGACAGGAAATTAAATAAAGAAACGGTGGTCTCTGACTTTTGTACAGAACTGTATATGTCTGTTATTTATGAGTCTGTGGTAACTTAACCATCAGAACACTTCAACCTTGCTTCCTCTTACAGTCTTTAAATTAAAATTAAGTGTGTATAAAAAAGGGTTCTCTGCACGAGGCAACAGAAGGAGCACTTCTGCAAAATAACTTTCAGTGGATGGTTCTGTAAAGAACCATTTTTAAAAGAGAGATGTGTTAGACTGAAGAACATTACAAATACATTAAATGTTTAAAGAATATCCACATCATGTAAAAGTTGTTCAAGGAGCTCTTAAAATGGTAGAGAACCTTTACATAATGTGGAGATTATGTAAACCATTCAAAGCTCACAAATCAAAGCTTTTTTTTTTTTAAGAGATGGTTCTTTGGGGAACCAAAAGTACTTTCTCCATGCAATCACCACAAACAGTGGAACTAAACCTTACTGGAACTTTTTTTGTTTGTGTTTTAAGGTTCTCTTGATTCCTATTGTGTAATTTTAGTATATTACTATTATTATTGTTATTGTCAAATATGTACTGCTGTACAAATCTGTATGTAAAAGTTTTAACATTGTATGTGTCATTGATTTCTCAGTGAAAATAAGTGGACACAGGCTCTACAAAGAACACACCTCTGCACATTTTAAGGCACAATTACAGTTTATTTACCAAATGTAACATATTGGGGGAAAAACACTACATGTGGTCTGTGCAAAGGGTAAGGAACTTTTTATATCTTACGTATATTACTTTTGCAATTAAATTTGAACTCCCCAATTAAATTAAAACTGTGCTCTATGATTTGCAGAAAAAAAACATATTTAAGGGTGCTCCCTGTAGAGGACGTGTTAACTTGGTATGATGTAAAATGCTCCACTCTACAGCGACTCAGTGGTAGTGACAAGAACCAGATGCCCTTCTTTAAATGCAGACTACATTAAAGAAGGGTTGAGAATATCTGGATCGTGCAACAAACATTCTAGACATGGTGTGCTTCACACGCTTTACTGGATTAAGATGTGCATTACTGAAAAACATGCCAACTCCGATTGCTTCACAGAGGTAGTGACAGAAAGCAGAGGTTGTGATGTCTACAACACAAATTTAGACATTTCATTTACTATCCTAAACAAGCAGTGAACTATCATGTGTCTTCTGAGTTTTTAATGTAATGTTAAAGAGAGTAAAGTAGTGGTAAACCCAAACAATTTTTTTTTGTCTAATAACTAGTGTCTCGGGTATGAGGCAGCATGTTCATAACCGTATAGTGTAATAACTTCCTGTGAGTGACCATTTGGAGGTGGACTTCTGGTTCAGACAAATTCTGTCTTGGGAATTATTCTGTAGAACTGAGATTTCACATCAAACCACTCTGAACAACTTTGTTTACATCTTAACTGTTTAAGATAGAAATCTTTAACTGAGATACAGAGGGACTGAAGTGCAGTCAATATTTACTGTAAATTGCATGGCTGCAAGTATCAAGCTACTGTTCAGTGACTTTTGAATTGTTTTAAGAGTCTAGAAGGTTTAGCATTTACCACTAGTTGTTGGTGATAGCAATGGTGCCTAACTCAGGGTGGATGGGGTTTAGTACTGTTTGTAGGTTTCCTTGCTTTAACACACTGACTAAACTTAGTAAACCTAAACCTACTAAAATGAAGAGCTTTTTTGAGCAAGGAAATCACCACACTGGGTCCTCTCATATACTAATACAAGTATATACATATACTAATTTACTACTTGCTAAAGTTGAAACAGATAATGAGCATTAGATCTGGTATAATTTCAAAAATACAACATGCGGTTATGACTGGGAAATGTATTAAATAAAGGATGGTCTCTGACTTTTGTACAGAACTGTACATGAGTCTGTGAAAAGGTACTTTCTCCTTATTGCCCCTTTAACTTCTTAGTTTGCCAAAAATTAGTTCTCTGCACAATCCAAAAGAAGAAGCATTTCTGTATCCCTAAAACACGTTAGCTTTGTTCCAATCTAACGCAGCAGTCACTCTAGACTGTACTTTCCTCAGAAAGGAAAGCTGGATGGATGATTACAACAATATAGGGCTCTGGACTAATGCAACCAGGACAATAAAAAAAAAGGGCACAGGATGATCCTTAAACCATTTTGGGGTACTTCAGGGCTGATTAACTAGCCATCCACGGAGAATATATATATATATATACAGCAATGTTAAATCCAGATACTGTTTTCAATTTGCTTCTAAGTGCCATTTCTTCATTATTTTCTAACCCAAGCTACAGCGCTAGTTTTTTAAAGCCTGTCAATAGGAATCACAATATACCATTAGCATCAAGTTAACAATATTGTCCACTCATATTTTTTACCATGCTGTACCTTAAAGATGGAGAATTAAAGCCAGAAACAGATATTGAAGTAAGATTTTCTTACTTTGTCGGAGGTTTATAGTGTCTCTAGAATCTTGACTATTGTAATAACTTATGTACAGACTGGTCGAGCGCTTGCTGTGTTCAGTCGTTAGCCAACAATGTCTCACAGAGTCTGAACATTTAACCCTTTCAGATCCAAATTATAATAAGGGGTGCAAAAATATGCTCTATTGTTTCTAAAGGCAGCCATAAATAAAGATGTTAATATTATTAATTGTTAATAGTTGTTTATAATTACTGTTTCTGATGCCCAAGACAATACAAGCAAGTCCTGAAGAGCAGCAGAATTGCAGTAGTTATTGAAATCAAACCTGAACCCAATCTGAATGATTCAAGACTGATTTGCATTTGCGAAACATCATTCATTTTAACGAAAAGTGATGTTTTAAAACATTACATATTTAATTACAGAGCTTTTGATACATATACTCACAGACACTGTATACATATACATTGGTATTGTTATGTTATTTACAGACTATTTTTGTGGTGTTTGTATGCATTGTGTGGGAATCTGTAATATGGTAGTAAAAATTTTAAAGAAACGTGATGTAATCAAAACAGCTTTTATTGGACAGTAAGTTTTGGGACAAATGACAAAATTGTTTTTTTTTGGGGGGGGGGGGGGGTATCTTATCTGAAGAATATCTTATCTGAGCTGTTTGGAATATCTTATCTTCTGCTCTTCTTCCGAGGCTATTTCCAAAACATTAACCATCTTAATTCTGTTTGTCACCTTCAAATTGGTTATATGTTGTACCACAGTAGCTTTTGCATCTACAACGAAATGTTTTTGAAGCCTATATTTCCTAAGTTCAAGACTATCATTATCATAGTATATGATTAGTTTTAAGGTATTTGTTTAAGAAAACACACATTTTTACATATCCATATAGACCACTACTAAAGTTCCACCTGAAACATTAATAAATAAACTTCTTTTTAACATAATACTACAACATAACAAAAAATAATTATGTATCTGTCTCCGAATTTTGCTTTCCACTTTCAGCTATCTTAGCTTGCATGTAGCAAAGCTCCTATTTTAGCCCTTTACTGACCTAAAAATGTAAATGTTGGGAGGAAAAATGTCTGTACAGCAAAATGTATGTAAAAATGTAAAAAATGGCTTTGGAACAACGTAGTTCATTTTCACAATTTTCACAAACAACATTCATTTTTGTCTTAGAGAAAACCAGCTTAGACATGGAGTTAACCTAAATAATATTCTCAGTTAGGCTTTAAATTAAAGCACTTACTAAAGGACACATCACATGCATGTCTTAGAAGCTCCAAAAGACAATGCTCAAGCTGGAGCTGTACAGTATTCATTTCTATGTAGAAAAGTGAATGTGGTGCTAACATGACCCTGCAAATTCTAAAGACACAGCTAGCTGAAATTAACATTAACATAGCAGTGTTTAACAGTTGCTAACAAAAATACCTACAATGCAGAAGTGTATATGTTAATTTTTGCTATATAATGCCATACTTGACCGAAAAATAAATAAATAAATAATAAACTCATCTGAATAGCTTTATGTTGGTACAGGTTCTGCTAGGCAAGCTAGCGTTATATCAGACATTAAACATTAGCCTAACATTAGCTAACCAAACTACTGTTAACAAATTTTTACCACTAGTTAAATATAAATTTGTTGTATTTAACCTGCTTCACAAATGTTGAAGAAGCTCAACTAGCTCTCAAGATTTAAATAATGTAAAACTGAAAAGCACAATTAAATTGCAGTACTTTGGCTACCTTTACAGTAAACCTGGTGAAACATTATCTATATGGTATGTATTTGTATTACAATATCATTATAATACCATTACATTAGACATACATTTAGGTAGGAGTGGACAAAATTTTCTGTATCATGATTTTTAAGACATTTTTATAATACACAACATGCATCACATCTTTTCTTGAGATTTAATAAGTTGGAACAAACAAACTAGAACCTGTAGTGCTACATATAAAACATACTATAATAAAAGTAATAAACCTACAATTGCACTGATTTTTATTCAGTGTTCTACAAGCTGCACTGCACTAAATCCTCTAAAACAAGCCTATTTATACTCACTTTGTAATGACAAGTTGGTGTCAGTGTTCTGTAAGTACTGACAATTTCCACCATATGCGCAGCAAAAAAAATAAAATAAATAAATCATCACACTGACTGTCCATTCCTAGATTATGGTGTTTGATACAGTATCATTTGCCTGTACAATAAATGTTTTGCCAGAATTCAACACAGGACGCTGTATGAACTGTATTTCAAACTGCATTTAATGCTTCATACTGGCTGAAACTTATTTATTGCAAAAATGACAGATCATGCTACCAAATTGAGGGATAATTTAAAGCCCAGACAACAAGTGATACTTAACAAAAATTATATAACATAGATCAAATTTGTGTCTCTTAAGGTGATGCAAACCTTGCTGTGTACATCAAGAAATCGGAAAGGGCGCAAGCTGATTGGAAAAACGGAAAACAAGTTTTATGCGTTTCCATTGTCTAGTTGTGTGGCCGTGTTTTCTCTGCAAATACGCTAGTAAAAATGCTGAGCATGTTAAGATCAAAGACAAACAGACATTAACTAAGACAGCATTAGGCTATACATACACAAATTTGTCATTCAAGATACTTTCTATTGTCCCAAACCCCTAAGCCCTAAATTTACACCAGGTAAAATATTACTTATATGTTTTTCTGTTCGTGATTCATAGTTTGATTTGCTGCACGACGTAAAACTTGCTTTAGATTTTTATGAACTCTTTACATAAGAACAAAAAACGTTTTAAAAACAACTCCAAAAACGTTGTTCCACGTTTTCATGTCACTACCAAACTCACATGAGTTTTAGCACATGGGCAGGACCTTACTTTACCCATGTCCCTGCATGTTAAAGCAGGATGTAAGACTGCATCCAAATGGTGAGCAGTTACATCCTAATGTTTTAAAGTAAATGCATCCCAAAGTCTGAAAATCAGTATGGAACATCAAAAATTGTCACTAAAGAAACACATTTGCCGAAACACATTTTCTGCAGTTAAGTAATCTTTTTTTGTGTTGCAAGAAAAAAATATCATGATTTTATGTGTTGCTGGTCATGTACTGGCTAGCCTTTTGAGGTCTATGCAAAAAAGACCTAAATTGTGACAACAGAAACAGTCGGTACCGAAACATTTGGTAAAGTTCCAGTAGTGTTATGACTGCTTTGGTAGTGACAAAATGTCTAATTGGATGTTTTAAGGGAAAAAACGGTACAGGTTCACTCAAAGCAAAAGCATTAAAGTCTAAAGTTCAGGTCAGTTAAAAGTCTGAAACTGGGTAGAATGATCTACATACGTAACTGACACTGTAAAATCCAAAATCTGATTACTTGACATAAAAAATGTCAAAACAGCATGTTCACATTTGGCATCAATCTTTCAGAATGACTCTCTGAAGTCCCACTTAGGGTGCAAATATCACATTTACTGAATGCCTCCCAACTTTCTGAAGTCTTTAAAGTCACATGCAAACCACTCCATTTACAGACTAAGAAAAGTGGCTCATCTTCAATGGAGGTGAATGATTTTTTTTTTTTTTTGTTTTTACACTGGCCTGTAATTTACAGACACACAAAGCTGAATGTGAATAAGTTGCCAAACTGGCAACGTTTATTTAACAGAAATTACTACGTTTGAAAATGTTCATAATTAATGCATTCAATGCGGTGGTTTTGGCAAAAAAAAACCCAGCTCATTATTCACAGGGACAACTTCTTAAAAGCCGTCTCCAAGACCGAGATTTGTGTCATATATATCAGTCAGCGTGATGATTTAAAAGAAGGGGTTGCCTAAGGACAACATCATAAACACCTTTAGCGTGAGCAATTGCCAAATAGCTTGCAGGTTACATAAAAGTAAACGTTTGAAAGAAGTTGGCAAGATAAACGATCTGTTTCAAAGATTTGCATGGAAATCAATATGGGAGGGATGAAAGAGACAAAGAGAGAGAGCATTTAAGGAGAAATTTATAGCATGTGGGTTTGAAATGAATATTTCGTCATATGTTAAACACATCTGACTGAGCCACTTTCTGCTGAATATTACTTTGGCTTTGGGTTTAGAGGCTAATGGTCGGTTATATATATATACACATGTTTGTGCTTCGGAGCCAGGACTTGCCTTAAGCCAGCCTGTAACACGGCCTCTTTTTCTTGATCATCTTCCAAATCTACAATTTCCCAACTCGCAGAAGCACAAGGAAGATGAAAAAGCAGAACTGTGGAGCTAAAAGTACTTTACCAATCAGCACTTCTGTTCTGTAAAGCGCCAAAGCCACAAAGTAGACACACTATAGGTGTGTGAGCGGCACGGTACAAGACCATTTATCAAAAAATCCTACCACAGAGAAACTGAACCGCAGGTTGCTATTCAAACTGCCTTTATATTTCAAAGTGCAAAATGTTTGGATAAAACTTATTAAACAAGTAAAGCTTATTTACCGATCCTCCATTCTCTCTTTTAACCAGGAAATGTCCCAAGGAACAATATGCATGGGAGGGGTGAAGAGGGACAGGACATTTATGATAATTATGATAAGCAGGTTTTTCGAAGTATTCATGAATGCATTAATCGGCCCTGGAAAGAGAAAAAAAAATACATAGCAATGAGCCTTAAGTAATTCCATTCAGCATTGGCGGTCCAGAATAAGAGCTGAGAGTGCTGAGGGGTGCCCAACCCCAGAGTGGGACATCTTACAGCTGCCTCAAATTATGATCTACAGCTGGGAAACTATGAAAATGAAAGGGTACAAGCAAATGCCTATACCTCAGCAACATATAAGGGAGTAAATTTATAGACTCACTATAGTTCTTTTTCTATTCATTTATCAGTGGAAGAAGTTTTTAGGCTTTTAAAAGCATACAAGCATTAAACTACTCCAAAAATGTCTATGGATTACGGAACATTTCACACTTTCAGTAACTGCAGACTGTATAGAACAATCAGTGCTTTTTTCAAGGTTTAATAAGTGTCTGATAAGATGTTATAGGAAGAAAATAGGAAACTGAGTGAACACGTTAAAGAGGGAGAAAGTCAGAACTGGAAGTCGAACAGGAGTAGAGGAAAGCCAAGTGATTGTGCCTCATGCAGTACTGCCGAAGACCACCCCTCATTTATTTAAAGGGGAGCTATTATGCTCCTTTTCAATGTTCATAATTTCATTTTTGGGGTCTACTAGAACAGATTTACATGCTTCAGTTTTTCCAAAACACAATTTTTTTCCCCACATACTGTACATCGGTATTCACCCTCTGTGCCGTTAAGCCCCACCTCCCGATGTGCAGAGTCTGCTCTGATTGCTCGGCTGGCCCACTCTAAACCACTAAAGCGCTTTTGCTCCTACCCTTTCACCAGTTTTTGGCTGTGTGTTGTGTGAGTGTGTGTTAAGTCTGCTGGTAGTCAGCCAATAAGAACTGTGTTACAAGATTATGTCATCTTGTGACTTAGAAAACAGCTGGAATTCCAGCGAGGCGTTTCAGGCAGCTGAGAATAGTGGTTTCTGTGGGGGAGAGTTTCTCCCATTGGCGTGTACTTTGGGTTTTATGACTTTGCAAAGCATTTACATGCTACAACACACCAAAAAAAGAGAAAACCTTAAAAAAGTTCACACAACCTGTACAGGGGGTTATTGCAAAATATTCATATTATTGCAAAATATTCAAATTACCTGCAAATGTTACGAGGTTTCAAATTATTTTCACTATCTGCAAAAAACATGTTGTGTGTTTTCAGCTTTTCCTAATGCTGGTACATAACATGCACTTAATTGCTATTTTGAGTGAAAATTAAAACAAAATAAAGGTGGTCTCTGGATTTTGCACAGTGATTGTATTTGATCAAAACCAGAAAAAAAGATGATTATCATAAAGTCAGACCCAGTAGAGTCAGAGAAGATGAGAGAGTTTGTGAAAATGAGGACAGGACAAAAAGAATCAAGAACAAATGCCTGCCCCAGCTGTGCAAACAGGCGCAGAAATGAAAGCGGCTGAGGTAAAACAGATAACGGCGCAAGTTCGTCGGCTGAATAACAAATTCTCTGAGCTAATCTAGGTGAAGAAAATGATATGTGAAGCCAAATTCATTTGGGTATAATTGTAAAAACGGGTGACTCTTCAGTGAAGCCGATTGGCGGAGAGGGGCTGCTTGTGCCGTGGCGAGATTGGCTGTTGGGTTCTGGGTAAAGGTGTGGTCATAGAGGCACTGGAGACAGACACCAGCTTGGCTGTTGTTTGTCGATTGATGGGAATCTTGTTCAGGCCAGCTGCGTCTCCATGGAACAGGCACCTTGAGAGGCTCTCTGCAGAGCCCCCTCTCCCCAGCCTCCCCGTCAACCGCTAACCCCCACCTCTTCCAGGACAGGCCGCCTCAGCTTCCACCGTGCGTCCCCCGGTGAGAGGCAGCGGCTGCTGTGAAACACCAGACTCTGGCACGGAGCCCAGACGGCATTTTTCTCCCTGCACCAACTTTTATCCGACCATAAAACACAGCCCAACTAGAGCGGCTCTTAGAAAGCATCATTAAGCGCTAAGTGAACTGACAGCAATTTGAGCTGATTTTTTTCTTCCCTTTTCTGTATGAGGTGGCGGGGTGGGGAGGTTCTTTTCTCCAGCTTTAGCAGACTAAAGAGGCGTCTGTTGATTGATATTCAATTCAGGAAAAAGGGGGGGAAAAAAGCACTCCTGAACAAAAAAATATCTCTTGAATGGCTTTGAACAGAATGCCCTCTGAAGCTTTCTTTTGCAGAATTCTTAGTGGACGGCCTAAGGCAGACCCAAGGGACAGTGGATATTCTAGTCGGATTTAACCCACGGCAGTTGCTGCTGGCCACTCGTACACGTTATCATCTGCGGTAGTATAATGATCTTAATGCAGGCGGTAGAATAAATTACTTCTGTGACCCCATTTTGTAGAAATCATAATAAAAGCTCCAGTTCCCTCGTGAAAATAGTATTGTAATTTGCCAACAGTTAGCATCTGGGGTCAGTCTCTCAGTAGGTACCACAGGCACAACAACCATGTTCATTCTAAAGCCCCTACTTCCAAAAAAAGCACATTCAAAGTAGAGCATTGTTCAAAAGGCACCCTTCATTTGTTTAATTTCCAGTTATTTGTTTTTCAGGAGATATTTTTCTGAGGAAAGATTAGATATAAGATAATCTACATGATAGTTTAAGTGGGGAAAAAAATGAATAAAAGCTACAGAGAAAAATGGATTCCAACCACAACAACAACCACCTGCAAGATCTGGTAGACCCACCAAAACTGTCCCCATCAGATAAACAGCACTTAAAGCTTTCACCTTCAGGAGATTACATCAAGCGCTTCAGATCTGAAAACATCCACAGGTGTTTCTGTTCATCCTTCCATTCTGAGAATGCTGGGTCTGAAAAGGTTGTGCTGCAAAAAAGCTGCTACTGAGAAAAGAAAGAAAATTCTCAAGCTGCTGGTGTTCTCGGAACAATGGACTGACCACCCCAGAATCCAGACTTCAACATCACTGAATGTGTTTAGGATTACTTGGATTGTGGGACGCCTAAATCCAAGTCCAAATACTGAAAAAAATATGTTATATGTTACTTTTGGCAACAGAAAACAACGAACAGCCGTTTTCACACTCAGGTTTAGCATTCAGGTCTATTATTAGATCAAATAAAAATAAAGCAACTTACGTGACAAAATCAAACTAATACATTTACCCAAATACTCTTGTATGTGTTTTATACAAATAATACAAATATACATACATATTTATCAAACACACACACAAATTTGTTGTTTGACATTTTTCTATCTTCTTCTTCTTCATCCATGTAACCTGAAGACAAATTCCGTCTCATCTGTTCATAAAACCTTCCCCCACATCTCACATTTTAGTTTTAATTGTAGTGTAAATGTTCTATTTTTGTCCTTTTCTCAGTGAGGAGCTTCTTAACGACTACACATCCTTTCAAACCCTTAGCATTCACTTGTGTTCTCACACTAGAAGGATGGACTGTGGATTTTATGAATTTTCCTTTTTTTTTGCGTTTCATACATCTTCAAACGTAGACTGAAGACTCATCTCTTTTGGGATTAGTTGGATCATGAGATGCGTAAATCTAAAGTCTAAATATTAAAAAATTTATGTTATATTTAGTTATTAAGGCTTCAGTGTAATACTGAAAAAAATCCTGTTTTTTGTTTACTGACTTACTAAAATTAAGTAATTTACTTAATGTCTGATTTAATTGGAAATTGAATAAATCAATGGTGGTCTTGGACTTTTTCCACAGTGCTGTAATTCTTTTGACAGTAGAAAACAATAAAAAGCCATTGTTACCCAAAACAAGAGAAAGCATTTATGGGGGCGTTTCAATCTGACAGAATGGGAGAGAATCACTAAACACTGAGAGGAAACCAATAAAGCACTCTGTGATTAGATCAAATAAAAACAAAGCAGATCAAGTGATTAAATATTAACAACACATTTACCTAAATACCTCCTGTATATGAGTGAGTAAAGTGTGAGCAATGCCTTTACTAATACGTTTGCTCATAAACTGGGACCTTACAATAATAAATGGTCGGCAAATCAAAACCAAAGAGCCAGCGAGACATTGATTTTGACATACACGATCTACCTCGGCTCGAAGGGACACCGTGTCAGGTGTCATCGGGCGTCTAGACACTGAGACGATGAAATATCGTCATGGTAACGGCCGGCTGTTATCAGTGGAGTGTGGCAGTCAACAACTGGGAGAAGTCGTGTTTAACAGATCCTCTGTCTCTGACCTTTCAAAGCCAGACTAATAAAAAAGCCCCAAAAGGCATCAAAAAGCAACGATTCATTGAAGTGCGGAATGATGGATTGCCACCTAAAGTCAATTGCAAGGTCAGAATTCTGGGACGTCGGAGGCAATTAGGACATGAAGTGTAGACTTGCAGTGATCCTTTTCCCATAAATGGTTACGGGGTGCAAACTTGCACAGACTTACCGAAGTACTTACCAAAATCCGCTGCTGAACAACGAAGTCGGTGCAATCAGACAACTGCATAGTTATTTGCTGCAAAGAGAAATAGATACACATATTCTAACTATACTCTTAAAAAGTAAAGTGCACAAATGGTGCTTGGTATACATATGGTTCTCCGGGTTCTAGTAAAGAACTATTTATTAAATCCATACAGATTTCAGAAATCACCCGTTCAACATACACGACCATTCAATACCCTGAAGCACCAATAACTAAATACAATATCAAACTGTTCAGCATTTATTCTGCCACCTTTTGCCTTTATTGCAGCTTCCATTCATTTTGTTTTCAGTCCTTCAACGAAATTTGCTGGAATCTGTTTCCACACCTCAGTCTTTGACGTTGTTCTATTTTCTTCTTCTTCATCATCCATGTAGCCTGATGACAAATTAAGATTCATCTGTCCATAAAACCTTCCTCCACATCTCACATTTTCAGTTTTAATGTTGTAGTGTAAAATTTCTATTTTTGTCCTTTTCTCAGTGAGGGCTGCTCAACGTCTACACATCCTTTCAGACCCACAGCGCCGAGTTGTCTTCTGGATTTTTGGAATTGTCCTTTTTTGTTTTCATATATCTTCAAAAACAGACTGCAGACCCATCTCCTTTGGGATTAGCTGGATCATGAGATGCCTGAATCTAAAGTCTAAATATTTAAAAAAGACATTATATTTAGTTCTTATTTCTTATGTCCTTAAGGATGGACTGCTTTGTTTTTAGAGCTGGAGCACGAGTGGAGAAGCATGTTGATCCTAATTTTCCTTTCACATATCTTCAAACGTAGACTGAAGACTCATCTCTTTGTGAAGCACTTAAGTGAGCACTAATCGAAGTGTATATTGAAATGCACTGTATTGCACTGGTGCTGAGCTTAACAGATCTTCTCTCTAGGTACAAGCTCTGGCCGGGTATTGCTAGGTAGAGCACTTCTGCTGTATTCTCTGTATTCTTCTTTCTAGGGATCAGCACTGGCCCTTGTTCGGGCAGCGTTTGAGCTGAAGGGGACTCTAACATATTTGTACTAACTAGGATGCATACTCTGACTGAACACTAAGCACTTTTGTAAATCCCTCTGGATAAGAGTGTCTGTTAAATGCCATTACTGTACTTTTATATACATATACAGCACATTCACATATACCTCTAACGTTATATAGCAATGTATGACCACACCCTACTAAAAAAATCAATTACCATGTCATATAAGGATGACTCCGCCTCTTGGAAGTCTCTTTGGGACACCATAACTAGCTACTAATTTTAGCCGTTTATTGAGCTAATCACTGATTGTAAACGATAATGCATAAGAATAAAAATGTGTGCAAAAAGCTGTTTATTCGTAATGAACAAAGGAGACTTCTGACGTAACACTGAAGTACCCCACACCGTTAGCTATCTGTTCTAGTCTAGCACTACATAGTAGCCACTGTAGAATTAATATAGCGAAAAGAAAGAACTTATTTTTCTAAACATTGTGTACAACCTACAAAGACTGGCGTTCAACTGCTACAACAATTAAATTATAATTAAATTATCGACTGTATGTGAGAATAACGTTACATAGAGCCAGATAAGCAAGGTTGGCAAGAACAGGTAACCGTTCCCTAGATAGCTGGCTAACCTTAGCCCACATTCACAGATGAAGCGGCTGGCTAGTCGTAAAACTGGTCACATAAAACACTGAATATAACTTTCTTAATGTATAACCCAATTTCAATATTATATTAAAGTAATAACAGTATACTCATTGAGTTAAGCTACATTTTCTTACCTGTTAACTCTAGTTAGCCAGCTAGCTAACTGTATGCTGGCTAACGAGCTTGCGTTAGCTTAGCATCCGGGCTCCTCTCGGTAGCATAACTGGAGGCAAGCAAGACGCTCAGTAGTGTAAAGACAAACATTTATGACCATAAAAACTGAGTCAGTTATAAATATTAGCAACTACAGTGTTTAGTCATGCTAGCTAACTGACTTCAGAACTGTTTCCTGGACGAAACCAGAAAGACTCTTAGTGTTCACAAATCAGGGTAAGGAAAGGGGCGCATAACGGTCTGAACATGCGATGGGGGGTCGATTCCAAAAGAATCGATTCCTCGACTCCGACACGACTGGAAGAGTCGAAATGCTTTTTCACCGTGTTGACGTGGGGGAGAGAAAGCAGTGAAGAGCCATAGGGAGACTTCAATTACAGGTTTAACCAACACCAGCGCTGCTAACCAACTCTGCTCCTACAAACGGCTTATATGCGTCCTGAACTGCAGCTCTTCAGTCTCTTCATGATTTGGGTCTCAATAAACAGTTATTAAAAACGGATTAAGGAACGAAAACCCAAAATAAACACTTATGCAGAGCGTTATGGAAAGAGGATGAAAGTGAGGTTTGCTCCTTTTTTACTACTTTTTAGTCAAACACAATTCCCACCTTAAATTGTGCTGCAGTTAAATTAAATTAGCTGCAGCATTACTTAAGGTGGACCGGAAGTCGAATAAGCTGCTGCCGAATACGAAGCCGATGTCAGTCTCTGAAAATAAGGAACAAGATTACATCCGCTTTCAAAGTATTTAAAATGATTTCCTTCCCGCACCTCGGTGTGTGAAATAAGATGAAATAATTCTGGTCAGATCAGATCATCTACAGCTACCCCAAAGTGGATAAACTACGTTTAAGATGGATTAACATCTGCTGCATCCCTTTATCATCGGCTCTGGCCTTGACGTGATTAAAATCGGGTCGAGTCGGGGAGTCGATTCCAGCGGTAGGAGTTGAGAGTCGGAGTTGATTCAAGGAATCCCGAAGTCGTGCATCACTAGTGTGAACTCCGTATGGACTGCTCGATTCCATAGATTCGAGCCGCAGGAGTCTCGAGTCGGAGTCGATTCTAGACATCCGGGAGTCGTGCTTCAGTAGTGTGAGCTCCATCGATTGCAGCGGCAGGAGTCGAGAGTCGGAGTCGATTCTAAAAATCACTAGTGTGCATCACTAGTGTAAACCTCATGTGGGCTGCTTTCATGCCCAGTTTACATAAGTCCAAAAAATTTATGTGGTAGTTTTCTGGACTGTTATCTTGAGATAACAAAGTTGTCATTTTGAGATCACAAGTTAATTAAGTGACCTTAAGATAACTTTGTTATTGCAAGATCACAGGGAAAGTAAGTTATCCTCCGAGGATAACTTTGTTTTCTCGAGATCACAAGATAATCAAGTCATGATCAAAAAAACTTTTATTTGGACATCACAAGATAATTAAGTGGTGATCTCAAGAAAACAGAGAAAATTATAACTACCTCTTGGCCTCTCTGGACTTCCGTACTAGTTTACAGGCTTGCAATAACACTTAAGGATCTAAACGAAGGAAAAATAATAATTAATAAAAGGCTTTTATTCTGGCAATAGAAAACAAGAAAACTTTAATACCTCATATTAATAAATCTTACAGTTTAAACATTCAATAAGCCTGTAAGACTATTCACATATTCACAAACTCTCTGTACGCCTCCTATAATGGTCCTTTATGGGTTAAAAAGATCCCAAGGTTCTACTTAGAATCATGTGTTCTATATAGATCCATTTCATACTTAAATGGTTCTTCACACAGTGAAATGATGCTTCTGATTGTTGGAGAATGTGTTGTATATGGTTCAGTGTGGAATCTTTTTTTTGAAAATGGTTCTACATAGGTCTAGCACCACAATCAGGGTTCTACTAATGTTAGGATGTCAATACAAGTAGGCTTGTAATAATGGAAGAACCCTTGTTGATGCTGTGCAGACCCCTATACAACACTATTCTCCATCAATCTGAAGCACCATTTCACCATGCAAAGAGGATATTTCAGTTCTATACAGAACACATGCTTCTAAATAGAACCGCCCTTTTTTAAGAGAGTTTGAAACTTCACAAGCCTATCCCTGTGTCATTTCTCGTATCTGAAGGGTTATCCGAAGGGTTGAGCAGCTCCACTGACCATATAGGAGCAGTCTGTAGTTCTATATTAATACCCTTGGTTAGAGTTGATGAACAGGTGTCAACATGCTTTCGGACAGTAGAGTGCACGTGCACTGCAGATTCTCTGTTACTATTACTGTATACTCCAGATAAGTAGTCCAGATCTACATCCACTATATTTGCACGAGCCAATGTAAACTTGTAAACTGTAGACAGCAGCAGCCTAGAGTGAGTCCAGTGAGTTTGGCCTGGACTGTTTAAATGAAGCACAAAGTATTAGTTAACAAACCAAATGACCAGAAAGTATACATGTCTTTAAGTGCAATAGGCTCTGAATATGTCTTTGAATTACGCAGTCAGTCTATTCATTCACTCGCAAAGATTTCAGCCATTCAGTTAGTCTATTCACTCTGATGATGGAGACCTTGATTAATCCCAAAGCCCCAAATAAATAAATAAATAAATAAAATAATTCTAGCTGGATGTGTGGTTTTAAGTCATTATGAAGTGCATCAACCAAAGCACACAGAGCAGGGAACAGTTTTGCCATATCCAAAGAATATCATCAAGAGTTCTAATTGTGAGCTTCAAGAGTGTGAGAGGTTAATTAAAAGGACCCTTTGTGGTTTTAAAACAACACCACAGTGAGCCTCATACTTCATTTGCTGTAAAGCTGAAGGGAAGGGTTGGAGATGTGCTGCCCTTTTCAAACTCGTAGACACAGGGCGCCTTATTTTGCAAGCCGATGAAACTTCCTGAAGGTCGAAGTGCTTTGTTTGCTGTTATTTGTATTCAGTGGCTTAAAAACAGATACAGAATGCTACTGGCTTATGAAGAGCAGGAGAAAACATTTTCAAGACTTGAAAGGAAAAACGAAAGTTAAACTTGAGCTCAACTTTTAACCAGATGTTTTTTAAAGGATATCATCCTACAAAAGGCATTTGTTACTGATTTGAAATAAGTAATGTGGGGTAAAGAACAAACATCTGCATTTCAATTTCTGAAAGTCATATTTAGAGTCACTCAGGGTTTTGACATTGGTTGCTTTACAATGGTGTTGATGGGAACCAGGAGTCACAACCACCAGGGACCCAACATGTCTCATCAGCAAAAAGAATAGCTGCACCCAGAAGGAAGTGTGGGATTGCAGTGCTATTGGGAAGGAAGATAAAGGTTACCAGGAACAATAAATGATACATTTACACCGATACGGGCAATATTTATTGAGCTACCTATAAATACCTGCAGGGTGCGAGAGACAGGACTCATAGATTGAGTGGAAGTGGTACAGTGCAGTGAATATCTCGTTCCATGTGTGGAAACTGTTAATGTTAATGATTGGCTAAAAGGAGTGAGTGCATTTGGGCATGCCAAAGACCATAGTGTGAAGGAAGTAGCTGAATCTGCAGGAAGCGTACGGTCATACGGCTACCAGCAGTGGCTAAAATCCCAGTCTACTGGGAATTCTCCTCGGAATTGTGCCAGGGAAGGCATCCACCAAATCTGGCCCAACTGCTCAATTCCTTGATGCAAGAGTGTCTGAACATTGATGTGGTCTACATCCAGAAACTTGTCCAGTCTAAGCCAAATCCAATCACAGCTGTTATTGGTGCTATTGGAGGTGATACACACTATTAGATATGTTTCAGTCACAGGGGACTCAACCAAATTAAACCACTATTTTTGACATCATAAATCACAGTGTAAAGGCAAAAAAAGCCATTATTTTAAGGTTCCAAGTCAACATTCTCCAGTCACACGATCACAGGCCCCTAATACGACAAAAAAGGTGAAAATGTCGCCATTACAGGCTTGTAAAGTGTATCAACAGGTAAGACTAGGTCATGTTCACGGGTGATAGAGCTGCAGGTGATGCCAAGGATTTGCAAGTACCAAAAGCCACCATGTTATGGATGTTTGTCCAATTACTTTTTGCTGTAATAGTAAATATAATACTAAAAGACAACATAACCTCATTTACTGATATGATTCAAATCCAACGTGCTTGCGTACGTTGCCCAACCGAGAAACAATGTTCCAATGTCCAATTACTTTCAGACAGCACTGTACAACTTAGATACATTTAGAAATATACAAGTTCACAGATTAAAATCCTTAATGCTTTCCTGCACTGACCACAGCGTTCAAAAACAATCAATAACATCAAACTCCGAGGGCCAAATTCTGCCTGGCAGGAAACATGGCCCCTTCTCTTCCTGCAGGAAACAGTTACAGGAATGTACTCCCGCAGCAGCCACCCCTCTTAGGTGTAGAGAAGAGCAACATGTAGTGAACCTCTGACCAGTGAATATGGGACTGTGAGAGTGTGAATGAAACCAGCTAACAGAAACTTCCTTGCGAGGAACGTTCCACCCACCGTCTTCCCCGAAGAAGCTTGTGATAGTAACACACGACACCGCCGCCCCCACCCTCAAATGAAACAGCCACGTTGAAATGAGAAAGCAGATATCTGGCCTAAAAGAGCCATAAATAAAACTTTATTCTCTCAATTTATTAACAAGCCGCAGTGCATCTGTGGCTTTCTACCACAGCGCTTAAAACGTTTTGAGAACTGCAGTCCTCAGGTCAAACGACCCACTCTATACATTTCGAGCCATCTGTGAATCTCCGGGGCTTGTTTTGCATTCAGTCCCGTCCTCTTAGAAAAACAAAATGTATTAATGCTGTAGCAAAGGGGTGGCAGAGCAGCAGGTCTGTCGTCTTTTTCCACTCCAAAAGGGCTTGCTGAGGA
>CM067490.1:23256761-23267320 GCA_034552555.1 Semaprochilodus insignis | reverse complement strand
GGGGGGGGGGGGGGGGGTAGTCAACCCTGTCTGACAGAACACAAATTAGTTTAGTCCATGATGTGGTGACTCATACTTTCATAAAAGGACCCCTCTGACATGGTTTGATGTGCAAATTCATTGCTGTAAGGTTTGCATAATGCGAAACACTAAAGGTAAAGCAAGCAATCATAGCATTTATTGCCCATCAGTGCCAATATGCCTAATTCATATTAAACCACATCTAAGCACTTTAAACGTGTAGACCTTCAGTGACTTTTAAATCACATTCATGAGCAGGTCTGTTTAGATGCATTGCAATTTATCAGCTGAGAGAATACATATGCATATTTACACACTTAGGAGCGTATTTTGTGCATACTCAGGTGTGGACGAATGAATTTTTCATTAATGATGGAGGGGCAATGAATGAGTAACAGTCACTGGAGATCAGGTTTTGAAAAACTGAATAACAGATGGCGGCTCCCTCTGGGACGACCCAGATCAGAACGGTGAGAGAGTTGCGAGAGTTTGCACACAGTTGATGATCATCTGCCAACTACATTCCAACACAGGCACAATCACAGCACACGGTAACACACAATTAGTGTCTTAAGAGCCGCCAGTCATTCCGGTTTATTCCGCAGTCAAGGTGACACCACCAATCAAACATGACAATGCCATACAGATGTAATGAAAGCTGGAACAGATCTCACAAAACAAGGGGAGGGCCTCAGTCAGCCATGCCCTGCAGGCAATTAATATCACATCTTCAAAACAAAGAAACCATAAATAAATAAATAAATAAATAAATAACAAGAAAAACAAGTGAACCAAAAGTAACTGCAGACACTGATCTTGTGTTGGAGATGTTCATTCAGTGTATGTGTTTGACAACTACAATATTCAGTGTTTGGTCCTAGAGTGGTCGCTCTACACTATATTGCCAAAAGTATTCATTCACCAATCCAAATAATTGAATTCAGGTGTTCCAATCACTTCCATGGCCAAAGGTGTATAAAACCAAGCACCTAGGCATGCAGACTGCTTCTACAGATATTAGTGAAAGAATGGGTCGCTCTCAGGAGCTCAGTGAATTGCAGCATGGTACCGTGATAGGATGCCACCTGTGCAACAAGTCCAGTCATGAAATTTTCTCACTATTAAATATTCCACAGTCAGCTGTCAGTGGTGTTGGGAATGACAGCAACTCAGCCACGAAGTTGTAGGCCACGTAAAATGACAGAGTGGGGTCAGCGGATGCTAAGGCGCATAGTGCGCAGGGGTCACCAACTTTCTGCAGAGTCAATCACTACAGACCTCCACACTTCATTTGGCCTTTAGATTAGCACAACAACAGTGCATAGAGAGCTTCATGGAAATGGGTTTCCATGGCCGAGCTGCTGAACCCAAGCCTTACATCACCAAGCGCAATGCAAAGCGTCAAATGCAGTGGTGTAAAAGCACGCCACCACTGGACTCACTGGACAAATCACACTTCTCCATCTGGCAATCCGATGGACAGAGTCTGGGTTTGGCGGTTGCCAGGAGAACCGAACTTCTCTGACTGCATTGTGCCAAGTGTAAAGTTTGGTGGAGGTGGGATTATGGCGTGGGGTTGTTTTTCAGGAGTTGGGTTCGGCCCCTTAGTTCCAGTGAAAGGAACTCTTAATGCTTCAGCAGACCGAGAGATTTTGGACAATTTCATGCTCCCAACTTTGTGGGAACAGTTTGGGGATGGCTCCTTCCTGTTACAACATGACTGCGCACCGGTGCACAAAGCAAGGTCCATAAAGACATGGATGAGCGAGTTTGGTGTGGAAGAACTTGACTGGCCTGCACAGAGTCCTGACCTCAACCTGATAGAACACATTTTGGATGAATTAGAGCGGAGACTGCGAGCCAGGCCTTCTCGTCCAACATCAGTATCTGATCTCACAAATGCGCTTCTGGAAGAACGGTCAAAAATTCCCATAAACACATTCCTATAAACACATTCCTAAACCTTGTGGAAAGCCTTCCCAGAAGAGTTGAAGCTGTTATAGCTGCAAAGGATGGATCGATTCAAGAATTGTTTGTCACTTAAGTTCATATGCGTGTGAAGGCAGATGAGCAAATACTTATGGCAATATAGTGTATGTATAGAAAGTTCAGTGCTTTTTCATCCTGCCATATCTTAACAGTTTAATCTGAAAATCAGTGATACAATTTGATTTTAAAACCGGCAAAGTGTTTAGTCATTTTCTGCCTTGTTATTGTGTTGGTGAGTGAGCACTGTGATACTCCGCTCAGCTTTTTTTCCCCCACTGCACAATCAAAACGAACCTACCTCCCCGAAAATGTAACAGTTATAATAACCACATTAAAGCACCTTCAGCAATCATTCTAAATGCAACCCATTATTCTAGCATGCTTACTAGTCATACAACAAAGCTCAATGATTTTATCCTCACCTGGAACAGTAAAGAATTCACTGAACTGTAGTAAACTGTCTACCGTAAACCAATGGTGCCAAACATTTCATCACTTTATGCAGTGGGGAGGGGAAAAAAAATTATATATATATATATATACACACCCACAGTATTGAGGGTTAATATTCTGTTATGGTGACAACCTTACCCAAGAGTCTACGAGAGAGAGAGAGTCTGCAGTGGAGACACAAACAAAATGACCAAGCAAAAGAGATGAGGGGATGGACATGCAGAGGTTAGCACAGTCACTGGGGCTGCAGTCACTAATAGTGGGTGCAGTACGGGAAGTACCTTGAAGAAGGCTGCTTCAGGCCCACACTTGTCATACACACTCCTGGATTTGCCAATGGCCATTATAATACCCTGCATGTTTGGCGTCATCATTGTCTGCCCAAGGAAGGAAGCAGGTTACTACGGAATACAAACAGTCCACTGGGCTAGCAGCATGCTAACTGCATCATTTATGCACTGCTGGCTGTATTTTTAACCACTACAAGACGCAAGCATACATACATTCGCTCACACACCACAGAAGAGTGTTGCACTCAGAGTGTCACGAGATGCGGCTCATGCTCATGTCTTACAATGCATGCAAAAATCCTAACATCAACTGAATCTGACCTTTTACTGTTGATAATGTATGAACCTGGTCATACTGAAGGGCCTGTATACAGTCTACTGTATTGAGTTTGATAAAGAATATAAACACCATTAAAGTCTGTTCACTCTCCAGAAATCAGGCTCCAAAAACAGCCCTTTTTTATTCACTGCTTTTAAGTGAAGCTCAAAAAGCAACACAAGCACATGAGCTGGCCCCCAAAAAATGAGTCACCTTGCATGTTTAAGGTGGTAGTAACTCAAGGGAGTTTTTCCTCACCACTGTTGCCTCTGGCTTGCTCACGGGGGGGCTTGGACCCGGATTCCCTTTCCTACGTCTATACATGGACGTGTTTTTCTTTTCCTTTATATAAACTGCTTTACTGTGAAGCTGCTTTGAGACAACGTTAGTTGTAAAAAGCTCTATACAAATAAATATTGATTGAAAAATATTGATAATAACTTCAGGCTCCTGAAGATGGAGCTGCACCAGGAGGATGGGGCTATAAATACCTGCAGGGTGTGAGTGACAGGCATCATAGATAGGGAAGAGGTGCTACAGTACAGTGAATGTCTTGTTCCATGTGTGGAAAATGGCTCCAAAGCAGATGTTAATGATTGGCTAAAAGGAGTGACTGCATTTGGGCATGCAGACCATAGTGTGAAGGAAGTAGCTGAATCTGCAGGTGTATTGAAGCGTACGGTCATACGGGTCTACCAGCAGTGGCTAACATCCCAATCTACAGGAAACTCTCCTCAGAATTGTGCCAGGGAAGGCATCCACCAAATCTGGTCCAACTGCGCAATTCTTTGATGCAAGAGTGCCTGAACATTGATGTGGCCTAGATCCAGGAACTTGTCCAGTCCATGCCAAATCCAATCACAGCTGTTATTGGTGCTCGTGGAGGTATTACACGCTATTAGGTACGTTTCAGTCACAGGTGACTCATTTTTGGTCCGGTAAGCTTACATCCAGCTACTACGGCAGTTTACTCCTTCTCATTCACTGCTTTTTTCATTTGGACTGTTTTTGAATAAGGCACAATCCAGAGCAATCAGTCAGAACAGAAATCATTTAAATATGTCAGTCCTAAATACACATTAACAGTGTTTAATTCTAAGAGATAAAGGGCAAAAATGGTCATGTAAACATGAATGATGGCTGCTGTTGTTGTTGTTTTAAAGCACACAAATGCCATAAATGGAAAATAAAAAGCAGGAAAATGTAGGATATGGGTTCATGTACCTTTATTACCTATATTAAGCACATTCTCTATATTATTTTAAATTCTTATTTTCCCGTAATCTATGATCTAAGTGTAGTAACCCTTGTCATTTTTGATATTTTTACTACATCACAAGGAAGAATGTTAGTGAATGAGTGAATATCATTCGCTTCCCCTCCCCCTACCTCCACTTATCATCAAGTGAAGAAAACCTTCCTCCATCATGTTTCCTGTCTGCAAATGTGTCACGGTGCTTAACCTCTGATCAGTCAAAACTCGTGTCTTGGATGTGTCTTCTGATAATGTGAATGAATTATCTACCATCATCATATTTTCATCAGTATAATGTTGCATTTTGTACTTGAGATCTTAACATCAAGTCCTACCTTCATTTTGGGAGTGTGTGTGTGGCATTAATACATACAGACGTGTGACATGGTCCAAAAAAGTCCCACCAAATCCATTCCATTACCTCTGACCTCAGGTATGACAGGGGTGACTCACAGTGGCAAATGCACTATATGTCATCTAGTTATTCTCCATTTCTCAGTACTTTTTAATTTAACAAACAATATCACATAGTGCTGCTTTAAGAACAACTGTTGTGTGCTCCTGTCGTGTCTTTCTGTCCAATGACCTCAAAATCTCTTACTTTATGCTCCAAATATTTGTTCACACATTCACACAATTCACATATTAGCACGAACCTCCAGGGTCACACCACTTGACTGAACTGAACTAAACTGACCCAGCCTAATCATCATTTTGCTGTTTTTATGAAAGGGATACTGAACCTGCTATTCCTCCTGAAGGCTTCTTGGGTTCTTCTTTATGATGCAATAGTCTGCCCACTAACCTGCCGAGTACATACAGTACAGAAGGACTGCACTGCCTTTCAAAAGTTTGAGACACCCAGATTCAACTAGGCATTCAGGCTCTAAAATACAGCTGCATAAACCTTAACAGGACCCGTCAAGGAACCGGACAAACAACTGGCAGTACTAATTGTGTAAGTACACAATAATAATGCCACAGGTCATAAAATTTAGGAACACACCATTAAGCTGAGTATTAAATATGCTCAAACGGCTGTTTAACATTAACAGAAGTCAATCTCTCCAAACGTTCGGCAGCACGCCTCCTTAAAAGAGCGCTTTTTTTGGCTGCACTGTCTTGTCTCTGGTACTCCTGGCTGGAGCAGCTAGTCAGGCCCTGAAGGAGAGACAGCGACCTCTACTGTTCAATCTCCTCCACTTCCGAGAACAGGGCCAAAACCATGGAGTGATAACTATGGTAAATCCATCGACTTCGATTCAGTCTGACACACAGACCTTCTGCCAGTTTGCTGCTCTGCTAGAAAACAGCTCAAGCAAACAAGAATAGAACACATTAATACCATCTATCATTATTATGTGTCATCACTATCAGTATTAGGGAAGCAACGATGCCACTTTTTCACTTTCAGTACTGAGAACAAAAGAGTATCCAAAATCTGTTATCATAAATCCTGACATTTATGTAATTCCACTTTATTGTATGTTGGTAAAACTGTTCCAAATAAGCTTGACTGAACGTCATTTACTGGTTGCATAGCTTCATATTTATATGTTTTCAGAGTTACAGAACATCACTTCTTATTTTCGCCCACAAGGTTTATTCTTTAAATGCTTTATTTAATTTGATGTACTGAAGTCCTTACTGTTCGCGCCTCCTTTCAAAATACTAGCATGACAAATTTTGCAATGAGCATCAAGTGTGAAATAATCCTTTACCAATTTGTTGAAATCATTGTATAGATATTCTCTATTGCTTGTACACTACAGTATTTAACGCCAGTACCATTACAACACTAATCAGTATTTCATTAGCATAATGCTAACCACATGGTGCCTCCACAATGTCATTGAGTATTAGCAATATTAGCTAAACCCAGTCATTTAGATTGCATCATTTAATTTAGACAGCCAAAACGTATCCTCACAAACTGTACCCACACTACTTCATTTCTGCACTAAATGCTAAATACTAAACTTAACAGCAAGGTTTAAATAAATAAAGCAAAAGGCCAAGATGATCTGAAGCTGCCCAAATGTAGTCATAAGAACACAAATATGAACTAATACGAGCAACCAAAAATGCAACAAGCCACGGATGAGCGTATGACTAATTAGTTTCCTACTGTATTGTGTACTGTAATGTACTGTACACTAATACGAGAGATTGCAAAGCTGATGCACTACTTCAAAAGAGCATAACATAAAATCAATTTCTGACATTTGAACTACAGCAGGGCTGGCTTTCCCAAAGGCATCTTAGCACAATGATCACACTGAAAACTGATGTCCCGATCCAGTATTTCATCCAGCACCTTAAAGTTGAGTTCTCACCAAAGCCAATTTAATCTGACAGTGTATTTTCATACAAACAGTCACGCCATATACATAAAATACATTAGTCTGCTAATTAATACTGCAGTTGTTAGTATGTTTGTAGGACAATGTTCTATTTTCTGGCCTCATTTTCTGAAATGATCAATTTATAGCATGCTCAATGATCTCCCTGATGATTTGCCTACCATTTAAAGGCGCTGCAGTAAATTCACTTCTTGTTCATATGTGCATAATAACAGACAGTCTGATCCTTTGCCATTTTGTGGACTACCACTATTTGATCCTGTAGTGAGTATGTAATGAATGAACACTGCTTTAGCTCAGAGCAGCAGGCTCCTTCCTCTTGTTTTTAAAGTGCTGTTAAATGCTGTTGGTTGAACCCAAAAAGAGCACATGGACGTGCTGCTGGGAAAACAGAATGATAATCAATCGTGTCACGTGAGTGAAGAACGTTGTGAGCATGTTGCTCAAACTATATTTCTGTTGATCTGTGCATGCCTGCCTCAAATCGGGGCATCACTAATCTTACCATCAATTAGTCTCGCAGAGCCAGACATAATCTCGAGAGGGGAACATGTGGGGACATCCATAAGAAATCTGGGGCTGAATGTGGGCAAGAATGGAGACTTAAAAGGGTTGGTACAAAATTTCCACACCTATCCTCAGTGAAGGTGGAGCTCAAAGGACATTTCTCATCCTAATCACAGACTTTTTACCCTCCTCCCATCTGGCAGGCAATACAGGAGCCTCCGCTCCCGCACCAGCAGGCTCAGGAAGAACTTCTTTCCTGAGGCTGTGACCCTGCTGGACTCCACACTGCCACTTTAACTCACTGCACCGAATTGTACTTTATGCCTTTATGCACTATTCATAATTGCACAGTTTATTACTTATCTTCAGTTACTGTACATACTGTATAGAACTAAAACTTAGGGAACTAAGGTTCACTGGTACTGATGTTAATCAAGAGCACCTCAGATGAAATAAATAAAAGTGGGTTTTTGAAACACTCATTTTTAGCTAAAGACAGTTTTAATAACTAGCTTGTTAATTATTAACTGCATACAGTTTATTAACTGCACACCAGATATTAAAAGAATAGTCTGGGAGTGAATTTTAGAGGGGGCATACTCTTATTAGCAGCGGATTTCCCCACAATCTGGCATCAAACGTTTAACAAGTTGTCCCCAAGATGTGTATTATGGATACAAGATCACATCTAGCCCTGCTAGACTTGACACCAGCATGCATTTGGGAAACTAGACTTGAGTGAGTAAGCAAGGACAGTCACATCTACATCCTGAATAAGCGTACAGGGTAACCTCCTGCAGTGCTGACACTTCTAAGAGCGAATTGAAAAGCATGGCGCTACATGCATAAGGGCTATAAGCTTTGATGCTGCCCACGGCGCGCACACGACTATGTCTATTTCAATGGCCACTGGCAGAGGAGGTTCTACCTCATCGTCATATCCCCCTTCTCGTGACTGAATGACGAAGGTTCCTACGTGAGGGATGGCCACCTCCACCACCCGAGGTGAGGGGGCTGGGGTGGAGTCAGGGCCATCCTGTACTGTGTCAGGGGAAGAGGATTGGGGAGGGGTCACACTGGACTCAGCCTGCAGGTACAGAGGTGAGGAAATGGTGCAAGAAGACTGAACAGAGAGACAAACAAAACAGAAACAGCTGGGAGATATGGAAGGTGAAAATGACTGGATGAAGTGCTGAAAGTGTGATGGAAATAAATAAATAAATAAATAAATAAACAAACAAATAAATACATAATAAATGCATGACTGAATGAATGAATGAATACCCCATTGCAATCCAGGCATAATGTTCATCTACAGAGATGAATTATTCTAATTCATTTCTCTCCTTTATGAATGACGTCTTAGGTAGATATTAAATTATCCAGGACAAATTATCCCAAGAGCAGAGAGAGCAATTTCAAGTGGAGGAAAATGCTAATTGTTTTTGAAGACTTCTTTCCTGATTTAGCTTGTTTCAGAAACAATGGGAAATGAACTAGGCACAAAAGTAACATTCTGGTCCAAGAATGGTCCAAGAATGTTACTCAAAGGCTCCACCTTCTGAAGAGCTTAGGACTGGCCTGAATAATCTGAATACTCACTTATGCTGGTATTTGTTTTTCTATTTAGCATTCAGAAGACTCAACAAAAAGTGTCATCGTCACAGTTGCTCAGAACAGTAACTGTATGTGTATGAAAATGATTATATATTATAGGTGGTTATGGTCGAATACATACCAGCTATCTCAGAGTTTATGAAAAATACTTCACTGTCTACACTTAAGAGTACTGTTCACAAGTCATAAAGGTCCATTAAGTACAAGTTTTCAGGAGACATTTCTAATCACATTCGGTATAACATTTCCACTAGCATAACAAAGAAGAAATAAGTGAAAATGTATTATTAAAGTTCAAAAAATGTTTATAAGATACAGAGAAAAATGGCACTCCTAACAACCACCTGCAAGACTTGGTAGACCACTAAAACTGTCCCCATCAGGACAGGAAAAAAGGTGTTACTGTCCATCTGTCCAAGATGATACTATGGGTCTGACCCATAGTATCCCACATCGCTGAATGCGTTTGAGATCACTTGGACTATGAGAAACAAAAGACTCTGGAGGTGGAAAAAGTGTGTTCCTTAAACACACCAAACACAAATAATAAAGATATTATATTTAGTTGTTGATGTTCTATTAAATGTATATTGTGACATTTATGATGACACTGAAAAATGAATGAAACTTGTAATTGCTGGTCTTTATGATTGAAAATGACATACTTTTTGCACAGTACGAGACAAAGCATTAGATTTACAGTCTTTTAAATCCTCATTAAGAAATAAGATCTTTCATAGCCAAATATAAACGCCTACATCCCTGTCAAACCAATCTCACAGTGTGTCCCAGAAGGTTCCTCCAAGTTCATAATGAAAAGAGAACAAATGAACTAAACAGCCCCGCAGGAGCCGACCCAGACAGCCCTTGTCTGGCTCACCGCAGACATCCGAGGGGTAACTGTGAAAGAGAGAGAGTGTATGTGTGCATGTGTGTGTGTGTGGGCTCTTACAGCGCTGAGTAGTGCCTCGGGACTCTTTTCGTCCTGTTCGGCGGCAGCCTTAGAGATTGCTCTCTCTGTGTCCTCCTGCAGGTGTTTGGAGTCATCAGTGGGCGAGGGCTGCTCCATGTACTCCGGGTCCTGCTGGGGAACTGAGGGCCCACACGCACAGAGTGAGACAGTCCATTCGTAAGACAATTACATTCTCTCAGCACTCTTGACAGAGTCTGTTTATTTGTCTCTCAACTAAGCTCTTTAGCACAGCGAGAAACCTTAATCACAACGTTTTAATAACATTCTGTACGACAACACTAACCATATATGTATTTACACACACACACACACACATACACATACATACATACATACATACATACATACATACATACATACATACATGACCAGCAATTCAATCCTCTGACAAAAATATATTTAAAAAATAAATTTAATTAACTCTAAATATTTTTAAATCATTACAGATGTATGCAACGCAAAGGGGCTTGGAGACCCTGCTCAAATGTTCTGTTGAAATCAAGTTAACTACAAAAAACATACTTTGTATGTAAGTACAAACTTAAAAGAAAACAATTTAAAATATTAAAATAATATATTAAAATAAACACAACAACAACAATAAAACACAGCCTGTGCAAAAGGTCTGGCACATTTGTTTTATTTCTTTCCTACATTTAAAAAGAATTGCAAAGAAACTTGCATAACAAAACCAAGTGTAAAGTTTGCTGCCCGGAGTGTGTGTGTGTGTGTGTGTGTGTGTGTGTGTGTGTGTGTGTGTGTGTGTGTGTGT
>CM067490.1:23234473-23246777 GCA_034552555.1 Semaprochilodus insignis | reverse complement strand
TATATATATATATATATATATATATATATATATACACACACACACATACACACACATTGAGCCGCACATTGGAAATCGTCTGTGCTTGGACGAATGGGAGCACTTTTGCTGTGTGAGTGTACTTCCTTGCCTGGGCCACTTCAGGGGTTAGTCAATGGAACTAATTGAAGTCATACAGCTAAATGCAGCTCATTTATCAACGTAGCGTTTAGCTAATGGTTAGAATACAGAACATCTGAAGGTCATACATCACTTTGAGTGATAAGGGAGTAATGTATAGATGAAAAGAGCAGGGGGCTCAGCCATATATGTCATAAAAAGAAGTCAGAGTGCTGACAGCCTTCTCTTACTGGTGAAGAGAGATGTGGGCCAAGACTTACCGGTCTTCTTCTGCCTTTATTTGGAAAGCATCCTCCAGCCAGTCTAGCAGTTTGTGAGTGAACTCGCTTACATCCTGCTGTTAAGATGACAGACAGACAGACAGACAGAGACGTGGCAACATTCTGCATCATTCAGTTTTAAGTTTGTCATTTGCACATCATGTCAGGACATTCATGCATTGAAATGCTTGTATTAAGGATCAGGTTACGACTCTACATCAGGGCAGCATTAATATACATACTAAGAGAACACACTAAATGAAAGAGATATATTAAATATACACTATACAAAATATACAGAGACAGGAGGATCTTATGTAGAAATTCTCTGTAGACGGTAAAACACTAAAACTGTAGTTTTCCCGGAGCTCTCACCCATGCAGCCATTCCACAGTGCAGTGGATCATTCTGCAAGTCTCTCGATTCAGCATGAATAATAATAATGAATAATACATTCAACAACCAAATAAAGTATTTTAGTACGGTTTATTAGGGCTGGCTCAAACAGCATTTCGCATGGTTCCAATAATTGTTAATAATTCCCATACAAGTTCTGGAATAGTATTCCAACTAGTTTGTTGGAAATATCAACAATTATTGGAAACGTGTGGAATTTTATTTCATTACTCAAGCAAGTTTGTGCACAAGATATATCCAGCTGGTGGTAAATGCATGTAAAACCCTCTCTATGTATTTTATTTTGATCACAGCCTGTTTTAATAAAAGTGCTTTGACTCTGACAGCTAAGCATTTAGCCAGAAATACAAAGATGAAACACATCATGCATGACCATTCAGCCTAAACATATGAAGGTATGACTTTTAGTCCATATCGCCCAGCCCCAAGCAGAATCTGGTTTGCTTAAGAAGAAGAATTACCAAATGTGGGAGGGAGTTGTCCACCATTGTTTTTACAGTATACTTCCTTTAATCTCTAATTTATTTTCAAATGCACATTCGCATAAAAGAGACAGTTTTATCAATACAGTGTGTTTGCACGTGATGGAGGAACTGCTGGAGGGTTTGTGGTCTGGGATTAACATTAAAGACAAAGGTGATTTGTGGCATTTGGGGAGATTTCCACAGACACAGCTCTTTATCCTGACTCAGCTAAGCTGTCAAAAACGACAGCCAAGAAGCTTACCTGCTGTGACTCGCTGGACTTAAACGCGTCCTTGAGGATCTCCACTGCCTTTGATGGGTCCACATACTTTCTCCTGGAGCCCACCATCAAGGAGAAGAGATTCCGCAGCTCCTGCATGAAGGGCAGGTTCCGGTGCTCCTAAACAGGAGGTGGGGGAAAAGCAAGATTCCACCAATTATGTCAGCAAATCTTACATGACTAAAGTTTTTTTTGTTTTGAAATAATACAACAGCCAACAAATTATATGCACAGTACGTTCAGGTCTCACATGACGTTTCAGGGTCATGTGAGATACTTAGGCCAAAGCTGCTGGGCTAGGTACTTCCCACTGAGGGAAACAGAGACCTATGCTAAGAGCTAGCCTCAGAGACATAAGAAAGAGACCTTCATCAGCTTTTATGCCCAGCATTTTTCCCTCCTCCTCCGAGCACTGCTTGCAGTGATAACAGATTACAGCCTAAACGCTGCGAGAGCTTTCGCTACTGACCACGAAGCAAGCGAGAAATCGAGTGCGGGACTGAATCAGCGGCTCAGTAGCTGCTCGCTGCTCAGTGGTCCACTAGCAGAGGAAGCAGCTTAACACAGATTAGAGGCTGTGGGTGCTGACCTTAACGCAAGCTCCCGGCTTGGCCAAAAAAAAAAAAAAAACAAAAAAAAACACAACCATAGGGATTGCTGATACTCTGCTGAGGTTGACACTGGGACTGAACGTATTATCAAATCGCTTAGTCTCTGAGGCCCTATGGCCATGCGGCTGACACAGTGAGAGTGGCAATGCCAGAGAACAAAAGGCCTTTCCCCAAAAAAAAAAAAAAAAAAAAAAAAGCTCTTCTTCTGGTTCAGCTCCCCTATAGAAAGGCTAATCAGCCAGCTCAAAAGCATGCCTTCCCATCATAACGGAATGCACACAGCAAGGAACTGAGGCACAGCTACCAAAGGTCAGTCTTATAGGAAGTAGCTCTCGGTAAGGTTTAAGCTCATATGGACTGCTTCCTATGGCTGGCTGTAGAAGGTAGGCAGTAGTAATAAGCAGTAATAGTAAGAAGTAAAAAAAATTACAGTTTTATTCATGTGATTGATCAGGCAACACATGATTGGTGTCCAAATTTGGGTTCTTTAGCTCATCACTGGAGCTCTGACGCTAACAATTTAAACGAACAGTAGAAGTCAATAGTCACCTAAACTGTAAATACAGCCATGCGACCATAAAAACATTAAGGTCACACAGATGTGTTCATGTGGATTGTTCATGCGCAATATGACTAATTATGAACTATAAAACTGACATGAACAATGACAATAATAAATCACGCAGAAACATGGACCCTACAGAGTATGTTGACAAATTACCATTATTTCTTTTTTATAAAAACTACTAATCTTGAATTTCCTCCTGGAGGCAGTCGGTATTTGGCACAACACCCCTGTCTCGGCAGCTACCTGCAGCTACAGAGTGAAGTTTCATTGATTTTTTTAGTTCACAATAAGACAGAAGTGGGCTTGAATGGGTTTGAAAAAAGGTTTTGAGGACACATTTACAGAAACGATTTTGGTGACTATTGGTTTCTTCTGCTTTTCAGTAACATTACCCCATTAATGTTACACAGCAGGATTCAAGTAAAATGTTACCAACAACAGTCCATGTCAGTCAAATGTCTCCTTCTGGCCAAAGCAAGCAGTTTTAGGCCATGATTAGCAATGAAAACTGCTAGACTGTCTGGGGACACACAGACGTCTAGCTTGCAAGGCTTGGTAGTGGCAGCCACCCTGTATAACTGTGACTGATAGGGTGAGTGTTTGTGCTGGAATTAGGTGAAGGGGTCAGAGGAGAAGCTCACCTTCTGGTTGCGAGGCAAGTCCTGCACCCTGGCAGGAGGGGAGTAGTGAAGCACCAACCTCTGGAACTCCAGCAGGTTGAACAAGGACTGAAAGTATAAAACAAAACAGAGAATGTCTGAGATGAACTTCGTCAAAACTGTTCTGTTAATGTTAAATTAGTCAGCGTCAGTGATCACTGAAAATAACTCGGTGTACTAGACGCAATACCTTATTTGATTTCCCCTATAAAAATCATTTATCAGACTATCGCATGGGTGGACATGATTACAGCACGTTGCTTTGTTGACCCTTACGTAAGAGGCCCGATCAAGTTATTAGTAATATACAAGACTCAGCATGTCAACAGCACTCCCGGTAGCCTTCAAATGTGCTGTTGCTTCTTCAGGAGTCTGGTTACACACAGCAGGCAAACAGCATGTGACAGTGTATCCAGTGATCCCAACACATATCTCTTCATGGTTCAGGTTTTCCCACGAGACACCATGGAAGATCAGTATGCCACACAATACTCTGTAGAGATTCTCTCGGCACAATCAGTACAAACACTGGCCTGGCTACACCATGTTTTCTTTGGAAAATGCATTTGACATACTGCAAGAACGTAAGCAAGCTCTTTCATAATCAGAGAAAATGAATGAAGGGCATTATAAAAGGCATATGCATTATCAAATAAAGTTTGTTTTGGAACTCAATGCTGTTTTGCTTTTCAAAACTATCAATTGAGAAACTGTCCATCACACATCCGAGCTTAACATGAATATACCTCACAGAGTGGGAACATTTCTATTATTTATTGGTGCACAGGTCTTTGAGTACTCCGTTAATTGTTTATAGGTCTTGGTATTGTACTGAAATCACTTTTCAGAAAGCGTGGGCAAACGGAGAAAACACATAAGCTAAGCGTTCAATGAAATGGAACAGTTTTGCTTGTAATAGCAAGTAATGTTACACTTATCGTCAAAAGAACAGTTGTACAAATAGTTGCACCAAGAAGGAATCAACCGACAGGAATGAAGGACGGGCCTTATCGCTGTACCTGACTGACCCAACAGTCACAATAGCGGCCATACAGCAAGCAGTGATGCCCTCCATGAGTCATCCTGTTAGGGCCAGCACCATTGGCAGACGGCTGCACGACGCAGGACTACATGCGCATAGACCGTGACGTCGACTGAACACCACGTCAACGTCCCCAAAAACTGCAATGGTGTCATGCCAGACTGTCATGCAGTGACTCAGAATGGAAACTACCAACGAATCCGTGTGGAGGCCCCATGGCCAGCACCAAGATGAAAGGTTTGTTGTCACGAGGCATGTCCAGAAGGCCTGGTGTCACTCCACCTCCACCCCTACCTCACAATCTGTGTGAGCTGTGTGGGGAACTATGTGAGAATATTCAATATATACATTCAACATATACAGTCTAAATTTATCGTCATTTATTGTTCCCGGTAATCTTCAGGTATCTTCCTTCCCAATAGCACTGCAATCCAACAATGCTTCTGGGTGCAACTATTCGACAATGACGCTGGCTGAACACAAGCCAAGGACACATTAAGAACAGTGTGGTTTTATCAGTGACTAGGTTAACTAGTCTAGCCAAAGTTAGCTAGGTCCAAAAACAATTAAATAAATAAATAAATGAATAAAACTGTATATTTCTCTGGCTTGTAACACGTTGGCACATCTTTCAGTACATTGTGTAGTGGATGTCCTAATCAGCATTCAAATTTACACTAAAATTAGCTCTGTCAGCTCATTAGCTTATCTGAAGAGGCAGCCTCGATCACTTAACCAGAATGAAATTGCGATGCAAAAATGCAACAAAGTGCATCATGGAGAATAATAATGACACCCTATGCAGCTGCACTGTCTAACTGTCTAATTGTCTGCGCTGTCTGCACTGATAACTCATAAACGAACCCCCAAACTTGTTCAGCACTCAGGTCTGTTCAGTCGGTTCTTCTAAATATTGTTAGAACGCTGATTCATGAACCCAGTATCAGGAATCAAATCGAATTTGTGGGCAGAGTGAATTATTACACCCCTACTTAAAACAAGAGAATATTAAGAATCGAAGGGTGAATAATAATGTGAACAATAATGTGCATGCCTGCACAAGCCTGCATAATAAGGCCTTAACAGTAAAAACACACAGTCCTGGTAGAAACCCACCTGTATAACTGCACTGAACCAGCACGTGTTCCCCACATTCTTCAGGCCAACAGGGCAGTTCTCCTGCCTCTTTCTGTCATGAGGGTTGGGCGAGTCACTCCACACCTCCGTGTGAGTCCGCTTCAGACTCGCCTTGTTCTCGGCTATGCTGGCCTCCAACACTCTGAAGACACAACACATCAGACCAAAGTAGTAGTTATAGGGTAACTTGGGTGAAGAAGCCCCCCAGGGTAAGACGCCTGGCCACCGCTCCTTATTTTCCCTCCTGATCTAATGATAGGGCTGAACCTAATTTCAGCATATTCGCCAAATGGCAAGGGTCTAATTAATTCTGAAATTTCATCTGGATCAGTGCATTTGGGGTCAGTTGATCTAATTCCCTGTCACTGTATAATTGTGATGTATGAACATATTACGTTTTTTCTTTCTTTCTTTCTTTCTTTCTTTCTTGAGGTGAAAAGTTGAAATTAGACCTTTGGGGTAAGAGGTCCCATCAGACCCAGGGGAAAAGACCTCTTTAATTTTCTCCTAGGAGTAGAATTTAGTTAGATTTCACAAAGTCACACAGTTACTGATTGTGGGCTGTCTATCTAGCACTGGCGTTAACTAGCTGCTTTGAATGCTGTTACTAGTTTCTTTGAATGCAACAGCTTTGCTTAAATTATTATTGGGATTATTGATGCCACACTACTAATATTACTACTACCTCTACTACTATAATAAGATAATAATACTCATCATCATAACACTATTAAAAAGAACATGCATAATTATGCGGTTCAAGCACAAAAACTAATAATAAGTAGGCCCATCATGACTTTGAAATTTTAGGTGACAGTTAATTACCATATAATAATTGTGGTTAACAATTTAAATGCCTGTTTTTGGTCATGTTGCACAGCTACTGAAGCACAAGTCTAAAATACCCACACTAGTCCTATTACAGTCGAGTAGAACAAGCTGAATATAAACTGATGAAGACCTCAATCTTATTTTAATACTAATACAGACATATACATGATATATTCTCTAATACTATTTTGTCTGCTCTAACCTAAAATCTCAAAAACTAAACTACTATGCATAGTTTTATGAGAATATGAATAAGTTCTGTGATGCATTTTCTCACAAAATGTCTTCAAGCATCAGGAGGTTGTATTTTTGCCATATCACCCACCCTCATCATGCTTACACCTAAACACTACTACAAAAAAAAGAAAAATAAACAGATATAAAGGGAGTGATGACCCACCTGCTGATTGCCTGCTCCTCATCTGTGATTCCTGTCTCCCTGAAGGCCCGGTTAGACTCCTCCAGGCTGAGAGCAATGGCTCTCTGAAGGTCATCTTTATCATCTCCGGTCAGATCGATCACGTCTGAAACAACACATGTACCTTAAATTCATGGGGTTGAAGCTGTGGCAGTTCTGACAATCAGCCTGTAGTGGCACAGCACACAGGGTAACTTAATAATGGTCCTGGAAGGCATGCACACACATACACTAGCTGGGATGAGACGATGTGAACATTTTCTGTTATAATACCAGTGACCAACTTTATCACAGAACTGTTAAACATGTATATCTGTATTTAAGATGTATATAAGCTCTTTCTGAAGCTCTTACTTATACACTCATCATCAAAAGAATAGTTGCACCCAGAAGGAAGTGTGGGAGTGCAGTGCTATTAGGAAGGAGGATAAAGGTTACTAGGAACAATAAACGATGATAAATTTAGACTGATATGGGCAATATTTATTGAGCTACACATACAGCAGTAGTGTCTCTCAGTATGGCTAACGCAACATGCCAGACATCTCAGCATGGAGTTGTAGAGGTTCCTAATGGTGTCCTGTGATATTCCATCCCATGCAGCTTGAACATTCTCACACAGTTCCTGCGGACTGTGTGGTAGGGGTAGAGGTGGAGTGACACCAGGCCTTCTGAACGTGTGACACATGACTAACAAACCGTTTATCTTGGTGCTGATCACGGTGTCTCCAAAAACTGATTCGTTGGTCGTCTCCAACAAGACAAAAGCGGGACTCGTCACTGAAGATGACCCGCTGCCATTCTAAGTCACTCCATGACAGTCTGGCACGACACCATTGCAGTCTTTGCCTACGTTGACGTGGTAAGGGCAGTCGTCGTAACGGTTTGCACACATGTAGTCTTGAGTCGTGCAGCCATCTACCAATGGTGCTGGCACTAACAGGATGACTCTTGGAGGGCATCATCGTGGCTGTTGGGTCAGTTAGGTACAGAGATAAGGCCCGTCCTTGCTAACGTCACATGTGCGGCTGAGTACAAAACTTTAATCATTGGCATGTCTCACAATGACAAACCTACCCACCAAGTTTCATTCCTGTTATTGATTCCTTCTGGGTGCAACTACATGTGCAACTGTTCTTTTGATTAGTGTATCTAAAGCTCAAAAGTCAGCTATGATTTCAATAAATATTAAACTGACAGTAGCAGCAGGATGTTAACTTCTACCATGACTTTTAAAAAGACAGTAATCACACATGCCTATCTGTTTTCTACTGCAGCAGGTCATTAAAACTAGTCACCATGTCGTGCCTATTTGCCATAATTTTATCATCTTGAATCAGAGCGGCACTTTATAACTGTTTACTGCATCTGAGGAGAATGAATGTGAGTCATATTATTTCCTTTAAGCACCAGCTCTTCTCAAGTGGCCTTGAAATGATGCTACTCAGGCCAACAGATCTCAAGTATTCAGGAGAGAGGGCACCATTAAATACTTTCATGACTCCTCCAATGACATATGAAACATATCACATTTGCCATTAATCACTCAAACACATAACACAGTATCGCCTGGACGAATACAGAGACAACAGCAGTCACGTAACTGAAGTTAAATAGGCCTTAAGAAAGCGCAGTTACTCTTCATGTACACTGTGATAAAAAGGTTTTCTTTATACTCTGAAATCTGACACTCATTTAATCCTTATGAGCAATTTCGCAGGGCTGGAAAAAAAAGAAAAGCTATTTTCATTTCCCCAAAACAGCCATTCATGGGTGTAATGGCTTGAATATGATACTGCAACAACATCAAAAACACCTGAACATGCTTTAAATTATATCACTGAAGGTTAGTAAGCAACGGTAATCCAGCGCACGTTTTGTCAAATTTAATTAATATTTCCGCATGGTCCATCGGTGATGGTACCCAGCACTGGCTCTGTAAATAGGAAACAAACAAAGTGGCTCGGGTAGATCTACACAACACTCTTCCAGCCGATCAATAACAGGGAGGCCTTCTTGCTTGTGTACAGTAGGGGCTACGTGATGAACTTTACACATTGTAAAGAAGGAAAGATGGCCGAGAAACAGCACAAGAGGAGAAGATCTGAAGAAGAAATACTGAGAAAGAAGTTCTTATAATCAAGGACTGAAGAGCAGGGACTATAATCAAGGGTGAAGAGCCGTGTGAGGGGTTTCAACGGTGGAGAAACACAAGAGAGCTGTCAAGGCTAACGATGGCTTCCTATTCACTATTTTCTTGTTTGAATTTTCCAGTTTTCCAAATCTATATAATTAAACCTGAACCCTTAAAACCCTTAAAAAAATATATACACACAATACCGTAACCTGAAAATAGAAAGTCAATGTCAAATCTGAATATGTGTATACGGTTAGACCCCTAGATATTACAGAGGCTCTCTAGTAACACTGACATTATGATCTTGTTTCTAGTAACAAGAGATTTCAAACAGGCCATGGTCTCTGCTTTGTGCCACGTCTGCATCACAAGAAGAGCAGAACGCTCCCCTGGGTTCAGGCCAAGGTTTGTTCTGTCAGGCCAGGAGAAGATTTAAATACGTACTTGTGTCAGCCTGGCTGCCCACACTGATGTATCTGTCATTGCCAATCTGGGCAGTCTGATAGTACGTGGCTTCATCCTGCTGAGGAACTTTGGCATTCTTCTCGGTAAGAAAGGCCACTGCCTCAGCTAGGTCACCATTGCTGACCTGGAAAAAATTGAGACAACACAAAAATGTTGTAAAACTGTTATTAAACTGGTAACGCTTTCAGCTTTAACTTCTTTCGCTCTGTGCAGATAAATAAAGAGAAAATCCTAAAAAAAAAAAAAAAAAAGATGCATTATATAAAACACAAAGAAAGAAAGAGGAGACTGAGACAGAGATCTGTCTCTTTACCTGTAGGGCCTGCTGTAATAGCTGAACATCTGTGGTTCCAGTTACCTCCCTCAATTGATTCAGTACTGTCTGTTGGTGCTGCAGAAAGAATTAAACAGAGTTACAGAACACAAACCTCCATCTTTAACCAAAGTATGAAAAAACAGCTTCAGGCATAGGAAGCCCTGAATGAAACAAGACATACAGTGCTCTTTTTTGAGATAAAAACTAACCACAGATACGACTGTGTGACCTTAAAGTCACTCAATACTCCAGAAAGTGGTCCACAGTTTTCTTACAGATCATTTACAAAAGCAATGCTGTCCAGATGCAAGTCAGAGCCTGATGGCTACGGAGCTCTACCAGCAAAGTTCAGTGATTTAAATCTCTAGTCCTACATTCCCAAACAGCACCAAGGCCTTTCTTCAAGTTCACTCCAGCAATGTTTTGGAGGAGCAGTCGCCCAGAGACACAGGAGCGGGAAAACAGAGGCCACACCTTTTTAGAGAGATGGGGCAATAAATAATGCATCCGCCCTTTCTCTGTCTTGTGTTTGTGCAGGGCACAGCTCTTCGGATGATAACTCGAGGAAGTATACAGGGCCAAGCACACCCAAACACAGACAAAAAGCACATACTGAAGAAAAAGCACTCCTCCCTAGAATGGAATCTAATACAGCCATGTTGGATGAATCACGAGCCAAATAAATCCTCCAGAATTAATATGATGACACCATATTAAGACACTGACATGCACTACTTCTGACACAGCAGGGTCTGACTGGAAAACCGGGGAACTACTTATTAGTTTATGACTTTGTGGGGCAAGGGATGTAAACTTATGCAGGGAAAGTGTCCAGCAGTCCTTCTTCTGAACTGAGACAGGAACAGCACTACTAAGCTTTACCGCATTAAGAGCAAGACAAAATCCTCAGTAGGTAGGCCTAACTAAACGTATGGCAGTAAATGCCACGTTATCAGGCACCCTCAAAAACAGTTGGTCATTCAAGGCAATAAATTAATTTTTAGGGCTGGCCTGCATACCATTTATTGGGCTCCAGAGATTCAGCATCCATCAGAGACAAATAACTGCAGCTGATAGATGACTGAAGATGATTGGGAGGTGGAGAGGAAATGTCTGCAGCTGATGAGGTGAGTTATAATTCTTACACGAACAGAGAAAAACTAAGTTTAGTTTCAGTGGGCTTTAATGTTAACTAGCTGTTTCGGCATTTGACAGCGGGAGCTAACATTGGCTAGGTTCGCTAGCTATGGAAACCAATCATTAGAGCCCACCAAACTTTGTATTGCTTCATTGATTTAAGAATTGTAACTCATTATCAACTGCAGTTCTTTCCTGATGGCAGAGTGTATTTTGCAGGTCGCCTTTACTGAAGAAAAAAGGGATAAAAAGTGAATATCCGAATCTCAAAAATGAAGAAGTATACCTACCCAACGAACGCATACCCAGATACTCCGGTTCAGATCTAATCATTTCAAAAACTGAGGCAAAAGACATTGTCGCCAAGCTAGCAGGACTTCCCTTTCTGCTCTGCCGTTTAACTGTATTATGCATACTGAGTGGGATGCTGTGGTTTCAAGTGGTATCAACCTGAAATGCAGAAGTTCTTGGATGCTGTACCTCTTCTAGATACTCATTATGAGCAATGATTATGAAAACAGCTGATGTCCAATGTCTTTTGCGTAAGCTGTGAAACAGTTCCGCATGGTCAACATTTTCAGTGCTAACCGGCTGTCACTGTTTGAACTGTTTGAATCAGTGCTTAAATGCACAGTGACCAACAGCATGCGTTACGAATGAGCGATTTAACCCAGAATCCACAACAGCAGAAGTGGACACATCTAGGCTCACTAGGACAGTGTTTCTCCACCCTGGTTCTGGAGGCACCCTGCCCTACACATTTTAGGGAATTCACTACAATGTGTAGGTCAGGGTGCCTCCAGGACAAGGGATGAGGAACACTGCACTAGGACCACTATGCCCAAGTTGTGGCCAAAATAAAGAATTTGTGGTGAGCATTATAGAAACATGTTAAATACTAAACACATTGTATTTACCATTAACAATCACGCTTTAGTACCAAAAACCAAGGAGGTGTTGCTCTTTGCTACAGTCCCCGTATGTCCACTCTCTTTTTTACATTACTCCTGTTAAACCAGATCATGTTGGTTTATTTAGCCAGATTGAAGATTTCTGTCATTCGATCCAACTGACCCACTTTGAATACCGTATTTTGTCAACCAGTTGCTGCCAGTAAAGAATGAACTGGGTCTGCCTGTCGAGGAAACTGAAAGCATACTGAACCAAAAATCTCATCCTTCTCAAACTCCAGACTCCAGCCACATTCCCTCTTTCATCCACTCCACTCCGAAATTCATTTAGGTTTTTTTATGGTCATCATCCTTAAGAAAGTCAAACCTCAGACTGGCATATTTTAATACGCCAATCTTCGTAGCAGGTTATGTAGAAAAAAGCTGTCACTTGCCGTCATCAGCTACCTGAAAATGAATTGTTCTTATATGGAAATTGCAATTTATAAGAGCGTCACAAGCTCTTCAGATAACCTACATTGCAAATATAGC
>CM067490.1:23157099-23234284 GCA_034552555.1 Semaprochilodus insignis | reverse complement strand
GTTAAATTATGGTTGGCAAATTCCAACAAAATCTGAAATGATGCAACTGGTCAACCAAACAGGATCTAGATTTTGTGCGAGAGAGTGAAAAGTACATTAAACAACATCACTGTACTCTTCGCTTTTGTAGCTCTGCTGATGCATTGTTTCATCTAACCAAACGCCAGAAAATTAAACTGAGCATTGCAATGTTTTGCCGTACTTTTTTGCCATAATTTCCCTCCCAAACTGACAAACATTCAAACAACTGTTTGCCTTCGCAGCACAGCGTCCGAAAGCCCTGTTATACAGTGAAAGTGAGCACGTCACTCACAGACATAAGAAGAGACTGTCAGGCTGACAGACAGTTTGTCAGGATCTGTCTGTTAAATCTGGCTTCTCCTGGATCTCCTGGCATAAAAACACAGTGTAAATTGCTGTCTACCCTGCTCCAACATGCCAGACTGGAGTTCTTAAAGTTTCTACACACTGAAGTAGTTCCTCCTATGCTGTGAAGAAAAATTCACTGTGTCAGAAAGGGTTAGACTGAAGCTTTAATCAACAGTTCAACAGTCCCAGGGCTAACCATGCCCTTTAAACAGTACCACATGAAGAGGTCCAACAAACTGATTTGCTTGATTGATATAAAGGTTTCAGCTTATGGGGCATCAGAACCATATCATCACTGCCCCCCCAAAAAAACAAGTATCGCCAAAATGGCAACTTGGCATGGAACCTGACTTCATTTTAATGTAAGTCAACGGAACCAACATTTCTGTTGAAATCTTCACACAGTGTAAACGGCAGCTGCTGTAATGCATACAAGTAAAAATCAACAGAAATGGAGATACATGTTTTTCATTGGACAGAGACAATATACTAGTGCACATGTCTAAAAGTATTCAGACAGTCTATCTAATTAGTGAGTTCAGATACTTCAGATGTACCCATTGCTAACAAAGATGTTCAATTGCTTGTATAATCTATTAGAAAGGGGAGCAGCCACCAATGATCTTAAGAGCACTATGCCCAATGCCCAAGCAAGAGGAGTAAAGTAATTCCATCCAACACATTTGGGATGAGCTGTGATCCAGCTGTGGGAGTAAAACACATGATCCAGAACTGGACATCAGTACCTTACTGATGCTCGTGGCTGAACGCAATCAAACCCTCATAGCACTGTTCCAACAACTGGTGTGTAAAGCCCTGCAGAAGAATAGAGGCTGCCATTAACATCCTTGATTTCAGAAGAAATGCTGGCTGAGGAGGTGTCCACAAATTTTGAGCATATAGTGACGGTGCTTCACTTAGTGTCTGCAATACTGGCAGGTAAGGCAATTCTTATTTCCTGCATCCAAAGGAGTTTAGCCTATTGGGCAACTGAAGTGCATCTTACTCACAATTCCCATACGACACTCCAATACAGCTGTAGCTCAACAGTACTGCCAAATCACACAGCTAGCTAATCACTACCTAAACCACATGCGCCCCATATTCCTCTATGTGCTCTGAGACGTGGCCCACAAATACTACGCCAAACCAAACACCACCCAAAGCTACGCCAAACCAGTCACGTCTCACCTCACACTGCTCTGGCTGACTTGGGAGAGGAACATTGCACAACAGTGATCTGTGGCCTGTCTCAAAAAGCATGCTCAACTAAGACAGGGTTCCTGATTAACTTTCAGCTTTACAAAACCTAACAAACGCAAGCATGTTTTCCAAAGGCAAGCAAACTAGATTTCGCTCACCCTACCCATGTAGCTGACTGTCTGAAGTTATGTAATGTGTCATTAGCTTGGGCCAACATCACAAAGCCAAACTCTTTTATATTACTTAACATCTTTTAATGTTGGCAGTCGAGCATTAAAAGGACAACGTACATCAGCATTATGTGGGTCACAGGTAACAGAAGTACATGCTCATTTGTGTGCCTTAGTGCATAGGAGGAAAAACTGCCTTCCCATTCCATTACGAGATATTTACCAGCATGGTAATTTGCACATGACTAAAACAACCTGGGGTTATTTCTGTGTTTTATTCTAAGGCAGGTAAAAGATGCAGTCAACCTTACTGGCATGGAAGCACGCAGTCCGTAAAGATGGCTGAATAGAGGGTATTCACGTGATGTAACTGTGATTGGTGTGAATTGCTGCATTTATCCTGATTGACTAAGAGAAAGACTGAGCAGCAGTGCAGCGTTCAGTGTGAATGCCGCAAAAAGCATCTGAAATTGGAAAGAGCTTACGAACAGATCTGATGTTTAGACAGAAAAAGAAAAGCAAATGGATCACATGGAGCTGAAGTCTTTATCAGCTTCCTGTTCAAACGTTCCCGTTCCACTTAAAACAGTGCAACTGTTATTAATAAAGTGATCTGAATGGAACTGCTGAAGAGTTTAAGGTGGAATGGGAAAATATGAACAAGAAGTTGGAGAATTAGAAGCTGACTTCTGCAATTCCGAGAAACAACTACAATCCAGCAAGAATTTGCAGTTGTCATTTTAGGTCAGGAATTCTGGGGGTAAAGCCAAAACTTAAGTTATATACGGTTTTGACACATAACCTAAATAATAAGCATGTTTAATTTCTGTTTATGTTCAGTGTAACTGCAAAAACATCCATGACAATGATTATGATGATGACCTTGTGCTCTACAAACAAGTGGGGTTGGGGGGGGGGGGGTTTAGACAGCATCAGCTCACCATAATGAATTGAGTTTTCCTTATAATGGGGAATTCTGGAAAGCAAGTTTAGACAAGATCACTTTGTAGATTTGGAAGTTACACTTGGAACTGATAAACAATTAAGATGACAGTGACCACAGGAATTTATCCAAATAAGTTTAATTTAATCAGATTCCCGGTATTCATTCACGGTTTTGCTGTTTCTCCTAATAAACACAGCCTTGTTGCAGAATGTTTTGCCAATTGGTCCAACTAAGGGGGCGTATTCCAGGATTCAGGAAGCAAAATGATGTCAGTGCATAGCCTCTATTGGAGGACTAAAATCTGACTAAACATGCAGCCTGATAATTCATTATCAATCCGACTACTAGTTTAAACGGAACATGATATGTACATGTATGAATAGAAAGGCCCAAATAAGGGTATTCTGAATGTAGAGTACTTTCAATCCTGTAGAGTAATCCTGTAAATAATCAGTTAGGCAGAACAATAATAGCCATGTTATCACCTGTACCTGATTACATTCCTAATCGTAAGTTTTGGTACATTCTGCAAATGTGCATTTGCACCATAACACAATGTTCAATATGGCAGGAGCCAGAAATTGGTCTGCAGAGGATTCAAAGGGTTAATGCTACAAACTTTAAGAGCCTAAAAAAACGGATGGATGGATGAATGAATGAGCCCTAAGCAAATAAACAACCACCAACTATACAGCACATCATAAACAGACAGAAATACAAATACAAAACTAACATCCAGAACAGTAAAGGCAGCTCTGATCTGTCCACCCACGTGATGCTCGTTGTCATGACAACGTCCACACTAAGCAGTACACATGTGCATAACTCTGGATCCAATAACTTGCAGTGTACATATAAGCGAAGACTTTCATCAGACTTGTTGAGTACACTCACGCACGCACTCGCGCACGCACAGGAGGTGCTGGAGCCCAACCCAGGGCTCAATGTTCAAAAGGCAGGAAACACCCTGGACAGGCCGCCAATCCATGGCAGGAGCAGACAGACACATACACATTCACTCACACCTAGTGGAAATTTAGCTTCGCCAATTCACGCAAGACACTTATCTTTGGACTGTGGGAGGAAACCCACACAGATAAGAACGAACCCTGCCTCAGCCAGGAAACGAACCCAGGCCATTCTTGCTGCGAGGCAAGCTCTACCCACTGTGCCGCCCTTGTTGAGTCCTGTATGCATATAAACATCTCAGTCTTAATGTATAGTCAGTGTCAATCAGACTGGTGAAGATCTCTGCATGTGAACACAGCCACTGGCAGTGTACCCCCCAAGTTATCCCATCCAAACAGAACCTAGGAAATCTTGCTCTGTGAAGCATAAGACCCAGCATTTCAACTCCTCCCATCCGGCAGGCGCTACAGGACCCTATACACCAAGACAACCAGACACAGGAAGAGCTTCTTTCCTCAGGCCATCACCTTCATGAACAGCTGACCAGTCACATCATCTGCTGGACCATAGTTTCATGCCAGATTATACACCACAGTCTCTTCCCCATACATGTACACTAATACTGTTGCACTACCTTAACACTACTACCTCTACCTCAACACTACTGCCTTATACTGTTTGTAAATAATGTGTAAACTGTATATTATTTGTAGTTTGTTTATTGCTTGTATATTGTGAAGATTGTATATTGTAATCGTCTGTATTTATTGTGTATATGTGGAATCATTGTGTATATTGTGGACTGTCGGTACTAGAGAGACACAAACTGCTGAAACCAAATTCCTTGTGTGTGTCAACATACTTGGCCAATAAACCTGATTCTGATTCTGATTCTGATCAAGTCCAGAAATGTTCGGTTTGCTGAGGAGGGACCTTAAATCATAGTGACTTGCATTCTTGCTGCATTTCATCCAGTAAGAGGCTGTCAAAGTAGCTGTAAACATTACCATAACTCGTGCTCAGCTACAGTCTCCTGCCTCTTAGGGTCACATTAATTTTTTTTTAAATCAGTAGGCAGCTCAGTTCATGTCAGAGACCCAAGCGTCAACAAGGTGTCATAAACTTAAACAGCTGCTTACTGGCACCCATCCAAAGACGGGACACGTAACTGCTTCTATAACAACAAAAACAAGCCTAATAGCCATGTGCTTACAAGCACGTTTATACTAATCAAGCCACAAATGTGCTGCATACACGGACAGCACGGACCACATGACGTCTTAATGAGCAGAACAGCTTTGGCTCTGGCTTTGGGTAACGCATGTTGAGTATGCTGCGATTGTGTGCATTCATTACACAACAAATTACAGCAGTCTGAAAGTGTCTGGGAGGGCAGGATAGGACAGCCTCTCCCGTCACTTGTACTGGGCTGTGTTTTAAAAGTAGCCGCAACTGGCTAACACTGTTGTAAACCGACCCTGGTTTAGTCCGTTAGCTTTAGCTAGCATGGTACTAGCTGGTGCATTAGCTAACTAGCCAGGTTAGGGTGCTGCTATACGATTTATAACGGTTTTAGACGAATTTAACCACATAATAGTGCAGTTATATACAACAATAGGTTGGTTATCATTAACCAGCGAGCGAAACTCGTTTCTAGGCGTGTCACGCAGCTATGTCAACATTAGCATGCTGGCTAACCAGCTAACGAACTTTTTTAGATGTTTTGCTCCACTTACAGAGAAATGAACAACTTTAACTGGATAAACAAGGGAATACATGTCTGTAAATGAATGTCGAGTTACAAGGAGTGAGGAATTTCTGCTCTGTTATGGCAAAAACTATTAAGCTTAGCCTAGCTTAGCTAACTTTCCCCAAACTGTAACGATAAAGGAATCGTTCTTTGGAACCGATTCGCGTCAGTGAGTCAGCCGAACCGATTCAACTGAATCGGAGAGTACAAACACCACCAAATAATTTCACGTTCATACAATCACGACATAAAACACCACGCTACACCACAATATATAAATGTTTTGTAGTAAACAGACTATAAAAATGCTTTAAATTGTGCTCATATATCTATGTTTAATATTTGTTATATATGTTTTAAATTATGCAGCGGATTAGATTGGAATGATTTCCATTTTTTCCAACTGAGTTCGCAGGAGAATTTTCTAATTCTCCAACAAGCAACATAATAATGACAATCAAAGTCACCTCTAATGTGGTATTAATGTAAGGAAGTGTTTAATTAGTTTACCAGCTCAATTGTGTTATATGATAAAACAGTCAACATGCTATAATCTGCACCTAATAACTTTTTTAACTGACCGTTAATCTGTCTCAGAAGTCTGCAGATATTACCACTGTTCATTTACCCCACATTTGAAAAGCAAAACATCTGTAAGATTATACCACATATGCAACGAACTTAACACACTACTACTACTAAAACATCCCGTTAATCCTTACGACCCTCATCCATACACACAGAAACCGAAATAAAGATTCGCTGAACCGAGTAGGCGAAACGGACAGTTCGAGAGAGTCGGTTCCTTAAACTGAACAGAACAGATCCCAAGCTGGCGCAGAGCGAAAACATTAGCTTAGCGTAGCTTAGCCTTACCTTCTGAGAATGCTGCTGGAGGACATTCTGCTCCACAGTCATGGCTTGAAACGAAAAGGAGGGAGGGTTGGAAACGAAATGAACTCAAGAATAAAACGCGTATCCAAGTGAACAAAGAGCGGTGAAGCTGTAGTGCAGATTAACGGTACGGAGTTCAGGCGGAGCCCCCGCTAGTGAGCGCGGCCGCGGGCTCCATCAGGGCGAAGTGCTCCATTAACGCGGTCTGGCGGGGAGCATCACCAGCCCAGACATTAATAATAGAACCTGAAACTTCACCCTGCCCAGCGGTGCCGCTCAGTAGTTCACTATTACCGAGCTTTAGTTGGTTCTGTGTTCTATAGTTTACTAGTTTTTCTTTCTTTTTTTGTAGGGATTATTTTTTTTGCATAATTCAGAGATGTAAACAAAGTCTTTGATAGTAGATTGATGTGAAATAGTAGAAATCTTGTAAAGATGTCTTTACAGTGTTGGTGAATGGAACCAGGGGTTGCCATGTCTTCCACATAAATATAGCCATTTTATTAACTATCCAAACCCACCAAGAAACCTACACATGTCCTGTGAGATTTTATATGATGGTAAAATAGTAAAATAGGGGCTAAACTTTCTTTCGGGACTATTTTTTTTGTCTTACAACACCCTGCATATGCCTCTCTTCCACAAACGACATTAATAAAATACATTTTAGGCCAAACGTTTATTTTTCAAACTACCGTAAACAGTCTCGGACATCAGACTGTGTATATGTACGTATTTCTTATGTAGTAAATTCGGTTTGAGAGAGCTTTTAGAGGCTTCGGATGTCCGGTTCCTATCGCCACTGTTTAAAACCAATAGGTATGTGAACAGTTTATAATTCGCTCTTCTAAAACAAAGCATTTCACATCAAACCACTTGGAATTCTTTTGTTTACGCAGTAGTGATTTCATTAAGGAGGAATGTTGAATAATAGTGGAATTCCCCTTTAAAAGTTGTATTGGTTCTGTAGACCTTGTCTTGACTCCAGACTTATTCTCTACTTCAACATAGAAGGTTAGAAAAGCTATTAATTCCCGTCGGGATAGTAAATGCAGTGAACCTGTAACCCTTATTTTAGGTACACAGTAGAATGTTAAAGGGGAATTCCATCAGTTTTTATCACGGGAGCTTCAAACTTTCAAGACTTACTTGGTCAAGACTGACCAAACTTTCTGGCATGAGGTGAATTTATTTCTTTGCATATGAGCCTGAAATAGGTTAGGTAACATTTGCCATCTGGAAAAACTTCAAAAATTCCCTGAGACAGGGAAGACATGGATAAGGTTACAGCCTCAGTCTTTCAGAAATAGCATTAGCAGGGATGAACACTCTGCTGTCGATTTTTCCTTGTATTCCCATTAGCAGTGAGACTCTCTTGCATCCATCTCTGTCACCAGTGACCAACAAGTAAAAGCCAGTCTGAGATTTTCTCTTGTCCAGTCTCTTGTTGGTCAGTCTCACTTTTTCTCTTCCTCCCACAATGCCTTCTTTCGTCTCTTTGGACTCTGTGCCATGATGTCCATGCTGGGAATAATGAGTTAGCTCTTTCTTATCTAATGCTGAAATTGGGTGGGTGGTTTGGTGGGTGGTTTTGTGGTTTGGTGGGTGGTTTTGTGGGTTGGTGGGTGGGTTGGTGGGTATAACTGAGGCCCATAATTCTTGGTCTATGACATGGTGCCATACAGCATTATGCAGTTCTTGTCATTATTGTCTTGTCATTATTACATGATGCTTTAAGTAACCAGCTTGTTATGATGCTTCATTTTAATTATTGAGCATTAGTATGCAGCTGTGGATGTTTCAGCATTTCTCAGACCTTCAGAAACGTAAAAACAGAACTGAAACTTAAACAGCCGGTGTCCTTGAGAAACAGCACAGAAATGAAAATGAAAGTGAAAGCTGAAGATGTTTAGTTCTGTACTGCCTGCCTGTTGGACCTCCCTAAATCAACGGTGTTAATGTGTTTATATCCCAGGGCAGAACTAGTGTGGTCAAAGGTGACCAAATTCTATGGATTAATCTACGTGCACGGATGGTTTAGGTGTTCTGTTATTCCATTGCTACTAATAATATAAGATCCGGAATAGCTGGATAGTCCTAAATGCACTGATTATAGAGACATTACAGAAGCAGTACATTCAGAACCAGCTATTTGTATATCTTAGTTTCCATATATGAACTGCACAGTAAGTTTGGAAGCTACCCTCACTGTACCTGCAAGAAAGCATTGACATCTGACATGCTCGCTGTGACAAAGTGTTGGGACATATTAATTCACCATTAATATATGCTGAAATGAATAAATCGATTGTGCTCAAAACTACAGATTTAATCTCTCATTTTAATCTCTCGTTTATGTCACAGATGATGCTGAAGCGTCTGGAGAGACAAAAAAAGCTTCTGGATGTGTGAGACGACAGCAGGCGACACAAGCAGACGCACACACATATACACAGAGGGGAAAGGAGAGAGAAAATGAACTCATAATTCAAAGTTGAGCTGTAACCTTTCGAGTGGGCACAAGGTCATATTTTGCACTACAGAGAGAGAGAGAGAGAGAGAGAGAGAGAGAGAGAGAGAGAGAGGGATGGTAGTGTTTCCGCTGGTGCAGTGTGTTTTGTGATAAGAACAGAAAATATATAGAAAGAACATCATATTTAATATGTACACAGTTAGACAGTGTGGACACAGCCTGTAGTGTTACATCACACCGCGAAATCCATCCACCCATCCATTCACACATCCACCCATTCATCCACCCATCTATTAATCCATCCATCCACCCAACCATCCAACATCTACCTTCCCATCCACCCATCTATTCCCATCCATCCACCCATTATCTACCCTCCCATACACCTATCTATCCACCCAGCCATCCATCGCCCACCCAACCTCCCATTCATCCATCTATCCTCATCCATCCACCTATCATCTACCCTCCCATCCACCTATCTATCCACCCAGCCATCTATCACCCACCCATCCATCCATCTATCACCCAACCTCCCATTCATCCATCTATCCTCATTCATCCACCCATCATCTACCCTCCCATCCATCCACCCTGCTATTCATCACCCACTCACCCACCCATCCCTCACCCTTCTGTCTCTCATCCTTCCATCCATCAACCACCCACGACCCACCCACCCACCCATCCATCCATCCATCCATCCATCCAGCCATCACAAACCCACCTAGCCATTCGTCCATCTATTAACCCACCCACCATGTATCTATCAGTCCATCCACCCATCCATCCATAAACCACCCACGCACCCACCCTTCCACCCATCAATTCATACATCCACTTACCCATCCATTCATCTTCTCTCTGACTGCCATGGATAGGGTTGGGCACTGCCCCCTAGAGTGTGTATTTGGGTGTTTCACTGCATGGATATGTTAATGCTGAGGTCAAATTCCTCTTTGTGCAAGTACAAATGGTCAATATTCATTCACCCATCTATCTGTCTGCCTATCCATCCATCTATCTATCTATCCCTCACGTACATCTGTACGTCTATGACCACAAAGTGACCACAAATGTTCTCAGGGGCATTTTCTCTGGGATGCAGCACCTGCTTTTCTGCAGATGTGGCAAACTGTGGTTGGAACTAGGCTCTGCATGAAGGTGGCTCTCCAGGAAGAGGGTTGGAGACCCTCTGCTGTACAGTGTTGTGAGCTGTGTGGTGCTGCCACACAGCAGTGTTAGATTTTGGATTCTGTGTTGCAGATATATAAAATAGTAACTGCCCAGTAAATAATTCAGTAAGGAAATAATCCGTATTCCCTGTCCTTTTCTAGGCTATCCTTTAATAAACCCTCCTAAGATGAGGAATACTGAAACCAGACTCTAGCACTGCAGGTGAGATCCTTCCAGCAGAGGGCGCCACTAATTTGCTGCATGGGAACACCCTGCAATCTGTAACTCTGCTAGAATAGGAACTGAGAATGAGCAGACTATTTTGTGTGGGACTTGCAATTACACACTCTCACTCCCTCATTCATCTTCTAAACCGCTTCATCCTTCTGGGTTGCAGGGGGTACTGGAGTCTATCCCAGCATTCTATGGGCGGAAGGTAGGCAACACCTTGGAAACACCACCACCAATCCATCAGAGGGCATACACACACTCACACGTATTGGGGGCCATCTCAGCATCTCCAGTTCACCTGACTGCATGTCTTTGGACTGTGGGAGGAAACCGGAGCACCTGGAGGAAACCCACACAGACACATGCAAATTCCACACAAAAAGGACCCCTGGTGCCCTGGGCTGCCCACTGTGCCACCATGCTACTTTGCTTACAGTGAGGGATGGGTTATGATACCACTGGTTTCCTTTTAGATCTGATGCCAAGGCTAATATCCCTACACACCCACATATTAATGGGAATTCCTTATGACTTCTGCAGGGAATACTACCATTTCTAGTGGTATTTATGTACACACACACACACACACAGATATATATATATATAGTTTTTTTCTTTCAGTAGAGAGTATTTGTGTTAGGATATATATTGTGTTAGGAGACTCCAGCAGATGGCACTAGCGCTCAACAATTTCACAAGGCAAAGGGTTGCATAACCCTGCTATTTGTAAGCCGCAATATAGGATACATGTAAGACCATATTGTTTCTAAGTAAGGTCATGTCCTCTGTGGCTACGGTGAAGCTTCCACTCGCTCTGTGTTATGCAGTGACCTTTATTTTCCATGTTGTGTGAAGCGCATTCGATTACAATAGACTTTTCTATTAAAGACACAAATCAGATTGTCCATGATTTATTGATGCCTGTTTTTCATTTATCCAGATTGAACCATGCTGTGTAGTATGTCTCTGTTCAGATAAGCGGCGTGTTCCAGGGGAAGCCTGCAAGGTCACCTTCAGACTGTTATTTGGTGTGGTGATTATTTCAGGTTTTAGTGAGTCTTTTGATGACTTTAGACAGTCTGTCTATGCTGTAGTTTATCTGTATGCCCTTGATGGAAGGTATTTCATATGTATATGCACTGTAAGGCCAAAAGTATGTGGACATCCCTGATAATTACTGATGGTTGATGCTCATTGCTAGGAGGTGTGTGAAATGAAGCACATAGCACTGGCAATACAATGAGTCGTACCGAAGAGCTTAGTGATGTTAAACCTTTCACAAGTTTGTTCTGATTGTGGCCCCTGTTTTGTTCTTATGTGATAAAATCCATCCTTTCATCCATCCATCCATCCATCCATGCACCCACCCTTCCATCCACTCATTCACCCATCCATCCATGCATCGATCCATTCATCCATCATCCATCCATCCATCCATCCATCATCCATCCACCCACCCACCTAACTATTCATCCATTCATCCATCCGTCCTTCCATCTATCCATCCACCCATCCATCCATCTATCCATCCATCCATCCATCCATCCATCCAGTAATAGAAGAGTCTAGTGACGTTAAACCTTGCATTGTCATAGGATTCCACCTTTGCCACAAGTCACATTTCCACCCTGGTCAACTGTAAGTGCTATTACTGTGAACTGATAGTGTCTAGCAGCAACAGCAGGTCAAGTGGCAAACCATGCAAAGCCATCCTCTATTGCATCACTCAGTTCTAAAGTGCCTTTGGAAGCAACATCAGCAAAGAATGTCAGTGTCTCAGAAGCTTTTTCCATGGCCAAGCAGCTGATCCCAAGACTGAGATCACTATGCACAATGCCAAGCATCAGCTGAAGTCATATTAAGCATGCCACCACTGGACTCTGGAGCTGTGGAAATGTGTCCTCTGGAGTGATGAATCAGGGTTTGGTGGATAACAGGAGAACGCTACCTACCAGAATGCATAGTGCCAACAGTCTTGATGCAGGGGGGCTGTTTTCTTAGGCTCCTTAGTTCCAGCGAAGGGTGATGTTAATGCTACGGCATACAAAGACATTTGAGACAATTACATGCTTCCAGCTTAGTGGCAGCAGTTTGGAGGGAAGACCCTTCCCTGTTCCAGCATGACTGTGCCCCTGTGCACAAAGCCAGCCCTATAAAGACATGGACTAATGAGTGTGGAAAGGAGGAACTTGAGTGGTCTGCAGAGAGCCCAAAATTAGGAGCCTGTTATTGCAGAGGGGGAGGGGGGCAACTACATATCAGTGCTGTTGCTTTTGGAAAAGAATGTCCAACAAGCTTGTATAAGGGATTGGGTCAGGTGTCCACATACTTTTGGCCACTGTCTGCAGTTATTACATGAAGTGGTCTAAACTGGTCACATTGGCTGATTGGTTGTCTTGCTTCCTGATGGTTGCTATTCAGTAGCTCCTAACTGACACAGCTCAAGTACAAACAAACATCACTCACTGCCACCTTTATAGAGTGAAGAAACATCACTCACTTTTATTACAGCTTCTAGTTTTGTCAGGTATTTTACTTGCAGTTATTTAAAGAAATCTGCAGTGATATGGTTGCATTTTCTTCTTCTCATTATCAAAGCCATTCCAAACACATTCAGTGGCCTGGAGGTCTATTGCTCTGAGAACACCGGTCATTTATTGTTTTTACCAACGCTTTTTTCTGTAAAGGTTTACTGACAGTTACATATCCTTTCATACCAGAGCCAAATGTATTGAGGTTGGGTTAGGTGGTGCACTTCTGAGTGGAACTACCATCTACATTTGAAAACATGATATCTTGGCTAGTGAAGTCATCTTAAATCAAGTCTAATTTAAATATGTTTTAAGAATAGTAAAATACACTCAACACCAGCAGAATAGCTGCACCCAGAAGCAAGCGTGGGGTTGCAGTGCTGTTGGGAAGGAAGATAAAGGTTACCAGGAACAATAAAGATGATACATTGAGACTGATATGAGCAATATTTATTGAGCTACACATACAGAAGTAGTGTCTCTCAGTATGGCGTTGGGCCGCCATGTTTGCTAAAACAACGAGCCAGACATCTCGGCATGGAGTTGTAGAGGTTCCTAATGGTGTCCTGTGATAATCCATCCCATGCAGGTTGAAAATTCTCACACAGTTCCTGCAGATTATGCAGTAGGAGTGGAGGTGGAGTCACTGAAGATGAGCCGCTGCCATTCTGAGTAGCTCCATTAGAGTCTGGCACGACACCATTGCAGTCTTTGGTGATGTTGATGTGGTGTTAAGGACAGTCGTTGTAATGGTAGTCCTGTGTCGTGCAGCCATCTGCCAATGGTGCTGACACTAACATCACTACTCGCTGAATGTCTGCAATCGTGGCTTTTGGGTCAGTCAGGTACACTGATAAGGCCCGTCCTTGCTTATATCACCTACGCAGCCGAGTGTGAAACTTGAATCATTGGCATGTCTCATGATGTCAAACCTACCCACCAAGTTTCATTCCTGTTGGTTGATTCCTTCTGGATGCAACTATTTGTGCAACTGTTCTTTTGATGTGTGTATTTTCATAGTGAGATGAAGGTTTTGGAGATGTAAAGTAGAGTAGCACAGTGTACGTGCAGTATATCTGATTTATATTTTCTTGGGGCTCATGAGGACCCAAGACGACTACCTAACTTTGCCTAGTGCAAAGACCTCTCTCTTTCGGACCGATAGCGTCGAGTTGTCTTCTCACAGTGGAAGGATGGACAGGAGCACCTGTTGATGTTCTCAGATCTGAAGCAAGAGTGGAGCTTGATGTTCTCCTCTGTCTCAAAGATGAAACCTTAAGTGCTGTTTATCTGATGGGAACAGGTTTGGTTGGTCTACCAGGTCTTGCAAGTGGCCCAAATTTTTGGAAATTCATATTTTTAACTTGTATTTGTTTGGATGTGAGTGGACTATATCACATCTAATCTTCCACAACATCTCCTGAAAACTATATCTATAAAACTGCAACTATAATAATAATGCAGCAGATTTTATAATTAAACCAGACTCGGATTCAATGACACTGAGGGCCTTTATCTACAGAAAGACACGCAACAGAAGAAATTCCACCCCCAGCTCGAACTGAAAGGCTTACCTCGCTCCAAAGGCATGTTTAACTCGACTATGCCTCTATCTTCATTTAGATGTGAGTGCGCACCGAGTATTGATTTTATGACTGCAGAAAGAATGAACCAGTCTAAGCTAGATGGATTTGGATAAAGGACACTGTTATTTATTCACCGGGTCTTGCCACAAGAGCCATGTGACTTGGAATTGCGAGTCGAACCATAAAACCTGCGGCCTGTGGGTCTTCTTACTGGGGCTGGAGCGGATGACCCGAGCCTGTGGATGGCCAATGTCAGTCCCTACGGCAAAACGAGCCAGCACTGTCAAAACAACTGAATCATTACGGCCATTTTGCGGGGAAAGAGCGAAAGCGTCCGTCTGAGAAGTATCGAAGTCGCTAAACCACCCGAGTCACCCCATAACGACGCCTCCTCCTCCTCCAGCGCTGGCGACATATATCTTAACTGTTCCGCGAAAGGTTATTTAAGGGTCATTCTGATGTATTGGGCTGTGTTGAAAGTCTACAAACTCCTTACCTTTGGGAACAGAAATGAATCTTCGAGACTGCGCAACACAAATATGTTTGGTCTGGCCCCTTCCTGACCTCCTGTGTCCAAGCCACGAAGTTCTAATCTCAATCTGGTCCTCCACAAGATTGGTTGACACTGAACCACCCTTTCACATTCGAGTGTGGTTTGTGGAAATGTTTACATTGAAAGTGCATGACCCATGAAAGTTGGCTCATGGGTGGTCATGCAAGGAAGGACTTATTCAAAGCTGCAGAAGTTCACCGTATCAACCCCCACCAATGGAAATGACTTGATAAATCTTCATAACGCCCAGGAGATACGCTTCGACGTTTTTTGCTGTTGCGATGGTGTGGAAATACAATACTATGCATATTTATTTGCATATCAGCATAGATTTCTCCACCCCCGCAACCCCACCGCCCTCCTTTACAGCGGCCTCACTGTGAAACAATCAAAGGTCCCGATTATGGAGTTACGGTTAAATTCGGAATGAAGAATCCATCGCTTATCGGCATTCCTTTCATTGCCATTATTTATCTTTGCCTGACCCAATTTCCAACGCGAATGGAAAGTCCAAGTGCGAATCAATTCTTAAGCTCTTTAACTAATCATCCAAGACATGAGGTTAACACGCAGTTTGCCTGCCTGCCTGCCTGCCAGAGTAGCGTCCGCTCAGCTTGTGCAGCTAAAGGTCGTGCAGTGTTAATAGAAAGAAAAGTAGATTACTTCTGTCTGCTGTCATATGGATTCTGGCCTTTAAAAAAAAAAGAAGGCCTGCTGGGAAGCCGGGCCGGTATACAGCTACAGGGCAACCGCTGCTCCGGCTTGGAGACGTCATGTAGAGGCAAAGGTCATGACCCCCGAGGCTCAGGGCAGGGGCTTCAAGAAGCACACCTTCCATTGAAGACTATGAGGAACCTGATCAAAGAATAAATTTTTGCCCATATTTAAAGATTCGGAAGGTTGTAATGTTGGAAAGCTTGGGACTGATTTTCCTTTCTACTCCTAAAAGTAAAAAATCCTAAATGATTCTGGCTGGAACGTTCAGGAAAAGTCCAATTTATGTGATTTTCCACTCGTTCCAAATGCAGTAGATCTGCCGAGACATGTTTGGTGTACAAATTTGGGTTCTTTAGTTTAGAACCACAACTGCTGAGCCAATGGAACTACCAAACACTGGAAGTCAATAGTTACCCAAACCATTTCCATAATTGCATAAGCCCAAACCGCATCCAGGTATTCACTCAGACCTAGAATATTGTATGGAATGAAATTTAAGGACTAAACAACTTCTCCATACAGCCACAAGAAGAGGTCGCCATTTTGGAGAACTTTCCTACACACAATTTGTTATCATTGCATGCAAGATCACCAAAGTCGGAGCTAAAGGAATTTATGGTAGGGTAGCGTGGGTAGTAAAGCAAAGCGAGTGTACGATGCGCAATAAGTTTATGTAGCTTGTAGAAATATTGGTAGAATTTACATTTTAGAATAAGGCTACCTTTATAAAGGGTTTATAAGTGGTTTAAAAATGGGTTAGTGTTGGTTATTAGTTAGGTCATAAACACTTTACAAACTATTAATAAGCAGTTATAATACATTAATAAAAATGAGCTCCCTCATATGATGTACATGAATATGTATTGAAGCTGACAGGGTTTATGCAGACTGATGGAAAAGATAAAGTAAGATCAGTAAACATCAAAATCTGAGCTTTAACAACAAATGTATGTTTGTTTGCTGTTAGACTTAATAACAGGTCACTGTTACACTGTCTTATTTATGCATTGTAACTGCTTATTCATGATTTTAAGGTGTTTAGGATGTAATTAATAACCATTAATAAACTCTTTTTATACCATTCATAAACTTTTCACTTTGTCACCTGTGACTGAAACGTACCTAACAACGTGTAATACCTCTACGAGCACCAACAACAGCTGTGACTGGACTTGGCATGGACTGGACAAGTTTCTGGATGTAGACCACATCAGTGTTCAGACACTCTTGCATCAAAGAATTGTACAGTTGGACCAGATGTGGTGGATGACTTCCCTGACACAATTCCGAGGAGAATTCCCTGTAGACTGGGATATTAGCCACTGCTGGTAGACCTGTATGACCTTACGCTTCCATACACCTGCAGATTCAGCTACTTCCTTCACACTATGGTCTTTGGCACGCCCAAATACAATCACTCCTTTTAGCCAGTCATTAACATCTGCTTTGGAGCCATTTTCCACACATGGAACGAGACATTCACTGCACTGTACCACCTCTTCTCAGTCTATGATCCTGCCACTCACACCCCACAGGTATTTATAGCCCCACCATCCTTGTGCAGCGCCATCTGCCTGAGGGTTAATTTTTTTTGTCCAGTGAGCTTGTTAAGGCACTGTGCCAGCATTTTACCAAAATATCAATACTCTTACTTGAGTATTGATTAGGCTACTCTACCCACCTCTGCCAGTGACAGCAACTGCACCCTGAAAGGTTGGCCTGCTATTATTTCAGAGAATGTGTGGTGTCACTTGAACCGTCTTTGGATCCCTATGTTAACGAAGACTGTAACAGCCTTCATAGATCCAGACCAGGTGGCCATCTGAGCTCTTTTGTGTTCTGCAATAGGTTCTAAAGATTCAGCCTTGACACTCGCTTGTGACAGTCATCACGCCAAACCAGCCATAAAATGCAATTACACACCTTCCTGTGGGTGTTTTCTGAAACAGAAGCCTGGGGATCGTGATGAGGTGAAGTTAAACATTGACCCGGCCAACCGTGCTTAAACTCTGCAGACACACAGCGACTCGCGGTGACCTGTAATTGTTGTTCCAAAACATTTGCTATTCAGTAGCCTTCACTTTCGGCTGCAAGCAAGCGTCTGTAGTGCATCCAAACCCGCCATCTACCAGCAGACCTCCAGATATCAAAGCAGGAGGACAGACAAACGGACGATTGTGGGCTTTCAAAACCTTGACCCGGGCTTAAACTTGCGACTCGTGCCTTTGCTCTCCTCTCTGTTCTAGAGCCAAAGGAAATAAGGGGTTATTGGCAGTTCAGGCATGATAAGAATCTACGGATGGAGTTCACGGAGAGGAAAGGTTATTTGAAGTTGAAGGAAAGGGAACTCATTAGAGGATTAAGGAAAGGGGGGGTGGAAGTCAGGGCTTGATAGCAAGTCTGCTACTGCAGTGTGAACAAGAGAGCGAGAAGTATATTGAACTTCTTGAAGCTAACCATCTGGATCCTCAATCAAAAATGACTTTTTTAATTAAGTAACCTCCTTATTCATTTTTGCACGTTTGCTGCTATTCTCTCACTCGAAAAGCCGTGATCAATATGAGCTCCAAGACCTGGAGGCGTTGGGAAAGTCGTTTCGCTGCTTTAGAAACACAAAGAACATCTGCTGGGCTGGATATCGTTTTTTGATTCAAACATTTGTTTTGTCTACGGTCACTTAAAGGAAGCGCATATGGTAAAACAATATCCATGTCAAACAATCATTAAACAATTCACTTTTGATTATGGATGCCAAATTATTCTCTTTTTTTGTTTTCTAGGAATCGCACGTCAACAGTTGGCCAAATCCTCCTTGCCATCTCTTTTCCCGTCATTGTTGGGAATTGGCAGAGGACCTAACATTGTACCCTGAGGAACTCCGCTTGAAACTAAGATATACACATACTCCAGCGGCTCAAGGACTTACGAAAGAATAGACGGACGGAGATTTGAGGTGGCTTTAGAGTGTGGGATTAAAGAGGCAGCTCATTTATTTACTTATTTACAGACAACTGAAGAAGTGAAGGCACTAGCCAGTGAATCAGTGCCAGCACAATTGGCTGACAGGTGCATGATGCAAGACTACACAAACCGCTACGAAGACTGCCCTTAACACCACGTCAACGTCACCAAAGACTGTAATGATGTCGTGCCTGACTGCCATGGTGTGACACAGAATGGCAGCGGGTCATCTTCGTCTGGAATGTTGTGTTCAACCCGAGGGTGAAAATCACTTTGGGCCTTTGATGTGTTTACTAATCCCTTCTTTGGCTACGTGCCCTTAAATGATCTAACTGGGAGCAGCACCTCAAACATGATAGATGAGAGGTTAGAATACGGCGTCGGGACAGCAGCGCTACTTCTACATCCTCTCATGTTGGACTGATTCACCTCAACACTATGGTCACCCTCTATCGTCCTTTTCAGACACAGGTTAGCTGGTTAGCATGCTAACTTAGGTAGATAACTCTGCAACATGACACATAGGCGTCTTTGCCATATACACTTCAGAATTCATTGCTGGATTCGTCAGAGGTCAGTATATACAAGGGAACCAGTTCCGCTGGCAGCAGTACATGATCACACCATAACACTGCCTCCAGATGAGGTGGTATGCTTTGGATCATGAGCAGTTCCTTCCTTCTCCATACTCTTGTCTTCCCATCACTGTGGTACAAGTTAATCTTTGTCTCTGTCTTTAAGATGTCGCAACAGATCCCAACTGCAAATTCCACACTTCAAAAGAACTCTACACCTTTTTGCCCCATACACCTGTCAATTACTTTTGAGCCCCTAACAATTGGGGGCTATGTATGAAAATGGATGTCATTCCGACACCACTCAATCGATGTAGATGTTAATGCCCTCAAATAAAAGCTTAAAGTCTGTACCTCAATATTCACTACTCTCAACTCCAAAGCTAAAATGATAGCGTCCAAATATTTATGCACCTAAATGTGTAGAATTCTTGATGGGTTGTACTTTATTTAAGTACTATTGAAACTGAGTATTTGTACTGTTATTATATCCCTTATGTTTTCATTGGGAACTTTAAAATACTCACTATAGATGTTAAGGACTGTGTGACTTTCATTACTTATTTACAGAAGCCCCCCAGAACTCTCATTCTCTCCTATCTGGTAGTCATAAAGTCTCTACTAATACTACAAGCCTATCATTGCTGTCAAAACAAAACCTCGTCTCTCCAAAACGATAACTATACATTGAATGTACGCTAACATAACCAGACTTCTTGTCAAGCAATTTTGGGGCAATTTTTGGTCCATCATTTATCTTGTGGTCTAAGCCAATTATCCTTCTGGATCACGGGGGGTGCTAGAGCCTTTCCAGTGCTCGCTGGGCAGGAAGGCAGGGAACACCCTGAACAGGCCACCAGTCCATAGCAGGGCAGACACACAGACATACATGTTGACACCTAGGGGGCAATTTAGCATCTCCAATTCACCTGACTGCTTGTCTTTAGACTGTGGGAGGAAAACCACATAGACGGAGGGAAAACATGTAAACTCCACACAAAAAGGACCCTGGCTGGGAATTAAACCCAGGCACTTCTTGCTGTTGAGGTAAAAGTGCTACGCACTGCGCCACTCCACCACCGTGCCCTTCTTTTGGTCCATTGATCAGGGAATTCACACACAATGTAAACAACAACAGGAACTTTCATATTCTGTCAGAAACTGGAAAACATAAAACATGGAGATACAAGGTTTGAGTCTGAAGCGCCTCAGGTCAGAATGTAACAGAGGCACCGTTTAAGGAGGAAGGTAAAAAAGTCAAACAAGAAGCTGGAGAACAGAAATCTAACATCTTTTCCTGGGCTTTCATGAGGATTTTTGCAGTTTGCAGAAACAGCTGGAATCCAGGCACTAAAATGTGGATTTTCTGGCGGGAAAGTGACGTCAATGCACACACTCTACTGTCAAACCTTCAATACAGACTATACAGATGTATAGACCACTCCTGGTCATGTTTTACTGACTTCATACACAGTTACTATTTATGTGCTGAATTCAACAAAACAAAAAAACATACTACATACCCTGCGGCTTTATATTGTGCTGTTTTACTTTCCTCCAATATGTTTAACTCCATGAACAGAAACTTCGGTAACACTTCACATGAATATTTGACCAGCTAACATTCATGCTTCTGGGCTCTATTCCTGCCTCTGTCAACTCCACGGACTACATTTCCCATAATGCACCAGGGCATGACCTCATTACCATATGCTCACAATCCCCCAATCATGAACTGCCTTCCTGACCCTCTTTCCCAGAGTACCGATTGTATTCACCTGTTGCTCATTACATGTCTATATAAATATATATATATATATTCGTGTTTCTTGTTTCCTTTGGTGTTTGATCTTCTCTTGTTTTTTGGCTACTGCTTTTGTCTTTCCCTTGTGGTCTGATTGAAGGCTTGGTTTGTCTCTTTTGGTTTTTGACTGGTTTGTTCTTTTGGTTTTGGCTTTGACGGTTGTGTTTGCCCTCGCAACTGTCTATCTGTTAACATTACTGTGCTTCACTCCATCACTGACCCTGCTCAATAAACCTGATATATAGCTTTCAGGTCTGCGAGCGTCCGCGTAGTCCTTCCAGCGTCACATTAGTTAACATGACGCAATGCATTAACAATGGCTAACTGATGTTAAGCAAATATGTAACATGTAGCTGTTCAAGTTTACTTAACATTAGTTAAGCACTGTAACCATTGTTAATGTATTACTTCATGTTAACTAACGTATTAATGTTAGTCAACACTTAATGTAAAGTGTTACCCAGAAACTCATTTTCACTGTTAACTTACTTTCACTTTGACTAGTGATGTTCAAACTGTAGGTACCAAATGCAACTTGTTATTTTGTGCATTTCAAGAGTTTATTTATATCAGTGCAAATAAACACCAGAAAATAAACATTTGAAAAATGTAAAACATTATGGTTGTCACAAGGATATCATATGAAATTTTTGCTACAAATGCATTTCTTGGATGCACAGCAGTTTGAACTGAACGGTAACAGAAGAGGAAATCACAGAAAAGAAAAAACGTAAGATAAACCGATGCATATTTGCAACCGATGCAATGTTTGAGCACTAGGCTCCATGGCTGCACGTGTAGGCCATGTGATGCTGTAAATAACCATCTATCCATGGAAAGAAAAGAAAAAAACCCTTTTATTTTAAGACTTGACATTTCCCCATTCCCAGCACTGATACACAGGTGCTTCCCATGCATCTGCATGCAACAGGTAGCAGTGTAGAGATCCGACATAACACGACGTGTTGCAGAACAAAGATTATCATTAGCTCACAACATAGAGACATGCAAAAAGAGTTAGGTCATCCTCTGTCATTTTATGTACATTATTACACAGATATCGTATTTACAATCCAAGACAATAAAAACTAGGATTTTTTTAAACAATACAAAATAGTCATCTTTCATCGTGAAAGCACTATTTACACATAACCATTGTCAAAACATATCCATTGTACAGAGGAAAGATGGAATAGAACAGTCCGTCTGATGATGTTCTAAGACTGAGTGGTCTGATAGAGCCAAAAAGGACCCAGGAAAAAGAAAAACAGGCCTGGAAGATACTTCTTTGCTGAAACAGACGTCACACAGAGCTTCTTCTAACAGTAGACTCTCTCGGGGTCACATGAAACTAGCTATGCTTTCTATGATTGACCATATAGTACCCACGTCTATAAATGGAACAGAAATCATTCCCACGATTCATAAACTTGTAGTCACATCTTTTAGGAAGGAGGCGGGAGGGGGGGAATACTAACTTGCCAAAAACGCATTTGACACCATAAGCCTGTGAAATGCTACATATATGTATATAAAGTACAAAACAATGAATGATACAAAACCGTAAAAAGATACTTCGACAGCTAAAAATATGACACTCAGTTTTCTTTATCCATGCCTTGTACACCAAACAACACCTACAGAATCATTCCTGATGAAAAAATATTAAAGCACTGTAAATTTGACATTGCTTACAAATGTGGTAACTTTGCCTGCAATTTCAACCCATTATAAAACATCCTTTGCATCATACCGCTTTCCTGGGCTCGATTTTGTGGCACGACCAGTCGGTCTCGGTCAGAATAGGATGCAAGGTACCTGAAGTTATGCAGGTAATTTATCGCCTTTTATAGTCTTCGTAGTGGCATGACGTGCGAATGCCACAAATGCATCTGATAGTGTTGTGCTTATCGCTGTATAATTGAGTTCAGTTAACAGGTAACGGTCCTGATTTTGATACAAATAAATACAAAATAAATCTAGCAGTAACCTTTTTGGGGTCATCAATAATAATAATGAATGTTTTATACGTAGAAGGAGAGAAAAGGCTTCTGATAGCTCCATAGTGTGCAGGCCAGAGAAACGTGACCTGTATAAAACAAACGAAACAGGAAAAGAGAACCTACATAAACAAATAAGATGCTTATGCCAAAATGTGTCCCCAGTTGGGTGGGAAAATAATTTATCTCGCAAAGTGGCATCATTGGAAATGACACAATTACTCACAAGTCTGAGGGAAGAAAAATGGTGATATTAACAGTTTCAGGATCAGATTTCTGATTGACGTGCATCTGCTCATCATTTAAAAAGAAAAGAAAGAAAACAAATAAAAGTAGCTCACACTCGATTCTTAAACAAATCTCAGTCTTTGGCAGTTCAGGTTTACGATTTCTGTAATGAGCCATTGAGGTGCTCACAACCGTTGCTTTGCCTCTCGTTGTGGACTGGAGAGCGCTGCGTGGCGCTCAGTCTGTGCTCATGGTACCTGCTATCGGTACATGGCTCTTCTTTAACCTTAACCCTGCAGTGTGTCCTTTGCACATGATCCTGCATCTCTTTTCTGAGCTGACCGTTCCCTCTCTGAAGCATATAATACAATATAGGATTTGATCTCGTTAGAGGTGGAGAATCAGGGCTGGATTCGCATTTACCCTCCCCACCAAGCGCCCACCTTGGTGAGCTTTCAGTCTCTTGTTTCACAGGTGTGGGACTGGGTTTGGGGGAGCCCTTAGCCCAGGGTGATCCCTGGGTGCTGTTTCCTGGCGGGGACAAAAGAGGTCTGAGATTACCAGTCCCTGAGTTGAGAGTCTGGGGGAACCATGGCAAGTTCATGAGTTCAGGATTGTAACTGGACTGAGAAAAGTTCCCATTGGCTTTGCAGTTTGCCTGAGGGAGAAAAGGGCTGGGGGTCCCCCGAGTCTGAGACAGCTCTTTCAGACAGTTGTCTGACAAAAGGAGCTGCTTCAAAACATTGAAGCCTTGACTGTCTCTCGTGGGAGCTTTACCCACAGGAGCCTTGATGAAAGAGTCCTCTTCTTTTGGGCTCAGTAGCCTTCTGCTATTGCGGTCCTCAGGTGTTCCAGACACCGGACGCTCACTCACAGTATCCAGCGGCCTCTGGCAGAGCTCAGTGCTGAGGTGTTCAGCCAGCTCCAAGCAGAGTTTTCTCTTTTTAGGAAGAGGCTCCTGATAATCCTGTGGCTCCTCTTTCACTGTGCTCACAAGCGGCTCTGTACGTGGACTTGAGTGATAGGTAGTGGTCTGCTGCTTCAGCAGCTGGCTGAGAAGGCCGTATTTAGCGGCGGCTTCAGTGGGACACTCCTCCGCTTTAACATTGTTATGTGCTTCAGCAAGGGGACTGTGTCTCTCATGTCCCGATCTCCACCGGCGGCCTCCGTCATCAGAGCTGTCTGAAAGAAGACTCTCCTCTCCTGGCTCTGTTTTGATCTTAATATTCAACGAAGGTCCGTTTGAGCTGTCACAGATGACAGAGGAGGCCCCTAGAGGCTTTTCAAAAGCTCCCATGGCTGCCTCTGTGCTTCTCCTCCCACTGGATTTCTCTTTATGGGAGGCAGTGCCTAGCAGTAGCTGCAGTACAGTGCGCCTCTCCAGGAGGTTCTCAATTTGTGTGGACGCTGGAGGTGACCGCTCTCGTCCAAAAAGTGTGAAAGTGGCAGGGGGTGGTTCGAACAAAGGAGTTTTGCTCCTTTTGATTGGAGGAGCTAGCCTGTCAAGAAGCGACTGAGGCCTGTCTAGTTCATGGTCTGGGCTTTGCCTTTTGCTTGGAGGCCTGTGGACTTGCGAAGGGGGTGAAGGGGATGGGTTCTGTAAACCACACTGAGCCAGATTTTGTAATAGCTTACTGGCACTGAAACCGGACTCCGCCATCTTTTCACTGGCATGAGGTTTAGATTTACATAGGTCCAGTGGACTGGACTGAATGAGGGGAGAAGAGTAGGAGAAAGGAGAAGGAGTGTTGCTCATCTCCCCACTGAGAGTAAATGTGGACAGCCCCCCACCCGTCAGCCGCTCAAGAGCACTCTGGGTCCTGATCTCCTCCAATGTGCCAAGCCGTTTAATAGGGCCCCCAGCCACATTGCTAAGGGTTGCGTCATGCTGCAAATCTGGATTATCTGCAATTTTGTTTACCTTCTCGTTATTTTTGCGGTCCAACAGTAACTGCATGAGAGTGACCTTATGATGGGATTTCATGTCTGGGCTTGTTTCCAGCTCCCTGGCCTCAGGGACCTTTGGCCCGGGAGTCTCCGGCTTCCACTTGTTTATAAGTGTCTCTGTGAGCTTGTCCAAAGATGAGGCGGAGGAGGGGGGCTCTGACTTTTGGCTGCAAATTCGGCTCCTCATGGAGAGGTCAATAGGGGAGCAGCTGGAGTAGCAGCTCTCTGCGTCACTACTGTCTTTGGTCAAGCTGTTCTCCTGGTTGGAGTACTCGCTGTCGGACTGATGAGAGGAGGCTTGGCTAAGAGGGGGAGCGCAGTCATCCTCCAGGTGCCCATTCTTGGTGAGATGCTTCTGGGAGTTGTGGTTGTTGAGGAGGAGCAGGAGCAAGCTACTGCAGTTTTGTGGTGGCCGGCTGCTGTGCCTGTCAAAGGGGCGTTTCTCTTTAGGTGGCTGCGGAGACGGCCTAGGGGAGCCTGCTGAAATGCTTTGGCCCGGGGTTAGTGAGGGGCTTCTCTTGCTGGAATTTAATGTTGGTGAGGGGAGTGTTCCATTTAGGGTATTTAAGGAGCTTAGCATGTCTGGGGCAATCAGTGACTCTCCCATGTTGGGTGGTCCCTTTTCTATCGTTTGCTGTGTGGCCATGGCTGCCAGCCTTTCGCTAGCTGATCGGCCAGATAATTGTGCTTTTAAGGCCTGCTCTCGAGAATACTGCTGCAGATGGGCTTCACTTGAGAGCAGCAAGGCTAACTGACTGCAGGCCACACTGGGCTTAGGGGAAGGGGCAGGACTGGACCGGCTCTTCACCAGTGTGGCCACAGCCTTCAACCGTTCGGCGCAGGATATGGAGTCAGATGCAGAACTATGCGAGTCACGAGGGGACTCAGAATGCCGTTCTTGGCTACTGCGGCGACTGTAAGGCACATTGTTGTGGCTCTGTTGCTTGTTTTTCCTCATTAGGCCTTTGAGGCGACTGGAGGCTGTACAGTAGCTTTGGAAGGTGTCCTTGTCAGCAGGAGTGCTCTCGCTGCTCTCTCCATCAAGCTGTTTGTGGCTCTGGTTGATGCACTGAGACATGGCCACGGTTTGCAGGCGTGAGCTGAAGGACTGGAGTAGAGAAGCCAACAGTGTGCTCTCTCCCTGTGCGGAACTATCCAGGGTTGCTTTATGGTGTTCCTTGACCTGACCGTTTACCTCCACCATGGGGGGGTCTTTCGCCTGGTTGTCTGTCTCACACCATGCCCCTGAACGCAGAAGTCTGGCCTTTTTAAGGTGCTGGGAGGCTGCTCCAGGAGGGCTGCCTTTCTCTGGTGGGCTTGAGGCGTGATTGGGTAACTGAATGCCCCTGGTCCCTTGGTTTCCTGGCTCTCCATCATTGCTGCCAGCCTCTGATCTCCTTGTTGCAATGGCACCAGGCCCAGACGCAACTGGATGCATTAGTAAACCTTCCAGATAAGTTAAAACAGCTGAATCCTGGTGTGTCTCAGGGCCAGGCTCCTCCCCATGAGTCATGTTCAATAGTAGGCTCCTCTTGTGTGATTGTTGACAACTACTGAAAATGTCTTAGGGGCTGCTGTGCCATGGATGAAAAGTGCAGAATACTCCACAGGGGGTACAGATACTTCCTCTTCATCCAGTCAGACAGTATTACACAAAAAATTATTGGGCATTAGAAATGCCATCACAGGCCGACCCAGCTGCCATTTCTTTGTTCCTGTGACAAACTTACTAAACCCACACAGTTCTGGAGTGGGCTTAGGAACACAGCCAGCGAGAAGTCAGCAGGAGCTCACCGCTGCCCTGCTAAAGCATTCCATGCTGCTGGATATTTGGGATGTCTGCCACAAAGCCCAAGGGAATCCGTGTCGTCTTTCTGCTTCCCTGCTCTTCAGATTTGGCCACACGGGACCTGCAGTAGAGGGAGAAAACACAGTATGAGTTTCAAGAGTTCTACATGACAGCACACGGCTGAACTCTTTCAACCCCTATTGGTCTGTTCCAAACAGTTATGTTACATGTTCTCATGATAGTATACAAAACTAAATGAAATAGGAAGATTACACCACAAAAAAATTTATATTTTACACTGTAATAATAAACCAAAAAGACCTGCTTCCAGCAAAATATTTGCCATATGAAACTACGCACCGGGGATGCAGGAAAATAAGGCACAGACGTATTGTCTCACTTCAAAACCAAGAAGGGCCTACAGATTAACTTCATATAAATGATGTCAGTAATTCCCAGCAAAAATCCTTCTTCTACATGCCAGCACATCACGCTACGACACTCAGCCGCAAACCTCTCGATAAATGTGTCTCTGCTTGCTCTCGCAAGTGAAGGGCTTTCGAGCACTGTGCCTCTCATCACACATGCAGACGATCATTTCTGAGGATTATCTTCACACACGTACTCAAGGCACGGCTCACGCGACACACGGCGAGAAGAAATTCTGCTGACCTCATACTAGTTTTTGTACTCTTAAAAACAGGAAAGGTTACAATTTGGGTTAGGGGACTGAACTTGGATAAGAGTGAAAAGGTCACTTCAAAAAGTGCTGCATGGTGCCAAGGAATTCTGGGAACTTCCTCAAACTCATTTCAATATCTGAACCATGTTAAACCTACAGCCTACAAAGCAGAATCATTCCATAAAGAGAAAGATGACAATGATTTTATTCCCATGGCTTTACACTGAGTTTCTGTTTTAGTCATTAGATATATCTACATTCATTGTAAAAAAAAATTGCACAAATAGTTGCACCCAGAAGGAACCAACAGACAGGAATGAAACTAGGGTGTGCGGACATTCAGCGAACAGAGATGCCTCCGTGAGTCATCCTGTTAGTGCCAGCAGCGTTGACAGACTACATAGCAGGACTACATGCAGATCGTTATGACGACTGCCCTTAACAACCACGTCAACGTCACCAAAGACTGCAGTGGTGTCATGCCAGACTTGGAGTGACTCAGAGTGGCACCGAATCATCTTTAGTGTCTTGGTGGAGACGACCAACGAGTCCGTGTGTGGAAGCACTGTGGTCAGCGCCAAGCACCAGAAGGCCTGGTGTCACTCCACCTCCACCCCTACTGCATAATCTGCAGGAACTGTGCGACGCCATACTGAGAGACACTACTTCTGTATGTGTAGCTCAATAATTATTGCACATATCAGTCTAAATTTATCATTTATTGTTCCTAGTAACCTTTATCTTCCTTCCCAATGGCACTGCAATCCCACACAATGAATCATATTTTTTATGTTATCATGAAATGAGTTTCTATGATAAACACAACTACAGAGTGGATCAAATTAGTTTGACGGGAAAAATGTGGGGTTTTTTGCAGGTTTTATGAAAAAATGTGTTGACTGTCTTCCAGCCTTTCAGTACACAACAAAGTTCTGAAGTAGGCAGCTATTAGCATTATTTTTATTCTGAGCATCAGTGTATGGTACTTTTGTAATCTATTATTTTTATTTGCTTTATTATTTGTTATTTGCTTAAAGAGTCACACTTTTTTTATCTTAAATGATCACGTCTTGTATCGTTACTATTATACCCCAAAGTGTGACATGAAACATCCCAATATATGTCCATGTACATCCTAATACCTGGTGTGCCTGATGCACTTGCACCAATACCAGTTCTGAGAGGGTCCAAACAGTGAATGGCATTCGTTTAAGCTTAATATGTTTTATCTTTTACACAAAACTATGCTTTTACCAAAAATGATGTTTGGTATAAACATTTAGATTACTGAGCAGGATCAAATATTAGCTTCAGGATGGAAAAAAAATGGTATTGGTGCACCACCAAGTTGCAACCCTGTCACTACCATGAAGTCCACATATGTGTTAGGTCTACATACTCAAAGACACAGTCTCACAGTGTCTCATTCAAAACGTCCTCTGAGGAATTAGCACTGGTAGACTTTCTTTCCTATCAATGGTGTCAAACACAGATGCATTCTGTGAAGTAAAAAAAACAGCCTTGTTGAGTGCTGTGACTGGGTGGCTGTGTTGACGGTTCTGTGGATAGATGTGAAGCCCAGCGGTATGCAGCGTGATCCCTCCCGAGTCTGGCCTCCTATCTCACACTTGACTGTGTGGCAGTCTCCGAGCAGTCAGTAGATAAAAAGCGGAGAGGTCAGTCCCCTCTGCCTCGGCTCCCGCTCAGCAGTCACTTCCCTCTAAAGCCAGTGTCACACGGAGACGGCATACACAGCGAATACACCTTCAGCCACAGGCTACAGGATGCCATGAGATAGCTGCTCCTCTCTCTCTCACACTGACTGTGTCAACTCAATGCGAAAGCTGAGTCTAAAAGAGGCTCGACATCCCTGCATGTGGTCTGGAGTAAGGTGCGTGCCGTGTTGAAATGGAAAGAAAGGAGTGGGTTTAAAGAAAGGACAGGGTGGAATTGAGTGAAACTGGTTTTGGAGATTAAAACACCAAGTGTTTAGATTAGGAGTGTATCTTCTTCACAACACATAACGAGTACATGTTTAGCACTACTACGCTCGGCCTGCCATTAGCTGCTTCTGGAGGTGTGAAAGCCCCTTCGGATTGAAGCTGGCTGTCATCGGTTTCTAACACCCCGCCTGGCAGTGGCTTGGCAAGGCTGGCAGGTGTAAAGAGGGGGGTTTTGGTGGGGAGATGAGGAGAGAGAGACCTGGTGCACCTGTCAGGCTGTGGCTCCACGGGGCTACGGCATCACTGCTCACGCTCTGTCAAATAGCATGACGCTGCCAGTGGCTGTGTGCTCGCAGACCCTGGACCTGATCCCTGTCAACTCCGGCTCCACAAACAGCCCTCACTTCCCTCTGTCAGGGCCACTGCCACAAAGGTTAATTAATACAGAGCACTCCACCTTCCCCCGAGTGCCATTCAGTTGCCAGAGACTGTCTTATCCTTCAAGTCGCCCTGCCCCTGGTATCAGCGTAATGTGTTAGGAGTGGACTTGTGAGAAAAAGAGGTTTGGTCATGACCTGTGAATAGCTTCGACAGAACAGAATCATCAAACCAGAGCTGACAAAATACAGCATTTATCTGTGCGTAGCATTAGCCACCTTGCTGGAAAGCTAGCAGGTCTGTTGCAGTCTGATGACCGTTAACCCTGGCTGCTACATGTTAATGACTGGAAAGGTTAGCCACAGGGAATCCACGACTCCAAAGACTAAAGAAATGGACAGGGGAAAGGAAATATCATAAATCGATTAATAAAATACTTCAGACTGGCCCATCTGTCTCAGTTATGGGGCTATCCTACGCCACTTGACCCAAATTTGTCAACAACAAAACACACCCTGCTAGAGCAGGGCCATCTGACGTCTCCCCCTAATCTTAATGGGCAGGATTAGGTCTATTTTCTTACCACGGGCTTAACTCAATTAAAAAAGGCACTGTGCACGGTGATGTTGCAGGCCAACAAAAGCTCTTGGTGTATTTTTGCAACCAGGGTATCAGGGTACTTAAAAAAAGAGAGAGAGAAAAAAAAACATTTGGACAGGAACCAAATGGAGCAAAACAGACACAGAGAATGAGGCAAACAGATTAAAGGAAGAACATAAGCGAAGAGCGAAGTCCTTACCAAAGCTGGATTAAACCCAGATCAAAACAGATCAAATCTCAGCCTACATATGTTTTAGCATGACAGAAGAGGGAGGGGGGTGAAAAGGCCCATGTGAAGTGTACGTTTATGCTGTGTAGGGCAGCGTATGGATATCCCTGCATGCCCCAGGACAAAGCCCATTAAGGCAGCGTGGGAGTCAATGGGATCTGGCATGTGACTAAAGACAGGGAAATAACCTGCGTAGTACATGATCTCACGAGGTACATATTGAAAATGACCTTTTGCATCCGTAAATCCGTCCTCCGCCCTTGCTTTTTTTTTCCACGCGCCAGCCTGCTGGACATAAAAGGCAGAGGTGTCTCTCTTTCGCTCTCTCTCTCTCTGCTCTCCATCTCCTTCTGACTTACCGGCCTCCAAGTAATTATCCATTATCTCTGACAATGTCAACCAATAACACCCAACAGCATTTTAAGTGATTTCACTCGCCGGTGGCGAAAAAGAAGCAGCGGCAGGCACGAATGCTTTATCATCGCAGCGTGTCTTTCCTCACTCGCCGAGACACCAAGAACAGGAAGGTCACAACATTATCAGTGGCTGAGAGGCAATTTCCAGCTAGGAGTTGAGGAGAAAATGGACTATGCTGCGAGGGCTGGACCTGATGCAAATGTCAGGGATTTGATATCCAAAAGCCAATCTACCATCGTTCAACATGCAGGGTACAAGATTAATTGCAATAGCCTCCCGTGCCCCCCCCCCTAAAAAAGAGCTAATAAATTACTTCCATTGTCAGAAATTGTAATCCATTTAAGCCATTTTAAAATGCGTGATTAATAGAAAAGGAAAAAGCCACGGGATCCGTGGTGGAAGTCAAGGTCGTCCACGTCAACCCGGGCTTTTTGCATGGACGCAACAGCTGCTATCCATGCAAAGCTCTCGCTGTTAATAAAAAGTGACAATGCAGCCCTGGCTGTGTATATCACTAATATCGGACATGGGGCTGGCAGATGAGCACGCACTGCATTAAAAGGTAAGTCAAGGTTAAAGAAATCTAAAGGAGGAACCCAAGGCTAAACACTTTCAGATTATGTTATCTGAGGCAGGGGTTGCGGCAGCTACTCAACAGGTCTCCCTCGCTTAGACATTCAGTGCGGTATCTGTAAATTCAATATGGCTCGGGGAGATTAAATAAAACAAAAGGCTCGCTACCTCAACAAATGCAATTGTAGAAATCCGCGCCGGTGAGTGTGGGCTCTGTAGGAAAGTTTGATACGGGACCCGCCATCACCTTGGGAAGCGCACGGCAAATAAACAGATACGGTGACCTCGTGTGGCCAGGAACAATGGCCCTGGCCTTTAAATCCCAAAGCACTCAGTCAATCAGAGCAAACCAACATCAAAAAATAATAATGTAAAAAAAAAAACAAAGATCACCCAAAATCTAGGCCACAGTGACCTAATTCCAAAGAGGCATGACCGAGTAACTTGCCCATACACACACACACACACACACACACACACACTCACCCCCTGCCTATTGCCTGAGCCCTTTAAAACATACTGCTCATTACTACCCCCAATTACTACAGCACTGAAGCCCATCCCTAACATCAGCTAACATCAGCATGACCTACATAAGCAGACTCAGGGCCTTTATCTCCTCACTATAAACACAGCAACAGGGGGGAAAAAACTAAACAGCAGGGGTACGTCACACTGATATTTAATGGCCCTGAATGAAAACAACAGCTCCAGTCAGGTGACGAGACGTGAACTCCAGCCAAAGAAATGTGCTGGAATCGAACCGTAGCAGTGCAATCCACCCGTATCAGTCACAGACGTCGATTATGAATTCATTTTACGAGGTGTTCTTAAGGGACCGATATGTATAAGATGATGAATCGCCTCTGAAGTTTTATCCAAAAAGACTGAAGAAAGTCGAGGCTGGGGGTGGTGTGTGCCTGGCTGCTCTATGAAGTGAAAAAAACATTCAGTCAGTGTTTGATTTATGCTATAATGGATGTGTTGTGGTCAAGCCGGGAACACTTCCTGAATACATTCTTTAGGACTATAATAGGGTATGTTCGGGAGTTTTCTATTGATCAATTCTCAACCGTACAGCAGCAGCAGCAGCAGCAGCAGCAGCAGCAGAAAGACTAATCCAACTACCAACATGACCATACAATGGTACATATGTTGGCCAAAGCTATGTCTTTAATCAATTAAGTGCACTTAACCTATTAAAAGATAAAATGATTATGTGTAACCTTCTGGAACAAACCGTGGGTGAACATCAATCCAGCTGGCAAGCCTGGCACTGAGCAGCAGCCAATAAAATGCCAGGTCACCAAAATGTGATTACCCTGTCTCTCCCACACTCCTACTCTAATCACAGGAGTTCAGACTCCTCCAGACTTCATCTGATACTGCTTTCTGTTACTTTCTCTCTCTCTCTCTCTCTCTCTCTCACACACACACACATCTCTCGCGCACACAAACACGTTCTCTCCTGCTCTAATCATTAAAGTTGTGACTCCTCCAGACTTCATCACTTCTGCTGAGACTTCTACTACTCAGTTCTGCTGAAACGTTGTCTGTCAAGCCCAACTCTGTCCATTCTTATGACACTTCAGTACCAAGGCACGCTCAATACATCGTTTACTAATCATCACAATATTGGCCACTGAAATGCTGATTTCAATTAAGGTTGCAATATACAAATGACCCCAATTAATCTATTACAATGTTTTTTCCCCCGACCCATTACACTTCCCAATGAACACTTCCGCCTGCGTTCAAGGAATTTATGTGATGCAATAAAAGGAAATGATTTGCAGGTCAAAACATCACAGGTCTATGTTCAATTACTGTCTCGCAGAGCCACATAACAAGAACACTGCCAATGCGACGTCTCATGAAGGCAGAGCTCAAAGTAAGAGTTTATGGTGCACTTAGCAAATCTGTTATTGGCCCCAGGCTGTAACAAAAATTAGTATGGCTGAAAAATGAATTGAATCAAAAATCTAAAAAACACTTGCACTAGCTGGCAACAGTGTTTCACTAGCTAGCTTGTGTTATGGATTGTACCTCAGATATTAAAGTTTTGGAATTTGAGGGCTGGTTATAGTTTCACTACAATTCAGCACCAAAGGTTGAAAAAGTTACCTTCTCGTTACCAGATCTCGTGGCCCAGCAGGACTAAACACATCATTCATTAATTTTCCTCAACATGTTTTTGACTTAGTCATAATAATTACATCTGAATTTTTAAATTTTCTTCCGACCATATGGTCTCTGAGTTAGCCGGATCATGAGTCTGCAGACGGTTTTGAAATCAATCAAACTAGAGGTGGGTAATAATAATTGCAAAAATGCAATATCACTACCAAACACTACGAATACACTCATTTGAATTCAACATTTCACATACTATGCTACACTAACTCCAGGACGAAGGATGCACTGTCTTTAATCAAATATGCAGCTGGTAAGTGTTTTCCTGAAGTCCACAACACACTCAGAAAGGCATGTAGTTTATCACCATAACCATAAACCACCATAACCATAAATATCATATTAAATGATGACTAAATGAATTTAAATTTGAATTTGAATGATATTCAACTGAGTTTTTAGGTCACATGGGAAAGCTAACTAATAGCAATCCATATATAACTGGATAAATTATGAAAATTGCATACAACAAAGTAACATCCGAGGTACAAGCACACAACATTAGACCACATTCTGAGGTATATTACTTCATAATGCTTAATTCAGATAGTTCATATACCAGAAGGCATGTCGCAATCACAATATAATCATGATACTAGTATTCTGTCCATACTAGAGATGGCACCAACCCAATACCGGTATCGTTATAGAATTGATATCAGCAGAAGATGCTGAGTATTAGGAAAACGACTGAATCAGATCTAACCTGACTCATTCATCTAACAGATGTGCTTCAATACATTTTCCAGCTTTTTAGTGTTTGAAGGAAAAATACTCCATTCATATTGACATCAGCTGGTTTTAACAGCAGTACTGAGCTCTACTCATGTACACCCCATAAACCCATCAGGCTCCCTTTTACATAACTTACTCTGCATTGAAATCTCTAAAACAGACTGAAAACAAAGATAAACGCAACCAAGGTGGCACACTTAATGGTTGTGTATCACGTATCAAGTGCAGTGACACTACAGTGTGCTAACAGTGAGTGCGGCTTATGATCAAATCTAACAAAAAGCACTCTCCTTTAATGACTGTACCACAGGTATAGTCACACGAGGCGAGCCTATCTTTTCCAAGCTGTGCACGCTGATACAGGTAAAGTGTGGTAATCAATTTGCCCTACTGACAAGGATGCTCCGGCGGAATACTAATGATTCCCCCCTGTACCCTCTCTCTCTTCAACACACATGCACGTAAATATTCACACTTACCGTCCTCATATCTGCTCTCCCCACACCCCTCTCGCCATTTTCCCCTCTGGCTTGCGCTCCCATGCCTTGACGCGGCTCATGGCCCAGACCACAGCTGATGGTTAAAGGAGGGCGTGCTGTCTTCTGCCCAGATAAGTGCTGCCACTAATCAAGGCTACGTGTACCAGGGCACAGGATTAGAGGGCCGTCGCGCGGCTCAGACGCTGGAAAGCTACATGCGCAACAAGGTCACTGTTAAACTGTTAAACCTACGGTAACCCAGCCGCCTCCCTGTCGCTCACTCTATAAACAGAAACACACATACACACATCACAGACACACTCAAGGGGACGATGGAGGTGAGTCACGGGAGTAAACTAATTCATCACTTTTCACAACTCACGCCTTTTTATCTTGACGGATAGAACAGCATCTAACAGCACCAGCAACCGGCCTGGCTCCCCCACCTCAATGCCCGCATGAAAACATGCACAGTGGTTTTTATGCAATGTCAGGACATGAGGTCGCATGTGTGTCGTATATATAGAGATGGTACGATACCACCTTACCTTTGTCTGATACTGATCAAAAATAGTGAATATAATTTCTTCTAAAACTACTTATTTTACAGAGTGCTACTTTCAAGCGAAGCATTGAGAAACAGGGCTATATGCTCTGTAATAACCTATATGCTTAAACTACTCAAATACTCTAGTAATTCACAAGAAGAAATGCACAGTTTTTTGTTTGAAAACAGCCAAAAATGGCACTAAAAACTAAAGCCAAAAATTTTGACCTGGGAAAAAAAACGAGAATAATTAAGTGTCCACTTCACAAATAATTTTAATGGTAATGAAAAACAGAAATAGTTATTAAAGACAAGAGGTGTCAGAAAATATTGGATATTGCAATGTTATGTTTTGTGCTACTGTATTGATTCTCAAAAACACAGTATAGATTTTTAATCAATAGTTTACAATCCAAGACTGGTGGCAGACAGTGGTTCATTCTGTATTGTGTTTAAACCTCCGACCACTAGATAGCAGTGTTGTTCACTATTAGACTCTTCCATTCCAATGTAAACATAAAGTAGCGCAAGGGCACACTGCTAACGCCAGCTTTGGCAAACATAGGCATATGGTGGTGTGGTTCATGACAGTTTTCCTAAAATTACACTTTAAAAATCTCAATATATCGCCTTGCTTACAATATCACAATATATTCCAATATATCGAACCGTAACCCCTGTATCATGGTTGTATAATATCACCAGTTTCTTGCGAATATGCAGCCCTATTAAAGACACATACTGTTTTACGCTTCTGAGTGGATCGGCACAGGAGAGTCAATCACTCCTCTTTGCCAGTCCACACATAAGCATTAAAACAGCTTTGAGTGGAGCAGATCAGCAGTGAAAACAGTGAAACTATTTGTTCATGCATATCTAGAGGGGAAACATGACCCAACAACTTCTCCTCAATTTAGACACGTAAAAAAACCAAACAAACAAACAAACCAAAAAAAAAAAAAAAAATGCCATCCGGACAAACACACACCACAAAAAGATAAGCAGGAAGGAAAGTCTCTGCTAGAACATCCAAGCTATATGTAGCCACAGCCGAAGTACAAAATATTAATACAAAAATAATGGGATTCAATGCCTTGGATGACCAACTGTTCTTTTATGTCACAATTGCTGGATATTGTGACACACGCTCTTACTGTAGCCTACATACTGTAACAATTCACACTGCTAATTACTGTTAGCTTCTTTGCTTTAGCACTAATGCACAGCTAATAACATGACATCACACAATGTGTGCACTAGGGCTGCACGATATTGGAAAAAACTGACATGGCAGTTTTTTTCCCAGTGATATATATCGCCATATGAAATACTTCACCAGTAATTTTCACCACATGACTTAAAAACATCAATATGTAGAGAACATTACTCACTGTAAAATAACTAAATAATAAATAATAATGATAATAAAAAGCTGAGAAATGACTTTTTTACACTCTTGCGAGTGTGAACCAGATTTTCTGGAACTTTAACGCTCTATAATCAGTTTCAATGCACCAAACACAAAAGCAGGTGAGCGCTGTGACTACTCTCTGTGTATCCGAGAGGCTTTAAATCAGAGTCCAGGAACCATGCAAGCTTTGCTTTTGTATCAATCAGCAAAACACTGCATGTCTTTCAATGTATTACGGATGCGCACATTGCAATGACGACGCTGTAATGATATATTGTGTAGCCCTAGTGTGTCTTAGAATTCACTCTTTTCCCTCCTGTATCTAGCCCAACACATCCAGCAAATCAGTCTCATATGTAACTAACTACTTATATGTAATAATGACACTACATCCAATCGCATTATCGCTAATTTCCAGTTTCAAAAAATCAAACATCGATAGCCTTGACAGTGTAGGGTCTGGTATCTGGTCCCAAAAATGTACAAAAACAACCACGCACACACTCCTTCCCTCCCTCTCTGTGATTCCTCAATACAGTCAGGCTGTAGCAAATTGCATTTGCCAGAGAAAGAGTTCTGGGCTATAAGCTGTGATAGACATTAATGGGGAAAGTTGGTCATAGACTCTCTGTCAGCTGCATGGAGCTGGTCTTTCTGCACCGGCGTGATACATTAAGATGACGTTCATTAGACATTCAGCGCATACACCTCAGGCAGGAAATTGGAGAGGCGATCTGGAGCTTTCCATTTATGCTCTGACAGTCCCGTCTGTCACACACAGTAGCGCTGCACATTTGTGATTCTTAGTTCGGGAATATTACAGTCAGTTGGGAACAAAAACATATAGATAATCAGTCATAATCTGATCCTAATTTCCGGCTTTGATATGAACTTTTTTTTTTGTTATATTAGTGATGTAAGGGTAGAAAAACACAACCGCAGGCGTTTTACGTTTGAAAGTTAATCTGATTGCAGGCTCGCTGTTTATACTGCTGAGAAAAAACACTCACGTATTTGCAGCTAGGTCTCTCCCACTCAGCAATAAAGAGGGCGGCGGTGGTGGAGATGAGACAGGCAAGTCAACAGCACCTTTTGCATCAGCAGGAATATTTCATTATGTACATAACGAGTGCCATTAATCGCTCCTAACAAGAGGACACAACCTCACCTTGGCAGTCTCGCACACAGCTGGGGGGAGGAGACAGCAGAGGAAAAGGGGAGGAGGGGGGCAGAGAGCGAGAGACAGACAAAAAGAGAGAAGAGTGAGAGAGGCAGGAACTCAAAATCACCACACTCAGGAAACTGCNAGAGAGAGAAAGAGAGAGAGTAGAGAGAGAGAAGACTGCAACAGTGCCGATGGCAACGCCCTTGACATACTGACATGGGCCCGTCATCATGTGACACTTTGTCATCCGCCACCTGGCAGAACCCCCACCTTCTCATGACCTCATCCTCCAGTGACCCGGGCACAGCCGAACCTTCACTGCCCCCCCACCCCACCACCCCCCCAACCCTCGGGGGCCCCTCCCTCTTGCAGCTCACAGGGAAGGTCGAGCAGGTCGCTGTGCCCTCATCTGTAATCCGCCGCTATTCGTCAGCGGCCTCGGCTGCAGGAGACGGCCGTGCTGCAAGGGGAGAATGCCCAATTAGGCAGCTGTCATGCAAAGCTGCAGAACTGTCCTGATCCCTCCCCCCCACCACCACCAAAAGCCTGTCGGACGCCAGCGCAGCTGCAGGTGCCAATTACAGCAACGTGTAGGGATGGGCAATACTAATTTTTCAAAATCGCTGATAGGTCTTGCAAATATCAAATATCCAAATATTTCATTTTCGAAAAGAGATGGTCATCAAAAATTCCTTGTCCAGTAGATCCCCATTCGGTCCACAGTTTTGCTCCAACCCCACACATAATACACTGGGACGAAAATAAAAACTGGACCATCTGGGGAGTCTTGCCTGCCAGGCTGGGAACTACTGTCCTAGTCTATATTCCTAATTCACCTTCTTTCAAATTCTGTATTTAAGAATTTGGCCACAGGGTTGCACTGTATAGGTCCCTGCAGCACTCGCTCAGAGTCAAACGTGTTAAATGAGTCTTCACTGATGCTAAAAATAAACTTTCATATAATATCGGAACCAAGGTGGATTTGGGTTTAAAAAAGGTTTGGAAGATTTTTCAAGCCGAAGGTATATTTGATGGTATATCTTTTGTATTCTGGAAGAGTAGAACGTTCAGGGAACATTGGACTACTGTACTAAAACATCTGCATTTAATTCACTGCATTAACTTAAGCAACCCATATTTCCTTTATAGTGCATCTTATGATCAAGCTTGTGCAAACTGTCAGATAAGGGTTACCAGGAGCTGACTGATATGGGGAATATTTATTCAGCTACACATACAGAAGTAGTGTCTCTCAGTATGACTAACGCAACATGCCAGACGTCTCGGCATAGAGTTGTAGAGGTTCCTAATGGGGATGTGATAATCCATCCCGTGCAGCTTGAATATTCTCACACAGGTCCTGCAGAGTTTGCGGTAGGGGTGGAGGTGGAGTGACACCAGGCCAACAAACTGTTCCACGGTGCCTCCACACACGGATTCGTTGGTTGTCTCCACCAAGACAAAAGCAGGACTCGTCACTGAAGATGACCCGCTGCCATTCTGAGTCACTCCATGACAGTCTGGCACGACACCATTGCAGTCTTTGGCGATGTTGACGTGGTGTTAAGAGCAGTCGCCGTAACGGTCTGCGTGCATGTAGTCCTGCATCGTGCAGCCGTCTGCTAATGGTGCGGGTACTAACAGGATGACTGCTTGTCCGCAATCATAGCTGTTGGGTCAGTCAGATACATTGCGGACGAGAGTGAAACTTGAATCGTTTGCATGTCTCACAATGTCAAACCTACCCACCAAGTTTCATTCCTGTCGGTTGGCTCCTTCTGGGCGCAGCTACTTGTGCAACTATTCTTATAATGATGAGCGTATACTGTTGGCTAAGATAGCTGACATCGCAACATTAATACTGTCAAATCACCCGAGCCTAGCTGCAGCTGGAAGGGCTTTGCTGTTGTGGGCACTGAAGTCCCACTCCTACCCACCTCTCAGCGTCTTGCCCCTCCAAAACCACCAGGAGGGAGAATAACACACTATCTGCTCTGACAAAAGACCAACGTTGAGGTTTTTCTTCCCAAGGACAGAGGAATATTTATGCTACACACTACATCTGCCTCTCTTCTCTCTCCTGCTCTTCCCTCTCTCTCTTTTGACTTCTCTGCATTGTCGTCCTTCCTGATAGTGGCTAACTGCTAGGCAGAGCCCACAAAGAGCAGGCAGTGCAGTTACACAAGTTTAATCAGATCTACATGAGCCCGCAGACTCAAGTAATCTCCCCACTCTTAATTAAATGATGGAGGAATGCCAGGCACATTCAGAAAGAAGAGTGACCATGCTTCAAGTTCTCTCGTTCCCCCCCCCCCACCCAGATGGTAGATAATGGTTAAAACTCTACCTTAGGAACACTGCACAGAAAACCAACATGTATTACAACAAGTTTTAATGTGCTGTCTGTGTTTGTGAAGTCGGAACAGTGCACTTCATAGTAGTCTTAAGGAGAAGCACTGCCCCAGCAGAGTGTCCGAGAGTGCAGCGGATATCAATTGATGACAAATTCGGTGTAGCCAGATAATTCATCATCTCCAAACACATCTGTTTTGAGTAATGGGAAAACTAATCTGCAAAAATGAAAGGGAATGAGTTGGACAGCCGCCTGCAGAAGATTTACGGTCCAGCGGATGTGGACTCATGATGGCGCCTATTGATCATTGGGTCTCCACAGTTTCTTCGTTTAATCAAACGGTGGACAAAATAAAAAAAAGGAAAAAGAAAAGACTGTTAAACGTCTTTTAACAGGTAGCTGATTCATAGCCCAACTGATTGACTGATGGTCTCCAGGGCTGTTTTCTAAGTCAAGTCCACAAGTGTCACAGATTGCCAGGGTTCAAGCCGGCTAAATCCAGCTTTGAGAGGTCACGGCTCTGTTGAGTTACCTCAAAATAGTAAGAAAAACATATCCTGTAAAGTCCTGCTTGACCAGAGAGCTTGGCCATGCGCGCCTGGTTATGAGGTTACTTGTGTTTGTAAATACTAAAGGAAGTGACACCTGGTTTTATGGCAAAATGTATTATTTAACATTGTGATTAATTACTCATCAATATGCTTTGTAATGTGAAAACTACACTATATCTTAATGAGAAAGTTGTTGAACTTAACCTGTCCGTGCCATCTCTACCGATCGGCAGAGGTACGTTAGGCTAGAAAAATCCACTAGAGGTCTTTCAGTAGATACGCCTTTACTGTTCTCCTTCATGGAGGAAGCAAACCTAAGGAAGTAAATCTAAGGTAAGCTTATTTTTTTTTAGCATATTATAGTGTCAGAGGTTTTGAACAGAACTGTGTAACTTTATACAACAAAAATTAGTCCAACAAGAGTAAAATAATTGTTTAAAACCTATGTATACCAAACAGTCTAACTGTTTCTTTAGGCCAAAGGTGTCTACGCTAAGCTAATGGAATCAAAATTGACTACTTGCTTTGTTATTATTGCCCCAAACAAATGCAAATAAAAATATTTCCATATTTCTTCTTGGTGAGGATGTTAAACAGTTAAGTTAATCTATTTTATAGGTTAGCATTGGTTTATTATTCTGGGATGTAAATCTTGGAAGCAATATTGAAATATTTTCAGTGTGCAGTCACATCTGAATTTCTACAAGCCAAGGTAATTTCATATTCAGCAGTTTTATATTCAAGTTTCTGCTCCACCTTAAGAGTACAGGCACCTGAATATAGCTGTTGCACCATTTAAGGTGGAATTGAAAATTAATATGAGCTTACTAAGCTTGTTGTCTTGTTGTAGTTGTCTCATATACATTGTGCCTCTGACTGTCAGACACTTCTGGAAAGTATTACAGCCATTACAATTCTCACAAAGCCATGACCACATCAGCTTATCAAGCAGTATGACAGGAAACAGAGGGCTGGCAATCGCTCTGGTGTCCATGCCAGGCTAAGGCTATCCTCAAAAAGACTGACCACTGATTTCTGTCTGCTGCATCAAAAAAAGTGGACTACTTCCGAGGCAACTCACTTAGACAGCAAGATGTGGTCATTTGACTGTTGCGTCTTCGTTTTCAATTGAAACCAGGGGTGTGCCGATACGATACTCAGTATACTGGCCAAAATCAATGGATCGGATAGTGGAAGGAGAGTATAATCCGACATGACCCATTAGCCTAAATTATCACGTAAAAGCTTAACTACACTTCAGTATTGAGATCGGACATAAAAAAGGAGTATTAAGTCAACGTGACTGAAACATCCATGACAAACAGTCAGTGTAAGCATGGTTTGCTTACCTCTATAATGGTTATGACAAAGCTCATGCTTGAGGTATACATCCCACTACTCATGCAAAGCATCTCTGAAAGTATTGTGATGTCCTATTTCTGCCATACTGCTCACTCCTACCGGGTCAGAAATGCAGCAGTTGGTGTGAAAAAAACAGAAAAACACATAAAGGTTTCAGTGACCAACTGTAAAATGATGAACGGGAACCATAGAAGTTGCTGTGAAAGCTGATGTGTGCTCTGCCAAACAGTTAGATCTGAACTTTACCTTTGTTCCTATCTAGGTCATGCCGTCCTCACGGGTGAAAGGCTCCGTATTGTGTTATTACTACTTTGCGTCAGACAGATTCAAGTCTTTGTCTGCATGCATCAGTCAAAATCAGGCAAATGCCTTGGAAAGCTAAAAACCACTAAGCCGCCACCGTGGGTGCCAATACTGACTTTGATGAGAATCTTCATCGAGTTGAGAAAGACAGTGCTGGGTAGTACGGTCAGTGGCAGTCACTAGACAAAGCTGGATTTAGGAGTTAGAAAGAGGGGGCGGCAGTCATGAAGTTCGGCTGGTTGGTGAGGCCACGGCAGCGGACAAATTTGGACGCTTGTCTCTTTAAATAACTTTAAGACTCTCCTTCTGCTCCTCTCTCCTTCCCCCAACTCTGGCTCGGCCTGCATTTGTGGCACTACAAAGCTGCCTCGGCTCCTTTTCAGCTTTGCCAGACGCAGAGCAGGGAGCAGCCCTCGATCACAGCCTCAGAAACAAAGCTTATTGTGCTGCACAAAACAGTACATCTGGACCCAGAGCCCTGAGTCACCGAGGGGGTTAAAGCCTGTTTTCCGTACGCACAGGGGGATGATGGATTTTTACAGTGCCCCCCCTCCTCGCCCATTTCCTGTTGTTCCTGAATGTCACAGGGCGAGTGTGTGTGACCTTGAGCGGCATCGCTGGCACAGCGCGAGCTGCCTCGCCTGCAGGCGTCCTTGAACTGGATCTGCAAGACAAAAACCTTCACACCGCCTGATAGACATCTCAAATCTCCTCCAACGTCTCTCTCTCTCTCTCTCTCTCTCTTTTCTTTTTTTTATCCTCTCGCTTCCAATCTGCACGGCTGCTCTTATCGGGCCCCCAGTGGGGGAGAGCATTATCAGAACGCTGGATCTCTAACCCTACCATTGAACTCTGAGATACAGGCAGAATTTCAAAATGTCTGACTGGTGTATTTTTAACCTCCACCACAAATTCACCCGCTAATACAAGGTGGTGGGTGGACGGTGGGTGAGGGGGTTGGGGGGTGTGGTGGCTCTAGATGGCGCCGGTGCCACTAGGGGTGTGGAAACTCGCTGACTTTTCTTAAGACTGCTGTTCAGACCAGTGGAATTCAACTATGCAAGCATGCAGTGGCAAAAAAAAATACCTGGACTCTGTTAACGTTAAGTACACAGAGGCCCTGAACAAACTCCATTGTTTAAGATCTTCAGGCAGCATGCTTCATTGGAAGCGCTGGCCTTATCTGAGAATAATGAGCAGAATCCTCCACACCGATGTGGCCCTGAGACAGCCGAGGAATACTGTGGGCAGAAAAAAAAAGCTTTGCATGATTTGCTGAACAAGCTACTGCTGGTTTATATCAGACGCTGTTTGATGCGAGAGCAGGATGGGGAGGAGAGGAACGATAAAGCAGTTTCATGAACAGAGCCTCAACTCCACATTCTTAAACCCCCTCAGCAGCTCGGTGCTCTCTGCTGATGCCTCGTGGCTTGTGGACAAGATAATTCGCCTGTGAAAATTCTACAGTGGGTGCGTTCTGCGGGAGGAGCATTTTATCACCATGCAAATGCGGTGCCCTTGGATGCTCCAGAGTGCTGCACCAAGGTTCATAGCATTAAGCAAATATTTGGACTGTCCTCCGTGGCTGTGACGCCGGAGCGTGGGAAGAGGAGGAGAGATGTATATGTTCTCTTGTTTGGCGAACGAGAGAAGATCTTTCATTCAGTACATTCTGGCACAAACCTGAATAATCCCTGAGAGGACTCTGCCTGAGTCTGACCCGGCCCACAGCAGCTTTGAGCTTGACCCCAACTATGGCCTGGCAAAACGGTCTCTGGACACGACAGGAACTTCCAAATTCCAAATTCCGCCCCCTACACATCACATTAAATCAGCAGTTTGTGGTTGGTTGTTTGGTCCAGTTAAATGGTTCGTTTCCTGTCATAGTACGGAGTTTGTGGGTACATTAAGGGAGGAAATGCACTCTCTGGGGCACTCTCTAGACTAGTGCCTACCTAACCTGTACTAGGACTGAGCAGTATGATAATATTTTCTCATTATTGTGACAAATTACTTCACAACATGCTTTTCTGTTTATTATGGATATCGTCAGTATGTCAGTAAATAACACTGACCAACGGGCATATATCATTACACTGAGAGCATAATTAGACCTGCACTGCCTCACCAAAACAATAGTTGCATCCAGAAGGAAACAACCAACAGGAATGAAACTTGGTGGGTAGGTTTAACATCATGAGACATGCGTACGATTCATGTTTAATGCTCTGCCAAGTATTTGACGTAAGCAAGGAGGGGTTATATCGCTGTATCTGACTGACCCAACAGTCACGATTGTGGACATTCAGGGAGCAGCGATGCCCTCCATGAGTCATCCTGTTACATGTCAAAGTCACCAAAGACTTGTCCAGAAGGACTGGTGTCACTCTACCTCCACCTCTACCGCACAATCTGTAGGAACTGTGTGAGAATATTCAAACTGCATGGGATGGTTTATCACAGGACACCATTAGGAACCTCTGCAACTCCATGCCGAGACGTCTGGCATGTTGCGACGCCATACTGAGAGACATTACTTGTGTATGTGTAGCTCAATAAATATTGCCCATATCAGTCTAAACTTATCATTATTTATTGCTTCCCTCCTTCCTTCCGGGTGAAGCTTTTTTGATGATGTATAAAGTGCATAATTGCAAAAATCACACATATTGTTTGTAAATATCATATATAAAGCATATATCACACACACTGTTTTACTTCACTTGCATACTCTATCAGAAACAAGTTGGCCACTTCAGTGCTATATATGTGACTTGTATGACAGATTACACAGAAAAATTGTTTACGATAGGAAAAGAAGTGTGGAAGAAAGAAATAAAGCAGAGAAAACAATGCAGTGTTAGAGAAGAAATTAAATATTGTCCAAACACAATGTGAAAACTCGGCTATCAACGTGTTTGGACAAATAATTCAAGCCGTAAGCGGGACACGCAGACAAGACAGCATGCAGCTCGTCCTTTGCAGGAGATTTTGCTGGTTCTGAGTCCGTGTAGCCGGCACTATCGGCTGACCTTTCCTCACTGTAATGCTATCACATGTCATCTGTTGTCCTGCTGGAAACCATCTGCTCTGTTCCTTGCTGCCGGCCCACTGAACGGCCAAAGCCAGTCCTGAACCGGCTGCAGGCCTCTTCACCTCCAGCCGGACATCATCAGATCACTGCCTGCGCACACCCCAATTCTCAGGCACAAGTTGCCTGAAGACGTTATAGCCACGTGCCTCGATTTGAGAGAGGGGCTTTCCTGCAGGAGGCCAAGTGTCCACCATTAAAATAAAAAATACATGATGCAAATCCTTGTCCTATAACCCCACTCCAGGTGGATGTACCCTTCCATCTGAGGCACTGCACACCTGGGTAAATATAGCACATTTTCAGCACAGGTTATGGGACCTTGCCAATTTGGGTTCCATTAGTCAGAGCACTTGTGGGCGCTGCTGAGGCCCGGCCTTCAGATCGCACTTCAGTATAACTCAAACACTAAAAACACACACATCAGGGTCAAAGTCCCATTTGCTCCCTCTTAGATTCATACCACTCAGCAGACACAGTGAAATAAGGCTAAGCAGGATTCTGTCCGATCAAACATGGCAAAATGTCATAAAGAGCCACGGCTCCAAGGATAAGGCTCTCAAGTTCCAAAGTCCGGCTCTTGGTGTTGTCGTAAATTTTGGCAGGCCTGCCTCCTTTCTGCTCTGGCCCTGAGTCTGCTTATGTCTCTATGGGGGTGAAGGGTGTTTGGCAAAGCTCTGAGCTGGGCCACAAAAAAGGAACGTCTTCTGATTCCGGCAAGCCCAGCATGGGAAAACGGTGCATTCTGAAAGCATGCAATAGTGGAAGCCATTATTTAAGCGTCACCACGTTGCATTTGATAAGACTTTACTTGAACATTGTCAGGCTAGCACTGACATAAGCAAGCGATAAACATGGCATATGTCATATGCTGTTATGAGCTGTCATGACAGATTTAGTTCAGTAATATGACAGTATCATGTTATCATTATGGGTAGCTGCTATGACAGATGCTGCTATATTTGATGTCATGTCAGCTAACCAGAGTACGCCAGTAAGCAAAAATTCATGACATGGAATCTGTCATAATTACCAGCAACGGTAACACTCATATTACTGAGCAAAACCTGTCACTACAACTCATAACCTGCCATGACATGTTTATGGTTATTTCAATGCTATGAAGCAGGGTAAAATGTTACCCAAATTTTACTGCAAGGCTCACAAGCGTGACCAAGACATGATGGCAATGAGCTTTGAAGAACCGCAAGAAGATGATTTAAGAGCTGTTTTCTACAACTTAAGGATCGGGAGTCTTTTGTGTCCCTCCTATACAAAGATTACAGAGTTCTCTCATTGTTTTCCTGGGGAGGCTTAGCTGTAACACTGCGTCACAACGAACTCCTCAGTGTGGAGGCTACACTTTAGCTGGGCTAGCCCCCACTGTGAGTTGTTTACATGCTTCAAAATGGTGCTACATTACAGCCACCAACAGGGTATTTAAAATAAAACAGGTCTGAAAAAGGCTTGCAGTCTTCTGGAGGAATATCTGTCTGATTGCTGTCAAAACACACACGTGACTGTGAACTAAAAGCATGCTCTGCCTAAACCTGCCCATGTTATATTTCATCCCACATTAGTTTGTGCTCCTACGCTCCCCTATTGCACACCTGAATATGTTTTCACTCAAGACTAAACCGACTCTTGAGGGTTACTTTGTGTATTGAGGAGCTACGAGAAATATTTTCTTCCGGAAGAATTTCTGCCGGGCTTCTGTGTATGCGCAAGATGGGTCTGGAAGAAGGGGGAGACCTCCGTGCACAGCCTGGGGTATATAATCTATGGTTCATTTGCAGCTTCCTCCACAATACGACAAGCCGTTTACAAGATGTAGCCTTTGCCGCTGACCCACTTCTGTGTCGCTGCGTCTGGAGACAAGGCCCTGCCTCCCTATCAAGCCCTGCTCCCCATCTGACTGACGACAGCCCTGCCACCCTCTGCCTCCGTGAACTGTGAGAAAAATAGGTCGCCATGACCCACTTTCTCTCTCTCTCTTTCTCTCTTTTTTTTCCAAGAGAGCATGTGAAGAGCGCCGCAGAGTCTGATCAGGCACCTCCAAGAGAGTGAGGGAGAGAAGGAAAGAGCATGGAGGGAGAGAGAGAGAAAGGGAGAGGTGTACAGAGACAGGGTGAGAGAGAGAGAGAGAGAGAGGGCGAGTGGGAAGGAGATGAAGAGAGAAGGGAAAAAGGGAGGGGGGGAGTAAAAAAAATGGGAGAAAAAGAGACTAAGGGAAAGACAGCGAGAGAGAGAGAGAGAGAGAGAGAGAGAGAGAGAGAGAAACTCTACCTTCATTAACCCCAGTGCTCTGAGAGCAAGCTCTGCTCGGATCAGAGATGTATGAAGCCCTTATCAGGCAGCTCGCATGGAAGCAGCTCACGCCTTAATTAAATAGTGCCTGCAGCCAAACACAGGCAGCCTGGACTCTGGATTCCTCTCTTCTCACCAGGACTGGTGCGGTTACCAATAGGGGTGCGTGATGTGGCAAAAACTACACCATGATATGCGCATATATTTGTCATATTTAAGATATTATGCAGGCTATATTATCAACAACTACAACCTACGGTATCCACGGTATGTTTAGAAAAGCATATTTTGACAGAATCATGGTCTAGTCTAGTCACTGGTGTCAATGAGTGAATATTGTGATACTGAAAACTATGACAATTATGTTGTTTTAAAACTATAATCATTCCAATAACCCTGCAAAATTATTCACTTTTTAAATAGGCACAAATTAAGTAAACAGCCTGCTGCTATAGTCTCCCTACAAAGGGGCAAAACACATGCAACATGCAACCTGCATTTCGGAACTGAAAAACATGGTGGAGGTAGTTTCAAAATACAAGAGATTTAATAGAAGATGTATCTAATAAAGTTACAGTGATTAAATCATTTCAATGTGAATTTTTGTCTTTTTAAAGACTTCCAGTACATATTAAAAAAAACACAAATTTAATTCACAAAAATATATTTTATTGGATATGTTTCACTGGATTTTTTGACAAGGTTTACGAGGCTAATGTGGCTAAAAAGGATGGCTACCACCCCAAACCTTCTACTGACTTCTAATATTAGCCTCGTATGTCCAGTACAAAACTGAATAGGCTAAGCATCCTTCACCCTAGAGCTGAAAGATGAATCGATTTATATCGAAATTGCGATGTAAAAGTGTCTTAAGTAGGGAACATTAACATAATATCAAAACTTGTAAACTGTCTGTATATGAGTTAGACCAATCAGAAGCAGTCAAACAACTATATGCTGTGACATCACAACCATAGCTGACTGAAAACGGGCATGCTCTGGTCTTACTGACCAAATAACAGGCCTGGACTTCAGTTCCCAAAACATAACTGCAATTTAAATCGCAGTCACAATACTGATCAAAAAAATCGCAATTAGATCGTTCAGCCCAACATGTCTTAGCTAATCTACTACATTTAAGATAATGTTTGTGTAAAACTGATTTTTCGATGGACTATTCCAAAGACACAGTGTTTACACTGAAAACCTGTCATTTATACCACAACAGGAAACCATCTGTTCAATCCGTCCCATTCCTACTCCATATTCCTGCTCCTCTGTCCAGCCTGAGAACAGCTCCAACAGCAAAGACAGGAAGCCATCACTCAAAATCCTGCATCTAGACCCGGGTTTAAGATACATCATCTTGAGTGGACATCCATGCGGTCAGAGCACTTTACTCATTAACTTATGATTTACACAGGCTCTGCCTTCCAAATCCCGAGAGCTTTACTGGCAGATCCACAGCCACCTCTCGATCCCCGTGTTTGTTGCTTCTGTGGACTGACTTTGCAGACGGTGATGTCTGCTAATAGGGTGGGAGCACGCTCTCTCGCCCCTGCAAGGTTCCGCCGTGTGATCCTTGTAATGTGAGAACATGTTTCCAGGCAACACAAACAGACAAATGGTCAAATATATTGATCCCTGTTGCACCGTCATCAAAACACTAATTTGTCTGTCCTTTGACATGCATAACGTTCATACGAACCAGTACGCATCACCTATGGCACCTTTGGATTGTGAAGCAGTGCAAAAGCAGCCCAACCTCACGGTGTATAAATGTCGCAGTGTGGTTAGTGTGCAAAACAGGTGCATGTGTCTGACTGGGAGGTATAAAAAAGTGGTGCATTAACCTTTGTCTGACATTCACCTGACAACAGACGAGTGTGACCCATAACTACACTCAAAAACAAGTGCATAATCAAAAAGTGTAAAAGCTAGAGTTGGGAGGGAAGGAATCGATGCAGTTTAATAGCACATTATTGTAGGTTTAATAATATTATCGATACATGAAGAGTCAAATTGTTATGACAATTTCCTATGACCCAATCATCCACTCTTAACTGATTTGGGTATGAATCCATCCTTGCAGATCACGTACACCCATACACACTGATTGGGATCTTCCATAATCAAGACTTCCAAGTACCTTCCTGGCCCCCTAATTCCCCAGACTTGAAAACCAGAAAACCTGTGTCTGAAGCATGTATTGAAAGCTCATCTGTGGCTTCATCAGCTGTAAAATCTGAATCTCCAGGCTGGCAGCTTTCCTCCTAGAGCACTGTGGCACTCACAGCATATCTTTGCTCCGTCTACCAGGTCCGCTAGCCTCTCTTACGGGGTGCCTAATCAAACAGTGACTCACAGAGACAGTCTACCTGAGGTACGACACAGCATATTGGTTTTTAGGAGAAGTCATGTTTGTTAGGCTGTTTTGGGTTCATACAGGGATTTTTATGGTGAAGAGCCTGAATACAACTGGAGTGGAGGGTATTCTGTACAGCACAGGGCACCTGTTTTAAATGTTGTTTGTTTACTTTACACATAATAGTATCTGCTAATTTATGGTAATAAGATAAAATGTTGATTGTTGTTGACCTTATTACAAAACATTAATAGAACTGTATCGTGGCTCAATACCACATCATGATATTATTGTTTTATGGGATTTGCTGTTATTTCCACCCTTAAAAAAGCATAAAGTACATAACATGCACAAGAACATTTAGACATATATATATATATATATAATTACATACATTCCTCTGCCAAGTCCATCAAAGCTCTGGTGAGCATTCACCTCCCCAACAAACACCTCTGAAAGGCATTAATAAGCTGTCAAATCAAACTGCTCATTGACCTTATTAAACCCATTTAAATGTATTTAGGTCAGGCCTTGCCTCCCTATAAGCATGAAGGTCAGCCCTGAATGGAAGGGCAGGTGGCTTAGAGGAAGGCTCTGCTAAATCGGAGTCGTCTGGCCTTTGTGACTCAGACATGTAAACACAGTTACACAAGTGGAGCAGTAGCACATTTCAGCATGCAGCCTCATATCAGCGCCAGAGCCTTCGGCTCCCCCAGAGACTGATTCAGGCGTTCCAATCTCGAGATGAGTGTGCCCAATATTTCAAACAGCCCTAGTCTCTAGAAACATTCATGAAGTGGCAAGAAATTACCTCACTGATATAGCCTATTTCAGCTGGGCACAGAGTCAGGGGCTATTCCAGCAGAACTGCTTCTGTTCAGGGTTCTTTTGTTATACTTGCTTTGGGTGGTCAGTACCAGTTAATGGGCAATCAAATCCCCAAATTAAGCATCTACGTGCATCTACACCAGTCACATATCATCACTGTTGTATCAAAACCTCATTAATATTTTGCTATTTTATTTAGTATTGTTTTACACCATTGATAAATGTCCCTTGAATCTTGTTTTGGAGTGTTATTTAAAAGCTTCTCCAACAAGGAGGTCAAGGTCAGGACCGTCTTAATGCCTGCTCCCTTCCTCTGACACGGCTTCTATAAGCATGAAGTGGCTCTCTAGGACGCTGCGGGCATCTGTCTTCCCACGGTGCCCAAGGACATCTCCCGAACTGTTGGAGGAGCCACGTCCGGGCCACAGCTCTAGCTCATCGTCAAGCCGCCTGCAGCTAATTTGGATGCAGAGAAGGTAGAAGCTGGGCAAGGCTGGGCACTACAGAGAACTCTACAGACTTCTGACTAGGGCTGGGTGATATGGTGATATTTGATCATTACTGTCATAAATGATGCCATTATGTCAGTACATGAGCATGAAAATCTGCATGTTTTATTAAAAAGAGACAATATTTAGTTCTGTTTAATTAGATTTAGTGGTGTTACTAATGTTGGTAAATCATTTTTATATCAAAGCTGCAATCTGAAAAAGTGCAATATTCAGATCATAAAAGCTGCAGTGCTTATTATAGTCTATATTTTTTGTACTTGTCCTAAAGAGAACCTGGGATGCTCATTTTCAATGTTAATCATTTTATTGTTGGGGTCTACTAGAACAGATTTACATGCTTCTGTTTCCCAGAAACACAGTGTTTCTCATACTATATTGTATTCACCCTCTGTTTGAACACTCTGTTACAGCTCCTGTTTCTTTAAGCTCCGCCTCCCTTAGGCAGGCAATAAGGATTGTGTTACGAGATGATATCACTTTGTAACAAAGAAAAGAGCTGGAATTCCAACGAGGCAGCTGAGAAAAGTGGTTTTTGTGGGAAAGAGTTTCTCTCTCTGTTGCGTTTTCAAACACAGAAAGCTATAACATAACAGGAGGTATATGCACCCACCGCCTGTAGCACAGTGTACATAATAGCACAACCACAACTAACTGACAGTCTAGCACATTATGTTCAGCATTTAAGCCACAAGCTAAAAAGAGAAAGTGGATATGTCTTTCTGGGCAAAAAACAGGCCAATGGCATAGAACATCTTGTTTTGCGCAAAAATTCCTCTGAAAAGATTTTAGACAGTTCACTAAAGGTGAATGGAAAAACGTAAGATCAAAATTCACTGATATTTACAGAAGTGACCAGTGGACCTTAATATATAGTAAATAATATCAGTCTGAAAAATCACAACTGCACATTTTGCTCAATTTGTTGCACTTCCAGTGCATTTTGTCTGTTCTAGGCCTGCACAATATATCGTTCCAGCATCGCAGTGTGAGTATGCACAAAATGCATGCAAAAGGACGTGCATTGTTAAGTAAGACCAACGAAATGAAACATGTCAGGCTACAACTTTTGCAGCTGCTTGATACAAAAGAAAAACTGTACGGTTCCGGGACAGGACTCTGATTTAAGGCTTCTCGGATACACAGAGAAGAGTAGTCACACCACTCACCTGCTTTTGTGTTTGGAAACTGATTATAAATCATTAAAGTTCCAGAAAACACAGTTCACAGTGTAAAAAGTCATTTCTCAGCTTTGTTATTTTCACCCTCCCAATCATTTTACAGTGAGTCGTGTTTTTAAATATTGATGTTTTTAAGTCATCTGGTGAAAATTCCTGACTAATTTTTCAAACCGCGATATATTGCAGTGTCAGTTCTTTCTAATACTGTGCAGATCTAGTCTGCTCCGAGTAAACTAAAGGTAAATACTGCAGTGCATATCATCGCTGTAGAAGAACAAGTATCTCCAAAATGGAGATGTTAAGGTGGTCACATGTGACCACCTTAACAGCCTTCACAGCAACACGCGCGTGCTGCCTCCAGTCTGTTTGAATCCACTAGTGTCTGTATCTGCCTCTTCAGGCATAAAAACAGCATGCGGAGAGCAGGGCTATGCGGTGGGACTTCATCAACGCCTCACCGCTGACTGTGTCCTAGGGACAGAAATCTACTCTCCGCCATCTATCGGCACCGGAGAGGTGTCCCTTGTTGCCCGGCAACAGCGCAGTTCATTTTAACCCCTGAGTGAAGGCTTTTGTGCTCCAGCAGCGGGTGCCCGGTGTCACTCAGCTTTAGGAAGTGAGACGACTTCATCCCTCGCAGCTTTTTCATGTGCCATTTTGTGCCTAGAAAGGCTTAAAGCAGCTGCAGCTCTCAAGAACACAGAGCTTCCGAGATCCAGCCCCGTGGAAAAGGACGAGTGTGACAAGACTGTTAACTTAATTGGAGGAGTGACAAAAGCAAGACCCAGCCATGGAAAGGGTCACCGTCCAGTTATGACTCTAAGGGCTAAAATGACGTGCGAGCTGGTAGAGAAGCTTTCCAGCATGAACTCATCCAAATAGGAGGGACAGTATCTGATTACCTCAACTAGGTGGACATTCGTCTGACTGTTGGGACTATTTCATTTACACTGTGGGCAGATGGAGATGTTTTATAGTGCTTTGTTTTGAGTCTATTCATCACTCTGTGAACAAGCTCTCGTTAAAAAAATACGTTTTCCGGACACAACTGCAAAACAGGAACGTCTCAGCCCACCCTCTGGAGCAATATATCCATCTTTCATTCATAAATTCAGAGAATTCCTTTTTAGTTAATTGCACAGAGCAATAACACAATCCAAGAGGAAAGCTTTTCAAGAGGGGGTGATGTAATTAGGTGTGGGGGTGATGTAATTAGGTTGCGACCCCTCCCCACCACCCCCCCAACATCAGCTCTGTCGTACGTGTGCCGAGTCAGACACCTGCGTTTAAGTCAGGTCATTACGTAAATCTCTCCCGCCACAGCTTACTGCGCCAGACGCTGCGTCCTTGCCTCGGCTTTGAAGGTTCCCAAAAGGACAGGCCCGCTAAGAAGTCGTGAAGGACAGTCCCAGTAATAGGCTAGCGCTGTGATGGCCTTGGACTTTGAATTCCTCAGTAGACAGGCTCATGCATCAATCCTTCAGCTTACACAGACAGGCACTAACCTTCGCAACTCTGGACTCTGTAGGAATGAGTGGCATTTCACTTAACCAGACCCTCTCTCACTCTTTCTCTCTTGCCTGGCCTCAATCTGTGTTGCCTGTTTAAAAAATAAGGCACATTTAGACACTGCAGAAACAAACCAGGCATGTTAATCAAACTCAGTGCCACCCCACATGTTCCCTGACACTTCACAAGCCTGGAGGACACCGCCCATATGCATGGTAGCCTGACAGTAATTGTATTAAATTGAATTATAAGCTACAAAAGTCGCAGGGATCACGTTTCTCATAATCAGCATCTTTCCATTTCAGGGGCCGAAAGTATTATACAAGTGACCTTTACTCATAAGGGACACGACCTTATGTAGTCAGGAATAGAAAAGATTCCGTGTGCAGTGTTCGACAGAGGTGCAGGGCAGTAAACATCTAGACCAGGTCAGCGGAACTGACAGATAATCGGCATTATATCCATTATATCCACATTCTACTCTTTAAAACAGAGGCTTCCTCATTTTGAGGGTTTAACAGTAGCGTGGGAGGTTTTCTTTGGTGGAAGTTTAAGAGAAGTTAAAGCAAGCCGGGTTTGTAATAGGGCCCAGCCAATTTTAGAGGCAATAGGCCTAATCAATTATATCAGCTGAAGCCAAAAGCATGTTTGCTAATGCTAACATGTGCTACTTGTTGACGTTGAAGTGAAAGAGTGTACTGGTTAAGAGACTTCTCGGCATAGTTTTCAAATGCACATTAACCAGCAGGCAGAAAAGGCTCTGATATCAGTCCAGTGCCAGTATCAGGTCAGTGTCGTCTCTTCATACTGCTATACCTGCATCCATTTTCCATAATTTAAAATAAAGGCGTCCACATTTTCAGGATTTTACAGTACCGAGGGAGGTTTTCTTTGGTGGAAGTTAAAGAGAGAAGTTAAAGCAAGCCCGGTTTGTAATAGGGCCCAAACCATGTCAATTTTAGAGGCGATAATCAATAATATCAGCCGAAGCCATAAGCATATGTTTACTAATGCTAATGTTAACGGTGTCCCCATACGCTACTTGTTTACACTGAAGTGAAAGAGTGTAATCTCACGGTTTAAAGGCAACACAGAATGATCCACTGTCTGCCACAGATCTTTGACTGCGTACTGTTGATTAAAAGCTGAAACTGTGTTTACGAGAATCGACACAGTATCCCAAAACATAACATCGCAAATTCAAACGCTCATTTGTAATGCAAAACAGGTGAGCATCAAGTTAAGCACTTTCCATTTCGAAACACCCAGCGTGAACTTAAATACCGAGTCAGAAGCTGAGCTGCTTCTGGGAACGTTGGTGGATGTCACTGCCTGGCACAGATATTTCACAGCTGCTGTTTTTAAATGGGTGATGATGGTACGGGTGGCCTGCCTAATTTATCTGACCTGCATCTTTGCCTGGGACTAGAAAAGCAAATTCAGCAAACTATAAATTATTAACAGTAAACCAATCAACAAAAATCAATCCATCGCTATAAATGAAAGAGTGTTGCCACTAGTCCAAGGCGAAGGCACAAATTCTTTCAGCAGACGAGTCTCTGTCCCATATCTCACAGCCACAGTCCTGACCATTCATCTTTGCTCCAATGGTTTTAATGTTCTACCTAGCTGTATTTCTAGCTTTACGGAAAGATTAATGGAATACCTTTTCTTCTTTTCTTTTGCAAGAAACTGGATGATCTTCATGCCATCCATACTAAGACATACAGACGAACTGCTTGTCCACCACAAAACAAATACCATAGTTTTAATCCTGTGCTGCATGGACGCATACAGGGCTAAACTGACATTTAGGCACCTCAACACGTGCATGCAGTGCTTGCAGACGTGCATGTTTAAATATATATATATACCAGGCTTGAAGCACTTCACAGACTCCAAAGGTGCTAGGAGGCCAGTGGGACCATTTTAAGGTGAGAATTGCAGGGCATTGTTTTCATCTTTCACAGCTCTGTGTGGCAGTATTCCCAAGCATAAAGGAAGAGACAATGTGCTCATTTTCATTTTCCAAGCAACCATCAACACCATCCATGAGTCACTCTCACACTTAAACAGGCCCACGAGCAACACTCACATATCACGCAGTCAGCTTGAGACTACTGCTTTCACTGCCGCTCCTGCGCACCATCACAAAACGTTATTAAAATGAATGGTCTTGTACCTGCACATGTGACTCGGGGAGGAAAGCTCTAAAGCAATTCTACGTTCATTTGCATGCATATTTGACTGTGGAATCTACTACTAGCACGATGGACCATAAAGATATTTCAGAGGCGTTAGCAGCACTAAGCATGACGGAAACTTCTCGGCAAGAAGTTTTCAAGATGCACATTAACCAGCAGGCAGAAAACACAAGCTCTGACACAAGCATCAGCCCAGTACTGGTATCAGGTCATGGCCGTCTCTTCATGCTACTATATTTGCATCCTTTTTCCATGTTTAGCAATATGTCTTCCCTTCAAAGTCAAAGCATGAACACCTTCATGATAGGTTCATCACTGTAAGATGAGTGAAGTGAATAAGAATGTTAAACAAACCAGGAAACCTACATGCTAAGGAACCCTAGATCGGTGATATAACACTAGACACTGTATGTATGACATGCAATATTTAGTTTTATTAAAGCCTGAGTTGACGTATGTAGTTGTTCATTGTTTCAGAGGTCCAATATTTACTGTACACTCCGAAGGAATGTTGTGTAGTTGATAAGTGTAGTTGTTTAATGTTTCAGAGGTTCAATATTTACTGTATACAGTGAAGGAATGATGTGTTGCTGATATGTGTAGTTTAATGTTTAAGAGGTCCAATATCTACAGTACACTCTAAAGGAATGTTGTGTAGTTGAGAAGTGTAGTTGTTTAATGTTTCAGAGGTCCGACATTTACAGTAGGCCTACACTCTGAAGGAATGCTGTGTAGTTCACACGTGTAGTTGTTTAATGTTTCAGCAGTTCAATACCTACATTACACTCTAAAGGAAGGTTGTGTAGTTGATACGTGTAGTCATTTAATGTTTTAGAGGTGTGATGTCTACAGTACACTCTGAAAGAATGTTGTGTAGTTGATACGTGTAGTTGTTTAATGTTTCAGAGGTCCGATATCTACAGTACACTCTGCGGGAATGTTGTGATGCAATTTACTACACTAGCCATAGCATATCGTCTTCTTGCCAAACCCTACTAGGTGGGGTTACGACCTAGATTTGCAATCATTAGCAACAGGACATTTAATGTGCCAACACTGACCACAGACAAGCTGATCAAGCCTAAACCTCAAGTTTGACTCCAACCTAAACTAAATAACACCCAAACAATTTAACCCTTAAGCTAAAAGTTGTTGATTGGCCAAGACATGTAAACTGACCCCCACAGAAAAGATACCAAACCCCTATCTGTGTGGCACACCATATTCAGTGGTCAATCTTCAAGCCAGAAAAAGTGGATACTCTTAATGTATAGAATTTTATAGTATAGACTGCAATATCAGTGAGGAAAATCATTCAGCCCTAAGTAGCTCCACTGCATGAATGACTACATTTGGCTAATGGGAAAACTGTGTAAATCATTTTTTTTCTTTCTTCAGTGACCCATTCCTGCACCCAGTCTAGAGCCCTGCAAATTCTGTCTATTTTTGCATGACAAATCGTGAACTTGTTATCCTTTTTCCCCCCCTTTCCTTCTCCAAAACGGCATCAGCAAGCACCTGAACTAACAGTAGCAGGCCCCAACTGTGGCATCTGCTCAGTGACTCCCATAACCTTTTGACTCTGACCTCTGCAGTCTCTTCTTATTGACCAAAGCAGCAGGAAACCTCATGATAACAATAAACACGACACAGTCCAAAATCCATAGCTGTCATTTGACATCAGCGGATTCTGGAGGGTTTTTTCACCCTGCCCATGAGGTAAGTAAGGCTCAGAGAGAGAGAGAGAGAGAGAGAGAGAGAGAAAGTAGGGGGGGGGCAACTCATACTTCATAGTTCAGTACATTGATTCTAATAGATCACTTCAAGCCAATGATCTGCTATGGCTTCCCTCATATTCATCCCAGTACTGTATAGAGCAGTAGAGGCAGTAACACTGAAATCCACAGCTGTTTGGATACTGCAGGTTGCACTGACTGGGCTCCAAAGAAAATCAACAAGCAGGAAAAGAAAATGAGAAATGCTGTAGCTGCCATTTAGCCATGAAAGTGAAATAAGCGTACAATAAAGCTGTAATAACATTGTAATAACGTTGGTATATTTAAAAAAATGAGTTAAGATATTGAAAAGTCAGTGGATTTTAGCCTTAGGTAAAACACACTCACATCTTACAGGCAAAAAAGAGACAGTTTTTGTTCTCACGTTCAAACACAGACGAAAGGAAGAGAAAAGAAAACGAAGGCTACACTCTCACACACACACACACACACACACACACACACATTAGCATAGAAATAACGTTACAGCACAAAATGGAAACTAAACTGAGCCACCATGGCGCGTCTGGTTCATTTTCTTCGATTTCCAGCCACATTTCTCTGAACGTGGGACATAAACACGACAATACACCACCTCAGTTTCTCAAGACAGCTTCCACACTTACCTGCTGCTAAACCTAAACCCCTGCTTCTTCTTCTCCTCCTCCTCCTCCTTCTTCTTCGACAAACCGACGTGGGGAAATCCTTCACCAAAGTCTTCTGACTGACAGTCTTAAAGTGTCCTTTCGTACATATAAGCACGTTTTAGCTACTCGATAGGGAAAACCGATATGTCAGTCCAAAAGACGAGTCCAAAACGAACAAAAAAAACACCCCCGGGTTTCGGACGGAGGCTCGCCGGGCTCCGCGTCCCTTCTCTCGGCTGTAGACTGAATTCGTTTGCCGCTCTCGGAATCCCCTTAGCTGTGGCGAGACCGTTGTGTGTTTTTGTTTCCCGCCCGCATTTCGGAAAGACCCGCCTTCCCCGCTCTACGATTGGATACCACCAGCGCGCGGCCTGTGCTACGATTGGCTGGCGGCGTTCCCGCCTACACTAGGATTGGCTAGGAGCTCATGCACTAAAGCAGCACGCAGATTCGGTGGGAATGAACTACTAGCCAATCGTAGTCCAGGTGGTGGGGGCAATGCTGGCCAATCAGAGCACATAGGAGGCGGGACCTTTCCAGAAAACGGGTGGGAAAACAGAAAAACCGCTGCAATGTACAACTCCTCCCAGACAGCAGTCTTAAAGGGGCAGTGAAGTGCTCTGAAAAGTACTGCCAAAAGGTACTGTGCCCCCATACTGATCCCCTATACAAGAAGTAGTCTAGAAGATAAGCCACACTTGGTGTCTAAATTTAGCTTCTTTAGTTTAGCACAGAAGCTACGAGGCTAACGCGGCTAACAAACACCAGAAATCAATAGTCACCCCATTTTTTTCTGTCTAACTTTCTCAACCCACTGAGGCTCCATGCAAGTCTTCATAAACTTTATGCAGACTTGTCAATGCGGTTTAGGACACAGTATGTGTTTTACGCATGTGCTTTATGTTTGGAACGCAGATGTGGATATACTTTGGAATTTCATTAAAATGCATCCCCAATTTGACCAGATGAGATCCGATTGGACAAGCTGGGCTTGGATGCTTATTGACCTGGAGAGCATGAAAACATTTGGTTGACTCCAGCCTGCATGTTAGCGTTCAGCAGACGCATTTTGTAACTGGATACAGATAACCAGGGCTGCAGTGGGAATTACATTTAGCCCTAGGTTTTTGTCTAGACCAGCCTACTACAGTGACCACATCCATCCACATCCACAGTGACCACATCCATCCACCCACCACCACCATAACCCCTAAAACCCTGAAACCGCCATCTCATGGGCTACTAACGTGTAGGGTGGCCAGTTTCATAACCCCAAAAACGAGGACATCATAAAGGGGTGAGGGGTGTCGATCACGATACTAGAACAGAATTAAAATCATAACTTAACCTATATAACACATAAATGACTGCTTTACTCACCTAATTGGGTGGAATGGATGACATTCATGAGTCAGACGGGAGTTTACTAATTGACTAGCATTTAGAGGGCTGACCTGCGGTTAGCCGGTAGGCGAGTCACGACGTCTCATGACCTTGTTAAACCAATGAAATGCAAGGCATGTCTTTTGGCACGGACGTGAGCCAATGGCACACGTAATATTTTTCGAGAGTGAACATGTTAAAAAAGGAGGACTAATAGGCGTCCGTCCAGGTACTGTGCTGGACAGAGGACTGGGAGTTGAAAAAACGGACTGTAAAAATGGACATGTGGCCACCCTACTAACGTGCCAAGGTCTGTGCACCCCAGTATTCACCTGGCACATGCCATTTGTCCCAGGTGGTCACCCATTCATTTTATATAGGTCTACAACAGGATAACGACCATGCATTTCTCTCTTCCTCACTCTCTCAGTGGCTCACAAGCATTGTAGCCCACTGGGAATTGTCCTATACTCCAGGCAAATCTGTACCTGTGGATAACAAAACCATATTCCACTTACACCCATATTCCAATATGGTGAAACTCCATCTTTGACCACCACTGAATGTGATCTGACCCAAGCATTACATTTTGTGAATGCGCATAACATTGGGAAACGTTTTAATGGATAACCAGCTAACATCATATGGGAAACTTGGCCTGTCAATTTTTGCTGCCATCTAATTCACAGTCCTTACTAAAGAGCCGATCTCCTACAGACTGCAACAGCATCAGGTTTAATACAGCTTTGTTGGACAGAAAGAAGCATTACATCCAGTAAATGCAGTGTTTAAAGAAAGACGCAACCCGAAACCCTGACTAGCATGTAGTTAGCATAGTAAATAGGCCTATGCTATCTGAAGTTAATCTAGTTAACATTAAAACACTGCATATTCTGCATGTAGCACTTCAGTTCCGTCCTTCAGAATGAAAGTTTTTCCAATATGGAAATAACTGTTATTTGACGCTCTGTCAGGTTTTTAGTAGAGGTTTACTTGTAGAGGTTTAACTTTGTGGGTAGGTCTGACATTGTGAGACATGTAAGCAAAGACGGGCCTTCTTGATGTACCTGACTGACCCAACAGCCGCGATTGTGGACATTCATGAGCAGTGATGCCCTCCAGGACTCATGCTGTTAGTACCAGCACCATTGGCAGACGGCTGCACAACGCAGGACTACATGCACGCAGACCGTTATGACAACTGTCCTTAACACCACGTCAACGTCACAAAAGACTGCAATGGTGTCGTGCCAGACTGTCATGGAGTGACTCAGAATGTCAACGGGTCATCTTCAGTGACGAGTACCACATTTCATCAGCATCGTCAGCATCAGGATGACTGCTTTGTTGTCACGCGTCACACATCCAGAAGGCCTGTTGTCACTCCACCTCCACCCCTACCGCAAAATCTGCAGGAACTGTGTGAGAATATTCAAGCTGCATGGGATGGATTATCACAGGACACCATTAGGAACCTCTCCAACTCCATGCTGAGATGCCTGACATGGCGGCCCAACACCATACTGAGAGACACTACTTCTGTATGTGTAGCTCAATAAATATTGCCCATATCAGTCTAAATTTATCATCATTTATTGTTCCTGGTAACCTTTATCTTCCTTCCCAATAGCACTGCAATCCCACGCTTCGTTCTGGGAGCAACTATTCCTTTGATAATGAGGGTATATAGAAACTCTTTAGTAGGTTTACTGGTAGTAATTTAAATGGCTATATTTGTATTGTAGATCTGGCAACCCCTGGATCCCAATACCACCACTGTAAAGACGTCTCAGTCAGTAAGTTCGGCCCGTTTCACTTTAAACTGCTCTGAATGGCTTTGTTTACATCTCAACCACTAAATTACACAGGCATTGTCAAATATCTATGGAATTCCATTTGGAAAAATGTGAATAAGTCCATCAAACTCTGTACACATACTGATAAGACACCAATGCCCACTGGAATAATGATGCACTAGACTATTAGGCACGCAGTCAAAGCTTTCAGCTTATGCTATTAAATATAATTGAGTGACAAACACATGTTGCGGCTCTGTGATCCTCTCCGGTTTTTAAGAACGGGGTCGCAGGGAGGCGCCGGGCCCCCAGTCCGAACGTTATCTGGCCCAAGTTGGCTTCTGAACTTAAGTGACCTTTCATCTTTGAACTCCGACCTCGGATGCCACATGAATGGAGATACAATATCCTCCCTTTCATTCCTCCCCCAGCTCGCCGCCTGACCTTTGCCCCCGCAGCTTTTCACAGAACTGTGGTTCATGGAACTTCAACCTTTGACCTCCGAACAGAGGAGCATGTGTGCTGTTTTTTTCGCCTCTTGTAAAGAGGTCCAGAGATTTTACAGCTATCCTGTACATTGACCACTGAGCTCACAGCTTTTTCTGAGGATTATAACAAGGCGATTCTGCTTTTACACAGACAACACTGCATGCTGTTTAAGTGGTGTGGGGTGGGGGGGTTGATGGTGGCGGGGGAGGTATGGTTAAAACAGCTCAGAGGCTTTAATAGACTTCCACTGTGAATGTGTAAGTGCTGGCATACTGTACTACTTCATGTTGTTCATGATAAAGATTTATGTATATTAATATATGTGGGAATTACATACAAATACAGTACAGAGAAAGCCAATCATTTAATGTCCAGTCAAAACAACCAAGTACAAGTTATGATTCATTGTTCAGGGGGATATTTCTGAGGAAGTTAGATATAAGAAAGCTTACTTGCACAAGTAACGGAGTGCTTCCAAAAATATTACAAGTTACAGACAAAATGGAACTCCTAACAACCACCTGGAAGACCTGGTAGACCACCAACACTGTCCCCATCAGATAAACAGCACTTAAAGCTTTCATTTTTAAAAGAGAGGAGAACATCAAGCTCCACTATTGCTCCAGATCTGAAAACGTCCACAGGTGTTTCTGTTCATTCTTCCACTTTGAGGGGACACCTCAACACTATGGGTCTGAAAGGATATGTAGTTTTGATCTATGGTTACTTTACCAGTCGTGGACGAAGTACACAAACCATGTAGTTGAGTTAAAGTAGAGATATGCAAGGTAAAATATTCCTCCAGCAACAGTAAAAAGTTCCTCCCTTTAGACCTCCACTGGAGTAAAAGTACTAACGTATTTACCTTCAAATGTACTTAAGTATGGAGAGTAACAGTAGCATGATCTATTATGGCCCTAATGTCATATTATCATTTCTGGAACAGGACTCTTAATCAGCTCAGTTTAGGTGAAGAGACTCGAGTGTCTCTCAGTCCACCAGTCTTTAATAGAAGGTCATTAATTAGTCTGACACTGATGTCTATTCAAATGATCATAGGCACAGAACACTGAAGGAGAACAGTTCCCATTAGCTAGGACCTAGTTCTGTCCAACAGGTCAAAACAAGCTAAAAACAAAGTGACCGCTGTACCCTGATTGGTGCTTGCTTCACGCTTCTTTCATTTGGACATGTTATGTTTTTATGCACACGTAAGCCAAAAGGAAAAACAGATTTGGCCATAATGTAGTGGAGTAAACAATAAGATATTAGACTTTTACTTTTTTAAGTAAACACTGCATTCACATTATTTTTACAGTTCACTGTACGAAGCACATCAATAAATCTGCACCACCTTAATAAAGACCCAAATGTGGTCAGAGTGGGCTAAGTGGGCTAAGTTCTGTATCCAGTGCTGGACAGTAACTCAGTAAGTGTAATGTCTTAGTACACTGTAAGTAGTGTGTTGGTGTACAGTAACTCAGTAAGTGTACTGTAAGTAGTGTGCTGGCGTACAGTAACTCAATAAGTGTAATGTGTTAGTGTACTGTAAGTAGTGTGTTGGTGTACAGTAACTCAGTGAGTGTAATGTGTTAGTGTATTGTAACTAGTGTGCTGGCGTACAGTAACTCAATAAGTGTAATGTGTTAGTGTACTGTAAGTAGTGTGTTGGTGTACAGTAACTCAGTAAGTGTAATGTGTTAGTGTACTGTAAGTAGTGTGTTGGCGTACAGTAACTCAGTGAGTGTAATGTGTTAGTGTACTGTAAGTAGTATGTTGGCGTACAGTAACTCAGTGAGTGTAATGTGTTAGTGTACTGTAAGTAGTGCGATGGTGGACAGTAACTCAGTAAGTGTAATGTGTTAGTGTACTGTAAGTACAATCAGAGCTTGGTTCTAGCTAATGGAAACTGTTCTTCTTCAGTGTTCTGTGCTTATGATCATTTGAATAGACATCAGTGTCAGACTAATTAATGACCTTCTATTAAAGACTGGTGGACTGAGAGAGACACTAGAGTCTCTTCACCTAAAATGATTTGATTAATGATTAATGATTAATGATTTGATTACTCCAGTGGAGGTCTAAAGGGAGGAACTTCTACTTTTACTGGAGGAGTATTTTATCTTGTGTATCTCTACTTTAACTCAACTACCTGGTTTGTGTACTTCGTCCACCACTGTTAGTATCTACGGAACAGATTCGAGTGACTATTGACTTCTAGTGTTTGTTAGGGGCAGCTTCACTCAACTAATGAAGCAAAAAATGTGCAGTTCCATTTGATCTGACATGTCAGAAACTCCATCCCCACTCCTCTCACCCAAAGGAAGAACAGGCATACACTTACCAATCACTTTATTAGGTACAGCTCTTTGTTTCTGCACTCATTGCCCATTTTATCAGCTTCACTGACCATATAGGAGCGCTTTGTAGTTCCACAATTACAGACTGTAGTCCATCTGTTTCTCTGTACACTTTAATATCCTGTTCTTCTGTGGTCAAGACCCCCAAAGGACCACCACAGAGCAGGTATTTTTGGTACAAGTACATCAGACACAGCAGTCTGTAGACTCCTCAGTGTCACTGCTGGACTGAGAATCATCCACCAACAAAAACTGTCCAGCCAACAGCGTCCTGTGGGCAGCATCCCGTGTGCAGCGTCCTCTGACCATTGATGAAGGACTAGAGGATGACCAACACAAACTGTGCAGCAGCAGAAGAGCTATCATCTCTGACTGTACATCTACAAAGTGGACCAGCAAGGTAGGAGCTAATAGAGTCTAATAGAGTGGACAGTGAGTGGACACAGTGTTTAAACACTCCAGCAGCACTGCTGTGTCTGATCTACTCATACCAGCACAACACACACTAACACAACACCACCACATCACTGCAGTGCTGAGAATGATCCACCACCCACATATTACCTGCTCTGTGGTGATCCTGTGGGGGTCCGGACTGCTGAAGGACAGAGTATCAAAGTATTACCCTGACCGGGACAGGTTTGGGCCCCTGTGCTCTAAGATAACAATGCCTGTTGTAAGTCATTAGGAATTAATGTATATTCATTTTTGGGTTATGGATGATCACCTAGTGCAATTACTAGACAATGTATTAGCCTGAAAACATTATACTTTTTGCCATATGAGTAAATCGCATTATTCAACCATGACAGAAATAAAGACAGTCTCTCTGCCACGCTAAACCTTCCACAAGCAAGAGTTCACCCAGCGGTTACTGGGGCAGATTAAAATCCAAATCTTTGGACAAAATCCACAAGAGATTTCATCTTATGTCCATGAATGCACTAACCCGATGGGTGCCAACAAAACAGGCCTTTATGCAATTTCATTCGTCCTCTAACACGTCAACAAAGCATCAGGGAATGGACGGGTCAGATTGCTGTGACTGAGAGGGCGGTCGGGGGCAGAGTCTGGATTCCGACGCCTAGCTGTCTCAAGGGGAAGAGGCCTCAGAGCTGGAGGACATTAACCTTTGACCTTTTGGCCTCTCCGTGGTCTAAGCCACTATGTTGCTGGTGGGCAGGAGAGAGAGCAACTTGAGCACGCAGGTGCAAAAGGGTGGAGAATGCACACTGTGGAGTCTGCTACTGTCTGCACAGGGCTTGTTTTTGGTCTCATGTTATTGTGGACACTATTTCATACAGTCAGTGGTGGTGTTTACCGGTAGGGATGTGCATTCTGACAGGTTTTAATATTCATGTAAGAATTAATGTACAGATACCCAGGTAACAAAGTATTTAACGAGTATATCCTCCACACTGCAAAATAAATTGACGGAACTGGGTGTAGGTGGATTTCTACAGTTCAACAACTCCCACAGTCCACTTTGGGAATCTGGAGGATTTCTACAGTCATAGAACTCCCAAAGTTCATTTTTGGGACAGGAGGATTTTTACAGCCATAGAACTCTCAAAGTTCACTTTGAGAAGCAGGAGGATTTCTACATCTGTAGAACTCCCAAAGTTTACTTTTCGAAGCAGGAGGTTTTCTACAGCCCTAGAACTCCCAAAGTTCACTTTTCGAAGCAGGAGGATTTCTACAGCTGTAGAACTCCCAAAGTTCACTTTTGGACACATGAATTTGTACTATCTTAGAACTCCAAAAGTTCACTTCTGTGAGATTAACTTGCACTTACACCCAATAACAATGTGACTCAGCTGTCAACCTTGGAATATTAGATAGATATGCACAGTGGAAGGTAGGCCGGGGGGAAGACAACACAAAAAGGGTAAGTAGGGCAATATGCAAACAGATGAACCCAGTCGAAATTATGAAACCCTGATGCCTGAATTTTACTGTAATTTTACAATAAAATTTTGGCATTGGTTCTTAATAAATTTAATAATTAATCTGTAGAATAATGTTTATTATCTACAAAACCTTTAATGAATTTATTATTATTTAGGATATTTTGCTTTTATTTTAGGGTTTTTATTTGGCAGCCATTGCTGCCAGTCATTTGGTCATTTTTTATGATTTTTTCTACAGAGCAAAAACATAAACAAATAAGATTTACCTTAAAATTACAAACAAAAACATTAAATTGTTAGTATGCACATGAAGCTTTATAGAATGTGCTGCATATTTAATTACAGATAATTACTGTCATTTGATGTGAATTTGTATGTAATTTAACATAGCAAAAATAATTTTGTAATATTACTCCACAAAAAATAAGAAATGTGTCATTTGTCATTACTGGGCCAATACTTAAAATAGCAGTTGCGTTGTTAATTTACAGATAAGGTCCATAATTTTATAGACTTTTATATATAATTTAAAATAGCAAAAAAGTTTTAGTTTTATTTAAGTGTTAAATTTTAATGTTATATTCCATAAACTTAACATTTTTACAGTGTGGAGGTTTAAAATGGAGGCTTACCCTTTAAAGGCACTAAACCCTATGTTCTATGTCAATGAATGTTCTGGAAAACTGCCCCGTATTTCTAGAATTCTATGTTCCTTTGTCCAAAATTCCTTGGTACATAGCTGTATGTTCCAATGTTGCCTCAGTCATACTTCTGGTATATACTTCCATGTATTCTGTATATGATGCACACTGTATATCCTGATGTTGCATATTCAATAAATAATATCTGAAATTGGGTTTATGTACATTCTATTTTCAAATAGATTCTCTTATTAAAACACTTGAACTTTACCATGTTACCAACATTGTGCAAAGCAGCATCTTTGAACACATTTCCAAGAGCAACATCTCTTTGTAATTCCTGTTTCCTGTTATTTAACATGACCTTTTCAACAGTTTCCCAGGTCCTGGTACTTTAATTATCTTAATTTTGTCATTTTAGAATTTAAGCAAGCTTAAGATACCACCTTAAATGGTTAATTTGGTATTTACCCTGCTGAAAAAAACCCAGCATAGACCAGCATACATTCTACACTGTCTAAACTGAACTCTGCTTTCAGCTGCTACCGTACTGCTATAGGTTTAGCTGGTCACCCAGCATTATCATGCTGGTTGATCAACATACCAGTATCAAAACAAAACATATACAACCTAAGGGCTACACATCTAGCAGTAACCAAATGCAGTGCACCACACAAAGCAATTATAAAAAAAAAAAAAGAGTTTGAAGTCCCAAAAAATTGTCTGAAATTTGATAATCAAGCTGCATTGCTATTTAAGAAATCTGGTGCCTGTTGTTCCCAGTCTGCCTTGTTCCCACATGACCTTATGGTTCTATTAATGTATCACATTGGGGTCTGATGTATTATATAAAGTGCTTAACATAGGATAGAGATTGTCTCTTCAAGTGTGGCCTGGCTAAAGCTAAAACTAACGGTTGCTGATACGGACTCATCGTCTTACATGACGTATTTTCACCTTAGTGGACCATGTGTCAACATGTTCGTTTGTCAGATATGTATACTCCCACTGTTTCTGGTCCTAGCTAACATTTAGCTTGACGAGTTAGCATTGAAGCTCATGTGTTGGAACTATTTACTCATAAATACAAGCAACACTAACATTTTATTATCCAGATTATGACAAAATTAGGCCTGCTCTATTTAGGAGCTTCCCCAGCAACCTCTGCCTAACTGTAGATGTGGTCCCCTTCCATGTCCCCAATGTAAACTACATCTATGCAAACAAGCAGGAACAGAGAAAGTGCATAAGAACATATACACTCACCATCAAAGTAATAGACTGATATGGGCAATATTTATTGAGCTACACATACAAAAGTAGTGTCTCTCAGTATGGCGTCGGGCCACCATGTTTGCTAACGCAACATGCCAGACCTCTCAGCATGGAGTTGTAGAGGTTCCTAATGGTGTCCTATGATAAGCCATCCCATACAGCTTGAATATTCTCCTGCAGATTGTGCGGTAGGGCTGAAGGTGAAGTGACACCAGGCTTTGTAGACATGGGATGCGTGACAACAAACCGTTCATCTTGGCGCTGACCACGGTGCCTCCACACATGGATTCATTGGTCGTCTCCACCAATACAAAATCAGGACTCGTCACTGAAGATGACCCGCTGCCATTCCAAGTCACTTCATGACAGTCTGGCACAACACCATTGCAGTCTTTGGCGCCGTTGACATGGATTTAAGGGCAGCCGTCACAACAGTCTGCTTGCATGTAATCTTGCTTTGTGTAGTCGTCTGCCAATGGTGCTGGCAGTAACAGGATGCCTCATGGAGGGCATCACTGCTCACTGAACGTCTGCAGATGTGGCTGTTGGGTCAGTCAGGTACGGAGATAAGGCCCATCCTTGCTTACGTCACATGCGCGGCCGAGCATAACATTTTAATCATTCGCATGTCTCACGATGTCAAACCTACCCACCAAGTTTCATTCCTGTCAGTTGATTCCTTCTGGGTGTAGCTATTTGTGCTACTATTGTTTTGACGATGAGTGTATATATGTATATGCAGACCCCCATTTTCCCATATGCAGGCACATAAGCAGAGCCAGATATCTCACTGTACTCTGGCTCCCAGGGTACATATGTAACCCATGGAACTTGGTTCCAGGATCCTCTGTGGATCAGATTACACATTAACCACCTGAATAAATTATTTCTGGACCACTAAAGATTGGTGTCTCTTGAAAAGGTAAGTAAAGTAGGTGAAAGTCTGAAGGAATTTAGCACTTGGAATCAAATCTTCCTCTTTCACCTTGGGACTTTGACCATTAACATTACGTATTTGGTACACTCTGAAGTCTGGTGCACACAGATCAACAGGCTGTGTTGAAGGATCTGGGATAATTTAACCTATACAAGATGTTTATAAGGAGAACATGAAGCTTTTCTGCGAGAGTTAATGTTCTTTCTAGAAAAGTCAATCAGTTTGCAAACAATAAATCAGTCAAGTTATTCTAAAAGGGAAAACGTCGATGTCGCAATCAATGGCATAAGACAACTGTCGATACATTCTGGCAGTGCGATGGGAATCAATACTGTTTTGTGCATAATGAGTTTTACCCTGGAGGGGCATATGGCATGACAAACAAACCAAATCCAAACACTTTAGTTACATTCAGACCAAACAATACTGTCGAGTACAAACGGATTAGGCAGATGCTGCTGCAGAGACCCTTAAACGCCTGAACAAGAGCCAAAACAACACATACTGTCCGCTATCTTTTAACAGAATCTCCCACCCCTGCTCCAGGTAGGAACATTTCCCTCAGAGGGACCGAAAGAGCTCTTGCGCAGTTACGAGCCCGTATTCAGCCCTGCTAATGTGTCTCATAATGTGCTGGTGTCTCGTTTCAACCCCCATTGTCTGCTGTTTCATCTGCTATTTTGTTCTTCCCGCAGATGCACCCGAATGGAAAGGGAACTGGGCCACAAAGCGCATTCAGTTGAAGAGCCACGGCAGTCAAACGTGAAAGCGTTTTATCGAGGCTGCTGAAGACAGCCGTCCGACTTGAAGAAATGCCATCCCTCCGTCGTTCCTCTCTCCAGTGCATTCGCGTCATAAGCACGGCTTCTTGAAAATGACGTCCCCACGTTAATCAAAAGTGACGAGTGGCTTGAGCACATCGCCTCATGAATAAATTAAACAAGTTAAAAACCTCCCTGGAGAACAACAGCGGAGGGACTATTTACATTCCCTTTAGCCTCCTCACATCTCCGCCATTTAGGACTCGTTGGAAGGCTTCTGAAACACTTCACATGTCACATCCACATCTGTGTTCAAATGTGAAATCTGGGTTGGAGCCAGTCCCGCTGCAACTGAGCATCTGAGAGCACATAGACTTGCTCGTGTGCCTTCTGTCACTGTATGATTCTGTCATTGTATGATTGTCGTTTATTACAATGAGCAAAAATTACGGACAAAATTCAAGGTGGATGGTAGCATTGTTTTTGACTTTGATCCATTGTTATAGAGAACACTCACATGGGGCCAGAAACCACATACAGCACTTGAGAAAGTCTATCTGAGATTACTTACAAATCAGTATTGCCCCAAAACACTCATTGTCAAAACAATAGCTGCACACAGAAGGAAGTGTGGGATTGCAGTGCTATTGGGAAGGAAGATAAAGGTTACCAGGAACAATAAATTATGATAAATTTAGACTGATATGGACAATATTTATTCAGAAACACATACAGAAGTAAGGTCTCTCAGTATCGCATCGGGAGTTGTAGAGGTTCCTAATGGCGTCCTGCAATGATTCAGGTTTTATGCTTGTACGCGCATGTAATGTAAGCATGGGCGGGCCTTTTAAAGCTGTATCTGAATGAGCCAACAGCCACAATTGCGGACATTCAGGGAGCAGTGATGCCCTCCATGAGTCATCCTGTTAGTGCCAGCACCATTGGCAGACGGCTGCATGATGCAGGACTACATGCACATTCAGTGACGAGTCCCTCTTTTGTCTTAGTGGAGACGAGCAGCGAATCTGTGTGTGGAGGCACCGTGTTCAGTGCCAAGTTGTCACGGGTCACACATCCAGAAGGGCTGGTGTCACTCCACCTCCACTCCTACCGCACAATCTGCAGGAAATGTGTGAGAATATTCAAGCTGCATGAGATGGATTATCACAGGACACCATTAGGAACCTCTACAACTCCATGCCAACACGTCTGGCATGTAGCATTAGCAAACATGGCGGCCCGACGCCGTACTGAGAGACACTACTTCTGTATGTGTAGCTCAATAAATATTGCCCATATCAGTCTAAATTTATCATCATTTATAATTTGAGGTAACCTTTATCTTCCTTCCCAATAGCACTGCAATCCCACACTTCCTTCTGGGTGCTGCTATTATTTTGGTGAGGAGTCAAACTCAAAAAGTTTCTGAGAAGGGGTTTTAGGCATGTAGGCATTTTTACAACACGAGTAACGACGGATAAGTGTGTCATTTGGCCAGAGTGTCTCTTGTCCCATGGCTAGCTAATCATTAGACTAGCTTCGTTTACATGCTAGCTACATTAGCCTCATAGCTCCAGTGCATTGTCATTGTCTCCTGCCTTTGGCTGATCGACTACATCTGGGGTGGAGTGGTAAAATGTCATGATTTGGCCCACTTCAGCTAGCATGCTAAGTGAAAAGCAGAGGCACAGGCCTGCTGCAGTCAAGTAGGTTGCGGTGGGGTTTTTTCGTGTGCTTTGCCAGAGCATCTTGTTGACCTACTTCATGCTCTTTGACTAATCCCTGAGTGTTCTGCGGGTGGTCTGGGAGAAGCCGCCCACCCCCTCCCACGCTCCATCCCTTTACACTCTCATTTCAATATATCAGATAGAAAGGACAGAGCCACTTGGAAAAACACTTTCCGCCCCGCAGAGGGGATTTGAATGGCGTGCGTCTTCCCATCACAACATTCTCGGCTGTTGTTATTCTTTCTCCTCCGTCCGACATCGCTCTCCTTTTGTGGCGGCCAGGTCACATGACTCCGAAACTAGTCCTGCCTCTCCTGGAGCTCAGCAGCTACTGATACTGAGGGCTCAGTTGACTGGAGGTGACTAAACAAACTGTGACTTGATTTCCTGCCATGCTTCTCGCTGGCCTTGTTTCCAGCTTCACACGCCTCTCTCTTGAGATACTGTTGTGTGTTTTTTTTCCCCTTTGTAGGCCAGCTTTTGTACCAGCAGCACACATTTCCTTGTGGAGCTTGTCACGCATCACAACCCTCAGATCCCAATCTAGATAAACCGGCTATAAAATATACAGTGTCGGCTTACGAGAACAATAGGGTTTTCTAATTGACACAGTTGAGAAAGTGTCTTGGGTGAGATTTTATTACTAATGTTGGAGCGATCCCGTTACTCTCGCACTCTCTGCATGTGTTTTACAGCCTTTGAGCCTAGTCATCCCTGTCAAATTGCTAGCGTTACGGCTAACACATAACTCATTTATCTATAATGTATGCATAATACTGCATACATTACCAGTTTTTTCCCTCGGGGAGGTTTGAAATGAAAATACGTGTGACACATGAAGTAGGACCAGTGACTGGAGTGGAGTTTGGAGCTCAAAGAGGGGAATGAAAGAGAGGATGTGGGTTAGGGCTGCACAGTATATCGTTTCAGAAATTTGTATCACGGTATTGGTTTGTTAGCAAACATGGGCACGTGTTAGCTGATGTAAGATATTTGGCATTAAGTGATGTCGCATGAGCCACAATTAGCCAAAAACAGATGCGGTGGACATGTCTCTGAGGAAACACATGCTAGACTTCACCATCCCAGCTTGGTAGCATGTGGTCTTGGGTGATCTAGCCTGTGGGTGGGAATTAACTAGGACTAAATAAATTGGATTAAGGTTTCCAAAGTCAAATAATTCTAACTATTAACCAAGCAACGGATGTATAGACTAATACGCACGGCAAGGTTGGTGTAACTCTTATTCCGGTCAGTTAGCGGATGGGAATTGGCTACAATTCAAAATGAATTCTGTCTGCATTTTTTCTCATGCTTTTTAAGTTTTACTATTTTATTTTTTATTAAATTATTATTTTTTATTTATTATTTATTTTAATATTATAGACCCTCCAACCCATCATTATGACAGTGATCAAGAGAGAAAACTGCATAACTGATGTTAAAAAATGTAATGAATATTAGCATTCATACAGTATAAAGTAATAAATAAATAATCCCCAAGTAAATTATTTTGGTCAAAAATAATGCAGGCCAATTATAAGATTGCAATTACAAGAGCTGATCAAAATCATAATTCATCAGTTGGGTTGAAGCAAATGTACTACAAAAAAAGTAAAAAATCTGATATTTCATTGTTTAATTTCATTTTTTCATTATTTTTGAATGTATGTATTTTATAAAAAAAATCTGTAATTTTCAGTTTTGCATGCTTTAAAGTTTCAAAGTTGCTTCTGAGGCACATACACAAGAGGAGTTGGTGGAAACTTTAGGTTGGAAAATTAGTTAGTTAATTAGTAAAATGCCTGCCCTTGTTAATGCCTTTCAGCCAATTAGCCAAAAGGCATTTTGACTGGTGCTATAATGGCAATAGATGGCAGTGGTGAGACATATTTGTTTACTTGAGCTTGAGCTGTTATCATTTAGGAGCTACTGTGTCAATAGCTAGGAAGCAGGCTGGCTAATCAGCCAATTTCACCCTTTGCATACAACAAACATAGAAAAATAATTGTTAATTACAATAATTGATTAATTATCAGTGAAAATCTAATGATCATGACCGGTATATTGCTATGTTACATCACAGGTTGACCAAAGTGTCTTAATAGTCTATATAGCATAGCATATCGTCACTGTCCAAGGAAAAACAAGTATCTCCAAAATGACAACTGTACAGGAGAGAGCAAAAAGCTCATTTGACTTTAATGTAAGTCGATGGAAACAGATTTTTTTCCAAGTGATTTTGGTCCATTTCTGTTGGTCCATGTATTAACTATTACACAGTGTAAACAACTGCTGTCAAATGATGCATAAAAGTAAAAAATCACCAAAAATGGAGATACATGTTTTTCATTGGTCAGAGACGATGTTGTATTCACAATATCTACACATAAAAGACAATATGAAATAACATGGTTGCAAATATCCAAAACGATTATAAATACTTCAAGAAATGACTTTGTTTAAAGTTGTGCTGCTATCGTGGGAGCAAAATGCGGCATATCCATTTACGGCAACTCTATCTGCATTGTGTGACTGAGACCTACCTGTGGGGGACACTCAGATGTCAGCAAGTCCCCCCTTACCCAGCACGTAGCAATCTGATTGGAGGACAAAAAGACAGCTCCACAAGGTTATACACTCTGGCTGCTTCTCTCTCTTTCCCTCTGTCTCTCTCTCTCTCTCCATGGTATGTGTGTGTGCAGTGCGGGGGCGTCCCTGGCCCCCAGGCACGTTCCCTCAGTTCCCACGGGGCCATTGACATTCAATCGCCCCTGTTTACTCATTATCAGATCAGCATGGAACAGTCCGAGGCGTTTTAACAGGCCGTACGACGCGCTGATAAAACCCGCCACTGGGGGGTGGGGGGCCAGAACGGGACCTCAGCGACTGTCTGCAGCTCAAAACACCATCAACTAGGGCTAACCCACAGGAGAGGGCAGGACTGCAGTCCCAGCTGTGCTTCCAAACACCCCCACTCCCCCCACTTCGCCAGCCACCAGAGATGATCTATAAAGGATACTTTAACGGACATACAGGCAGGGCATTAATAGGTCATTGTTATGGATGTATAAGCTCATTGCTTTGGTTTATTCAGCACCTCAAACTACGTAACCCCTTAAACGCCTTCATTTAAAGGGCCCATATCATAGAAAACCAAATTTTGGGTAAGACTCCAAAGTATTAACTAGCCTAACTGCTGAAGTGTAACTCTTACATCGGTCACTTTATGGATAGGAATTGGCTACAATTCAAAACGGATTTTTTCTCATCAAAATAATTTTTTTTTTTTTAGTTTAATGGAAAAAATATTTTAAAAAATTTAATTTAATGCAATAGGCTCTCCTGCCCATCATCATAACGATGATCAAGAGGGGAAATAAGAACATAAGTTCAATTATGTTATCAAGCTAATTAATGAATCTCAGCATTAATATAAAGTAGAATATAAATAATTAAATAACCCAAAAGTATATTATACTCACACAATAGTCTCACACAGTTCCTGCAGCGTTTGCGGCAGGGGTGGAGGTAGAGTGACACCAGGCCTTCTGGACGTGTGACGTGTGACAACAAACCGTTCATCCTGGTGCTGACCTTGGTCTCCACCAAGACAAAAGCGGGACTCATCACTGAAGATGAACCCGCTGCCATTTTGAGTCACTCCATGACAGTCTTTGGCACCATGGTGTTAACGGCAGTTGTCGTAACAGTCTGCTTGCATGTAGTCCTGCATCATGTACACAATGTACCTAATAAAGTGGCCAGTCCATACATTTTCCTATTGAGATTTTGAACACAATTCCTTTAAAAATGCAGATATGAATAGTAAAAATGGTATAAATATATGCCCCACTGAAAGAGACCAATTTAGCATGTATATCATACATACCAGAGATCAATAAGTGCTGACTAAAGGGTTTTCCATGTCACTACCACACCAGCGTTTGCATTCGTGTATATGTGTGCCTTAGCAGCATGGTCCTGTAACGTGAGGAGTGGGTGGAGTGACATTACAGATACAAATGGAGTTTAAATTAGAGACATCAGCCTTGCCATGCACCAGTCGATAGCAGTCCTGACCCGCATTAGCCAGAGAGAGATGCCCTTGGATCTCTGAGTTGCCCCACTCTTATCTCCGTCCTGGGAGCAGATTTAGCATATTTATCCCTCACACTGGAGCGAGTCAATGGGCAGAGCATTTCATAAAGTGTGTCAATGATGAAAGGGCCTTCTACAGCCGCTTACAGACACTTTCTCCTTCATAGCAAAAAGTCCTGAGCCGCGTTTACCTCACTTAGCCTTCTGGGCCACATTACAGGAGAAACGTTATCTTAGCCTGTCGCTACTGGCCCCGTATATGTCTCTGCACTTCATATATCGATATATTTCCATTGTTAAAATTGTTCATTATGAATACTGTGAATACATTTGCTGTGTACTATATACTGGTCATCTCCATATGCACCTGCGTTTACTGGGGAACCCTCAGGGTCCTGGAAATCTATCCAGTCAGGATCATGTTATCTATGCAGATGCAGTTGAGCAAGCTCTTCCATTGATTAGGACTTCAGGAGCTGAAGTGAAGGCCTAATGTACCAGATGGATATGGATGGCTTAGATGGTTTGGCTCTTGGAAGCCCCTGAATTGATTGTGAGTTGGTGAAAATTGGACATGGGGTGGAACTTTTCTTATATATATATCTTATAGAATATATATATATATATATATATATATATATATATATATATATATA
>CM067490.1:23130960-23147166 GCA_034552555.1 Semaprochilodus insignis | reverse complement strand
ACACACACACACACACACACACACACACACACACACACACACACACACACACACACACACCCTGTGCGGTAGATTCTCTTCCAGCAGACTTCACAGTGCTGCAGTGCGTGGATCTCCTTGGGGGAGATTGATCCAGTCTCAGTGAAGCCTGAAAGGAAAAGGTCAGGAGCCCCGTGGAGGGACTGTCACTGAGCGCTGGACCGACTCTCCACTCACTGACCGTCTGCCATCTCTGAACTGGGTGACAGAGACATACTTTACTTTATTTAACTGCAAACCAATACCTCTTTCATCCTTACTACCAAACCGCTCTCTGAGTTAATTCACTCAAAGGCCAATCCCATCAATATTTCAAATTGTCTGCATAATGAAACCAAGTAAACAAAGTCATTCCGAGTGGTTTGATGTGAGATGCTGAGTTCTAGAGAAATGTCTAAAGTCAGAATTGTTCACAGGGGTGCTGATGGGAACCAGATGTCTGAGGAACTTAATGCCTCTGAAAGCTACATCACAAAGTTGTTGCACTCATCAACAACAGAACAGCTGCACCCAGAAGGAAGTGTGGGGTTGCAATGCTATTGGGAAGGAAGATAAAGGTTAAATTTAACTTTCATAAATTTAGACTGATATGGTATCCTGTGATAATCCATCCCATGCAGCTTGAATATTCTCACACAGTTCCTGCAGATGTTGCGGTAGGGGTGGAGGTGGAGTGACACCAGGCCTTCTGGATGTGTGACGCGTGACAACAAACCATTCATCTTGGCGCTGACCACAGTGCCTCCACACACAGACTTGTTGGTCGTCTCCACCAAGACAAAAGCAGGACAGTCTGTCCCACTAAAGAACTGTTTCTCACCGTATCAAGTAAAGTATGAAAGCCTACAGGTCATTCAGCTATGCAGGTCTGGGTAGTGGGGTCTACTTTCCCTAAAGGTAAAAGCTGCCCGCCACTAGGCTCTTGATTAAACCTGAGGGGCTGCTGTGGTAAAGCACGACTTCCAAACCAACTCTGTTCCTCCACTCATTTGCAACAAGACACACCACTGTAATAGCAAATAAAACAATATTGATTTTGCCACTAACAGCGTGGTGCCTCCCATTGATCAGGCTCAAGCACTTATCATTCAGAGGCTCCCGAATGTTCTGCTGCTAGGTCTTACTTATTAGCGTGGCCTTTATGGCACTCATCCGTGGGTAATGCCCCAATAACGTTGTCTGCTCTGACCTTTCAGAGGAGGGAGGTGAGAGGACAACACTCAAAGAGTTTTAGTGCACAGTAAAAAAGGCATGGAAATGAACTGGTCTTGTGTGTGTGGTCTTTCAGAAGGCATAACGATAGCAGCCAGTTCCTCAAACCTGACTGTCAGGGAATGACTGCTTTGAGAATAGTTAGGTGATATCTACAAAACAATGGAAGCTTATGGCCACCAGTTTTTGATACCCGTTGAGGTATGGACTCTATAAGACCTCTGAGGGTGCCCTGAGATATCTAGGACCAAGACATTAGCAGCTGATCCATTTTAGTCCTGTTCAAGCACACTGGGATGAGATTTTGGGAATTTGGAAGGATCATGTTCTTAAACCATTTCCTAACAATATGGCGGGATGGAATATCCTGCTGAAAGATGGGAATATCCTTGCCATCAAGGGCTGTACCTGGTCTGCAATGATCTTTGGTAGGTGGTGGGTGGCACATGTCAAACTGATGTCCACATGACCCACCCGGTCTCAGGGCTTCCCAGAAGAACATTGTCCAGAGCATCACACTTCTTCTACCAGCTTGTCTTTGGATGCCAAAGGTGCATCCTTTCACTTTCACAGGAAAATGCCGCCCATGTATCTAGCAATCCTTGCAATGTTTGAGAAAATTCTGGAGACCTTTTCTATTATTCCAAGGTCCCATTCCGATGCCTTCAAGAAGAGGGATTTCCTAGCCTGGCTGGCTGACCTCAGGCACCTTTTACACCATGATAGAAAACACAGTAGCACACAGAAAGCTCCAGCTCTACATACTGATACGTTTCACTGTGGCCAAATGTTGGTGTGGATGCACTGAAGCTCCTCTGGCAGCAGATTTCAACAAGTTTAGGAGACCATCAGCAAAAACAGATCACTGGTGTAATACTGACGTGAGATGATTTAAGCTTGCTGTTAGCACTGTGGCAAGGGGTGGGCTATGAACTTCTGTTGAAACGTACCCAATAGCGTGTAATACCTCCACAAGCACAAATAACAGCTGTGATTGGATTTGCCATGCATGTAGACCACATTAATGTTCAGACACTCATGCATCAAAGAATTGTGCAGTTGGGCCAGATTTGGTGGGTGCCTTCCCGGCACAATTCCGAGGAGAGTTTCCTGTAGACTGGGATTTTAGCCACTGGTAGACCTGTATGACCATACGCTTCCAAACATCTGCAGATTCAGCTACTTTCTTCACACTGTGGTCTTTGGCACGCCTAAATGCAGTCACTCCTTTTAGCCAATCATTAATGTCTGCTTTGGAGCCATTTTCCATACATGGAACGAGACATTCACTGCACTGTACAGCCTCTTCTCAATCTGTGGATCCCGTCACTCACACCCAACAGGCGTTTATAGCCTCATCATCCTCATGCAACGCCATCGGTAGGAGCCTGAAGTTACTACCAACTAGGTGACTCATTTTTTGTTATGACTCCATTTTGATGACTAAAACAACTGCTCTTTACACCTTGTGAGACCAACAGAAATGGTCCAAATTGACTGGCCACTAAAGGTAAAAGAGCTCTCTAATGATCATTTCAGACAAGGCTTTCTTATGACAGCAAAGAACTGCTTTTTGACACTATACTGTCCAGAGCTCACAGCATTAGAGCTCATGTTGGACAGCCCTGGAGTGAAGCAAAAGATTTACACTTCTGCAAGGACTGTTAGTTTTCACAGCATGCTCTGCCACCAAGGCTTCAGCCGTGAACCACTGAACTTCAGCACCTGGTCAATCAACTGATCCCGTCTGTAGGCCGAGTGCTGGAAAGAAACCAAATCAATGTGCTAAAGTAATCACTGGGTGGAAGACACGGGAGAGCCCGAGGCCAGCACACTTACCTGAGTTCTATTTCATGCATCAGCAGACGCAACACAAACAGAGCGTGCGGACACACGCACGCGCACATACACACGAACGAGCACACAAACTGTCAGTACATCCCGACAACACTGGCTGTGTTCTCTACTCCTGTGACCTGCTCTTCCCCTGAGGAATCTCCCAGAACATTCTACAGAAGCTGCAAGCCTCAGTACATTGATCTGCTGCTACCTGCTACACACATACACATGCACATGTCTGTTTTTATACAGTGTGAGGACATCTGGTCCCTATAGTTCTATATGTATTACATGTATAGACAAGTTTCTATATAGTCAAGTATTTGGTTTTAGGCCACATCAGTGTTCAGACGCTCTTGCATCAAAGAATTGCTCAGTTGGGCCAGATTTGGTGGATGCCTTTCCTGGCACAATTCTGAGGAGAATTTCCTGTAGACTGGGATTTTAGCCACTGCTGGTAGACCTGTATGACCGTACACTTCCATACACCTGCAGATTCAGCTACTTCCTTCACACTATGGTCTTTGGCACGCCACTCCTTTTAGCCAATCATTAACATCTGCTTTGGAGCCATTTTCCACACATGGAATGAGACATTCACTGCACTGTAGCACCTCTTCTGCATCTATGAATCCCATTACTCACACCTCGCAGGTATTTATAACCCTATCATCCCCATGCAGCGCCATCTGCAGGAGCCTGGAGTTACTACAACCTTAAACACGCAAGGTGACTCATTGATTGTCCGGTGAGCTTATGTACCCTACACTATACATGTGTATTTATTTGTAATGATAATAAAAATATGTTCCCATATGTATTATATATAGTGTACATAAATATCTATGTGTAATAAGAACTACCATAACCAAAAAGAAAGGGGAAAAAATGAAATCTGGAGCTTCTGTTATAAACCAGTTCACCTTGGCAGCACTGTTACATGGTGCTGGTCCTGATGCTGGATGTTACCTCAGTTTTCCAACACAATCTGGATTTCTTTTCATCCCGAATCCACACATCCAAGCAAATCTCTTGGCAGCCAAGCCCGAGCTCGCCCTCGCCGAGTCCTGCAACACTCAGCAACAACACCCCTGTCTGTGACTTCGTCTGCGATGATGACATCATGGGCAATCCATACATCATATTTACAATGTCATGGGCAGAGATTAGACGTGAAGTCAAGGAGACAGAGGCAATAAAAGTGTCCAAATAATGAGAGCCATGGAGAAAGCCTGACTGAGATTAACCCCTCACTCCCCCAACCCCTACCCCCACCGCATATACATAACCTCCATAACACCCACCTTATAAAATCTAACGCAACACTTTTATTGTCCTCCGCCCGCTACGAACAGCATTGAGAGGGCCTTTAGCTTGATTAGATAAATACAACAAATAACTTCATATCGCAATGCCTCAACACACTGACAAATAAAACACTCCTGAATAGACAATCAGTGGATAATATTCCTTGACATATTAGCCTTCATGTTTGGTTATTTACTTATTCATTTATTGCTCAAGCAGAGAAGGCAACTCTTGTCTAGTTATCATTTTTAGAATTATAATTTAAAACCATTCGCCAATTGTGCTTACAAACAGAGCGGAATTCAACCTCTGCATTTAACCCATCCGTGCAGTGAAAAACCCACACACTAGGGGGCAGCGAGCACACGTGCCCGGAGTGGTGGGCAGCCCTATCCACAGTGCCCGGGGGGCAGTTGGGGGTGAGGTGCCTTGCTAAAGGGCACTTCAGTCATGTCCTGCCAGCTCAGGCGACCAAACCGACGACCTTCCAATTACAAAGCTGGTTTCCTAATCTCTAGCACGCGAATGCCCCTAGATTCCCGCATTTGGGGAATTCGCAAGGGTGAGCACAGCCAAGGTTGTTCTGCTTATGTAATCTCTGCATATTTCTGTTTCCCAGCAGTCCCAACAATGGACACAGTTCCTCTCAAGCATTAGAATATCTTAGCTAGTGTCTCATTGACAGTGGTGGACGAAGTACACAAGCCATGTAGTTGAGTTAAAGTAGATACCCAAGGTAAAACATTCCCCCAGTAAAAGTAGAACTTCCTCCCTTTAGACCTGCACTGGAGTAAATGTACTAAAGTATCTGACTTAGTATGTGGTGTGCATGCAGTCTCTAAAAAATGCTACAATTAGAAGATTAGCTTGATTGGTGGATTGCTGGATCCATGTGTGCCTAACCTTGTTCTGCTGCTTATTTTGTTGTTCAGGATACACACGGTTCATTCATGTGACATTAGGGTGTGCTCATGTGGGTCATTCCAGGACACTGGTTGTGTCACGGTGATGACAGATTTGAGTCGCTTACCTACACAAACATCAACTACCGTGTTAGACAAAAAACTTGATTTGAGAAATGAGGCTTGAAATGTAAACGTAGCAGCCCGACTGGCTTAGATTGGAATTTAGTAGTGTGAATGTGGGGAGACTTTAGCTTTGTTAGATTATATGAATGTTTACATGTGACACTGAAATATCACATTGTTAAAGAAGACGAGTGCATTAAGCGGCAGAAATAGCCACTTTGCACCACAGCATTAAATGGGCAAACCCCCATACGCCCTCATGGGAACTGAATGAGGAGTGTCCCGGGGGAGGGAAGCCCTAACCATGGGTGGCTATTTGTTAAACAATTGTAAAATGCAAATAAACGTATGCGCAGGCCACTGTACTAACAAAAGGCTGGAGAAGGCAAACATCCTCATGCGGGGAGATGGAGATGGCTCCCAAATGGTGAAAACAATAAGGAAGAATCAACTGCTTCATAACAGCAGTTTCATGTGTTATTGGCTCTAAGGGTTTTTTCCACTGTACAATGTACTGGAAGCTCCAAGATGGAACTATGCTTTCTCCATTGGCCGTCAGTCCAGTACTGTTGGTTCCAGTTTTTCAGTCCTTGGCATTTAGTACCTGATCAAAATTGGTACCAACAGGACTTACATACTTAATGGTATTTAAGTGTTAAGTGTTATCTTCTAACTTTGGTTACAAGTGGAGCTGAAGTTAAAAAAATATGCAGAAAATTATTTCCAAGATGTTCCAAGATGAAGTTCATCCATTCATCTTCTAAGCTGCTTTCCTTTTCCACACAACATTTTGTAGTTATAGGTAATTATACAAACTGTGAACATCATTTTGAACACTATATTGCATTTCTGATAATAGAGCCCTCCCTAAATCTTACACACTGCTCTTTTAAGGTGGCTGATATATCAGTTTTCTGGTCTGCCTGGTTCTACACATGACCATATGTAACTGAAGACACTTTTACAAGTGTGCATGGAGGACAGTTCAATATATATACTCATCATCAAAAGAATAGTTGCATCCAGAAGGAAGTGTGGGGTTGCAGTGCTATTGGGAAGGAAGATAAAGGTTACCAGGAACAATAAATAATGATAAATTTAGACTGATATGGGGAATATTTACTGAGCTACACATACAGAAGTAGCGTCTCTCAGTATGGTGTTGGGCCGCCATGTTTGCTAATACGACATGCCAGATATCTCGGCGTGGAGTTGTAGAGGTTCCTAATGGTGTCCTGTGATAATTCATCCCATGCAGCTTGAATATTCTCACACTGTTCCTGCAGATGTTGCGGTAAGGGTGGAGGTGGAGTGACACCAGGCCTTCTGGACATGTTACGTGTGACAACAAACCGTTCATCTTGATGCTGACCACGGTACCTCTACACATGGACTCGTGGGTCGTCTCCACCAAGACAAAAGCGGGACCTGTCACTGAAGATGACCCGCTGCCATTCTGAGTCACTTAGGATGACTCATGCAGGACATCACTGCTTGGTGAATGTCCACAATCGTGGCTGTTGGATCAGTCAGGTACAGCGACAAGGCCCATCCTTGCTTATATCACATTTGAATCATTCGTGTGTCTTGCGATGTCAAACCTACCCACCAAGTTTCATTACTGTTGGTTGATTTTTCATGTCAAGCAGGTTCAGCTAACTGGCTAGCTGTTTAACCAGATTAGACGCTTCATTGCAGTTTCATGACTGTTGCTATTGTCTCTTAAATAGAACTGTTGGTCTCGTTGGCTCTTGTTTGGGTCAGTTGTTCAATGCTTTTTCAGCAGTACAACATAATAAACAATTCGGTACTTTAACTGTGACTACTTAATAGGCCAACTACACAGACACTGCATATGTAAATCAGTTTTTATTTAGCACCATGAGATACATGTCCAACTGTTGGCAGACACTTTTGCATCCAGTATTCCTGCTGAAATCAAAGGTGTGAATTTTCAATCCAATAAACATCAAGTGTTTTACCATAGTATCATTTTGGTATTAAGCATTGTGTACTACACTTGGTATCGGTACCAGAATCATAATTCTAGCAGCATGACAGCGCTACACACAGCTCTCAGTTTAATAGTGACCAGTTGACCCCAGGCCCTCTTACAGGCCCTCTGGGCTTGTGGTCATGTTAACAAGATGCTGGACACATCCGCTGATGGTCGTAGGAGCTGCAACCCAGCAGAGTGGTCAATGGAGATCACACTCACCCTTCCCCCTCCAAGTCTCCATTAGCATGGTGTTCGGAACTTGTAGTTGCATTAAGAGCCCTGGAGCGATGACTGGTCACTCAAAAAGTTGCCAAAGACCTGGGCTGAGCGTGTGAAGAATCAGTCACGTCAATATCTCTGACCACAGATATGGTCCCTGGGCCTCAGCATGATCTCTCCAGCCAGAATAGAGAGACCTAAAAGTGTTCTTTGGCTGGGTCTGGATTTTACCTTGCTGTAGTTAGAGAGTTGATGCATACAGGTCAGTTTTTGGCCACAGAACTGCTGTTGGATGGATTTGTTTAGTGGACCATTCTCTACCTAGCAGTGACAGTAATGTGTGTTAAAACCCCAGCACTACTGTGCCACAACCATGCCAATGTCCCCGCTGTTCAGACTGAGAATGGTCCACCACTCAAATAAAATCAGACCAATAGTGATCCTGTGGTTGGAAACTGAACAATGATGAATGGGCTTACCAGTGGTCACCAACCCTCATCCTGGAGATCTACTTTCCTACAGAGTTTAGCTCCAACCTGCCTCTAGTGTGCTGCACCACCTCACCCATCACTAATGTATCTGATCCAGCCAATCAAAGACTTTGGAAGAAGGTAACTAGAAGACATGTGGCAGACAGGGGATGGAACTAGACTCTAAAGTAAAGGTGGGTGACCACCAAACTGTGGAACAACAGATGGACTGTAGTCAGTACATCTATATAGTAGACCTTTGAAGTGCGTGGAGCTCATAAAGCAGTCCATGGGTAGAAGTATACAGCAGATGGTTCAGTAACACTTAACTCATAAGGCTACATGACACCTACATAAACTTATCATGACGGCAGACATAAAACTACAGAAACATAAAAGCGTTTTTTTTCAGTGTCAGATTCATACAACGTATCTACACTATATGGCCAAAAGTATGTGGACAGCTGATCATCATACCTACAGTATATATGATCTCGATGGTCATCCCATTCCAACATCTTAGGCGTTTATAAGAACATCATCTAACCATGTCTTTATGGAGCTCACTTTGTCCATAGTGGCACAGTCATGGTACAGGAAAGGGTCTTCCCTAAACTGATGCTACAAAGTTGGGAGCATCTAATTGAGTCTCTTTATGCTGTAGCATTAACATCACCCTTCACTGGAACTAAAGAGCCCGAACCCTGAAAAACAGGCCCAGATCATTATCCATCCATCCTCCCCTAAACTTTACTGTTGGCACTATGCATGGCATATCGGCATCCACCAAACCCAAATTCATCCATCAGATTCTGCCAGATAGTGAGTGCGATTCACCACTCCAGAGAACAGTAGCAGTGTGCTTTACACTACTCTAGCTGATGCTTGGCATCGTGCATAGTGATATTAGGCTTGTGTGCAGCTGCCCAGCCGTGGAAACCCATTTAATGATGCTCCCACAGTTCTTGTGCTGATATTGCATCTAGAGGCAGTTTGGAGGTCTGCAGTGAGTGATGCAACAGCAGATGAGAGATTTGTCTGCACTACATACTTCAGCACTCACCAGCCGCACTCTATGCGGGTCTGCTGCTAGACTGGCTGAGCATGAAGGGCAGTTGACTTGTGGCAAAAGTGGCATCTTATAACAGGGCCACGTTTAAAGTCACTGAGCTATTCAGTAAGACTTATTCTATTGTCAGTGTTTGTCTATGGTGATTGCACTGCTGTGTGTTGCTAACACCTGGAATAATTCGGAGGGGTGTCCACATACTTTTGGCAAGGGAGTGTATCTGGTGACATGATGCCAATGATGTGACATAGCTTAAATGTTTAAAATGGCAAAATGAAATTCACTTTAAGGCCACCTAAATTATTCACTGCTGTTCAGCCAGCCTGACCTTGTCATATAACACATATGTCTTACACTGAGCAAAAAAAACTGTGTCATTTCACCCAGAAAGTGTCAAGACAGCCTGCTCATTGTCACTTGCCGTTAAAGTTGATCATTCGTCATAATGGGCTTATGTAGGAGTGGTACATATTTATGAACACTGGCCTACAGTAAAATGTTAAAAGGGTTTCTAATAAAATGGCCAGTGACTGTATTTCCGTGTAGAGCTATTTTACAGTGATATTTAGAAACCGTTATCTTTGAGGAGATAAGCCCATATGCAGCTTCGATAAGGCTACAAAAGAACACAATGTTTCTTACACTGGAACATCCTCAGAGAGCTGCAACCCAGCGCTTTAAAGGTTGAGGGCAGACACCATCCCCACCTGAGCTCCGATTGTCTCTAATGACAAGGCAGACGCCCATTACAAGAACCATGTGTCTTTAATCTCTGTTCTGGGAGGACTTGAGTTTGTGGCTGAAGGGCCTTTTCAAAGTCACATGTTCTACTCTGCAGCAGTCTTATGGGTAGGTGATATTCAAATCACCAATATATCGTTTGAAATGATGCCACTCTACAATGCTATAGTTACATAATTTAGTTTCTATGCCTAATTTGACTCATAATTAGCCTAATTTTGAATATATATTCTGTATTGTCGCTGCCTAAGAAAAACTCGTATCTCAATTTTAGTTGATTTTTACTGTTATGCATCATTTGAACACTGTGTGAACATTTCATGATGAATGGATGAACAGAAATGGCCCGAAATCGCTTGTAAAGAAGTCTGGTTCCATTGACTTACATTCAAATGACACTAGGTTTTCGCCATCTGGAAAGTTACCAATTTGCCATCTCCTGTAAAGTTTATCAATTTTTCTTTGGACATGATATTTGATGACATGATTGACTGTTAGTGGGTGTTGTAAGTCAAGCTTCCAGACCTTCTTTCCATCTCCATTATAACATGGACAAGAGAGTCAAGGCTTTAATGTAAACCGATATAACTAGAACCAGAATTAAAAGACTAGAAATAACAAAAGAAACAGAACACCACTGAAACCAAGGAGCACCATAACAGAACAGCTGACAGAGACAAAACCCCAAGCACACACAAGGGAACAACTCGGAGTCTAAATACACAAGGACTAACAAGGAACACCTGGGTAGGGGCGGAGCCACAAACTAGGGACAGGTGAGGGGCATGACAAAAGGGCAGAGACAGGAGGAGCTATAAGCCAAAACAAACAGAAGCACATGACACAGGACAACAAAAAGCACATGGAAGTAACAGAACAGAGACAGAGACAGAAACAGAGAAAATCAGAGACAAACAGGGAACGACAAACAGAAAGTGACATACATAGACTCTCATGATCATCTCAACAAACACGTCTCAGTTACTCGCTCACCTTCAGCCAATCACGGACTGGTAGCCAGGATCCCCCCTCACATGTCTCTCATTAGCTCTGTCTGTAATTAAACCTCTTTATTTGTTCAGTTATTGTGAAATATAGCCATCAATATTAGTTGGGTACTGAGTGTTCTTTTGTTACCCCCGTTCCATTAATGGTCTGCTTGTGTTTACAGCTTGTTCTCTTTGCCTAGCACATTAGATTTGTCTGCCTGATTTTCTGCGTTTCTGGTTTTTGACTTTGCCTGTTTTTGACCTTGTCTTTGTCTCTCGGTTTTGACCTGGTCTGGCTTTTCGACTGCGCTCCTGGTTTTCCCCTTAGCATTAAAGCTTTATCCCCCTTCAATATCAGTGAGCATTTAGCTTGTCTAGGCCGCATTAGCTAAATCATGAAAAGCTGATTCAAAATGACTGTCTCCTGGCATGTTTTAATAAGATGTACTGCTAATTTGATTATCACCAAACCCACCCAAACCATCGCATGCTCTGTTTCTGCCAGCAGTATTTCAAAATTTTGAGTTAGTATTTGAAAATAATTAGTTATTTCCTCAAAATAATGACTTTATATGTCAACATGTTGAAATAATAATTTATTGCTTCATGATTTTGACTTAGTATATTGAAACTGACTTAATATCTCATAGTAATGCTAACTACATCAAGGAAATTATGAATTATCTCAAATATATGGACTTCTCTATGTTGAATGAATGATATATTTCCTCAAAAAAGATGTAAAAGAGATGTAAAACAGTCATTCAAAGTGGCTTGTGAAATAGCTCATTTTGGAGAACCTCTGACCCCCAGTGAACCTACGCATGTATTCTGATTTTATATGAACTAGTGATAAATCTAAAAAACACGTTTTCTGTGGGAACTGTTTAGTGTTATAGCTTTCTGCATGCACCCCTCCACCACGAATGGATTTTAGTCCAAATCCAAAATCAAATCTCAAAACTACTGTAAACCAATCTCAGACATTGTATCCATAACCATTTCATATAATTAGTTCCTGTGCAGGAGCTTTAAGAGGCACTAAACTGGTCAGATGTCTATCACCACCCCTGTGAACAGTTACGACTCGGTTTCTCTAGGACAGGGCATTTCTCCACTCTGGATCAAACCACTCTTGGCTTACATCTTAATGCTTTAATTATGCAGAAATGTAGGACAAAACAGAATTATGTAATAACTGAAGTCTCAGGGAGGAGCTTGCCTGAACCCTCTCCTTTTTTCCAGTCCAATGACCTATACATTCACAGCCTCGCCTTCCGTCTCTGCCAAGCTTTTTCAATCCCCACCGCCGTCCCATCTGCTCCCTGTCCCGCATCAGTCCTACCATAGTTATGAAGGGAGGGGGGCGTCCGGCCTCCTAGCTACAGGCTGTTCCGTTCTCTCCAGTTAGTCTTTGGTCGCTATCCCTCACACTACTAACAAACGCTGAACGCAAGGTCCGAATGTAACATCATTGGTCAGTAACATAATCACTGCTGTGGTAATTCTGTAGAACTGTCCAAGCCTAGTGGTGATAAGGCTAAGGCGTCCTCTCTCTGGCTTTCATTGGGCGTTTTAATGCCGTACAGGGTCACCCTCACACTCCATCCTCCTCCTCTTCCTCCCGTCCTTTTCCTCGGCTGTGCGTTCCGCTGTGTTTACGTTGCGTTATCTTATCTTATCTCCCTTGCGCTACTCCCTGAAGCAGTGCCTGACTGAACGCTGCCATTGTTTTGTCCTTGTGACGGCACCAGAAAACTGAAGGGAAAGTAAAGGAGGGTGAAGGGGGGGCGGGTGGGAGAGAAGAATGATCGTCTGGCACATTTAACTGTTTGCAAAAGCAAACGGCAGGAAAGTAGGACACCAACAAACTTGGTTTGATAACAGGGGATCATTGCCAATCATTTTGTTCATGTGTGTGCGTCTCTCTCTCTCTTTCTCTCTTTCTTTCTCTCTCTCTCTGCGGGGAGCAAAGAGAGTGTGAGACAAACTTGAGCACGCTCTGCGAAACGAGCCAACGGATGAATAAGCCACGTGCTAACCCTGTGCCACCCCAGATCCGTGCTTATTGACGATCAGTTACCGGCTCTGTAAACACTTTTTCTTTCTACGCAGATAAAGGCCGAGTTTGTGGAATAGTGGCTCCGGGGAAAACATGGTGCTGTCACTCATTTATAAAAGTTAAGTCCAGGAAAGCGTTCTTCTCCCCCCCTCCCGCCCCCCCACCCCTCTCCGTTTGGCGCGCTTGATCGGACATCACACAAATCAACACCTTGAGAAACAATGAAAGTCAACTCTCGGCAGGAGGCAAGGTGATTGAGGGGGGGCTGTTGAATGGGGAAGAGGGGGAGCGAGTGTGGTATTCCTCGGGAGAGCTCTAAAAATTGATGCACCCTTTTGGCTTTGCTGCCGATGACCTTCAGAAGAGTCGAACAGACAGCAGAAAAGAGAGAGAGACAGAACACGAAAGAGAGAGAGAGAGAGAGAGAGCCCAGCAGTGCTAGGCCTCAATCCTCGCTCCGAAACCATCCGGGTTTAAACAGCTATTAGATATTCCGCAGAGGGCGCTTAAATTGGATGTTTACCAAGAACACATGCTAGGAAGTTCGATATGAAAGACGTCTTGCAACTTCAGCCGGGAACAGGTAGGTGGCAGAGCAAAAAGAAAGCACAATTAACACGTGGAAGGAGCAAACAAAGCGGTATTTGGGGAAATCTAATCCCTTTCAAACTATTCCTCCCCGGGTGCCGGCGGTGAGACCCTTTATCTAATACATGCCCCGGAATAATTAGGGGGGGTGGTCCCCCCCCCTTCTTTGCCATTGCGTTGCTGGCCGATAATTACTGCGGCCCTTGGTGAATTCTCATTAGGGTGTGTTGACCTTGAGGAAGAGCACGCACCATTGACATCTTAACTAAAGAGCGGAACTGGCTTCAGGAACTCTGTGATCGTGCCGACTGCCCCGGGGCCGACTGGAGCGGAAAAGCCAGTGGAAGTAAGTTTGGGAAGACAAACTGCAACGGGACCGGGTGCTGCAAGGGCAAGTTGTCTCCGACCCCCCACTCTAGCACCCCCCCATCTCTGTCACCACAACCCCACCTGCCCTCCCTCCCCATACGAGTCTCATCCATTCCCACCACCCACAACACAAACACACATTCTCTCTGGGTCCCGGTGTGGAATATTGCTCCAGAGTGAGTCATTTGCCTAGTGATACCAGCCTGTGACCTTTCATCAGGGCTTCAGGAAAAAGTGACTTTTTTGCCCTCCATACTGTCACTCCACATCTGTCCTGATGGCTTCCCACACGGTTACGTTTTTAGCCATCACGCAAGGTTTTTTGTGCTACCTGATGCTACTTGACGAATTTCTCTTGTTTCAAAGGACTCCGTTGCAATGTACAGTGTCACTCCACAGACATTCTGAAGAGGTTTTTAACATTCACATTGGGTAGTAATGACCAACAGCACACCTGACCTCTGAAGGTACTATAACTGGCTTACGTTTAAGAGCCCTAGGCTAATGATGGGTATTATTTCATCTCACTCACTCAACTTCTAAACTGCTTCATCCTTCTGGGTCACTTGGGGTGCTGGAGCGTATCCCAGCGTTCAGTGGATGGAAGGCAGGAAACAACCTGGACAGGCCACCAGTCCATCACAGAGAAGACATACAGACATACACATTCACTCACACCTAGGGGGCAATTTAGCATCTCCAATTCACCTGACTGCATGTCTTTGAACTGTGGAAGGAAACCAGAGCACCCAGAGGAAACAACATGCAAACACCTCACAGAAAGGACCGTGGACGTCCCAGCTGTGAATCAAACCCAGGCCCTTCTTGGTGTAAAACAATAGTGCTACCAACTGTGCCACCATGCTGCCCTGGTACAAATTTTGGTTCCAGGCCCAATGAGCACTGGGAGAGACTCCAGCATATATAGTATTAAGAGTAATATATACACTCATCATCAAAAGAATAGCTGCACCCAGAAGGAAGTGTGCGATTGCAGTGCTATTGGGAAGGAAGATAAAGGTTACCAGGAACAATAAATGATGATACATTTAGACTGATATGGGTAATATTTATTGAGTTTCACATACAGAAGTACTGTCTATCAGTATGGCGTCGGCCCGCCATGTTTGCTAATGCAACATGCCCTAGAGGTTCCTAAAGGTGTCCTGTGATAATCCATCCCATGCAGCTTAAATATTCTCACTCAGTTCCTACAGATTTTGTGGTAGGGGTGTAGGAGGAGTGACACCAAGCCTTCTGGATGCTTGCCGCACAACAACAAACCGTTCATCTTGGTACTGACTGAAAGTAAAACTTGAATCATTCGCATGTCTCACTATGTCAAACGTACCCACCAAGTTTCATTCCTGTTGGTTGATTCCTTCTGTGTGCAACTGTTTGTGCAGGTATTCTTTTGATGATGAGTGCATTGCTGCTAAAGCATTCTATTCTGGCTGCCTTGCCAAGCAGGAGTGACCAAGGCACGACCACCAAGCATGATCCCTCTCCAAGCCACTGTCCAGGAGCCACCTCGCTGGACTTCGGGGTCAGATTTTAGCTAGACATTACAGGCAGTTCACAGTCCTTGGGGTTTTTGAGTTCAAGCTATTTGTAATGTTGAAAGATTTGCCCCACTCACACGCAGAGGTGGTTGAGCCTGTTCACAAAGGTCAAAGAAGGCCAGAGGCTCCGCAGTGCCACATCCTTTAATTAATGAACTGATGCGACAGTACGGAGAAACAAACACGCTATTTACCCAGCTCCTCTGACCAAACCTGTCCAACAATATACCACACAATATACTGTATATATACAGTAACAGTTAATTTAGACTAAATTTACTCTAGATGTCTGAAATTGCCTTACATTCAATTAAATATCATTTAATATCATCTTAAGCTGTAACAGAGCAACTCAGCCGAGACAGGTTGATATTGCCTCTGATATTGCCTTCAGAGAAGGCCTAATGATTTCCTAAATAAATCACTGATCATGCAAGACATACAGCAAATAAGCTCACCGGACAAAAAAAATAGTCACCTGTGATTGAAACGTACCTAATAACGCATTCATTTGTTGCTGCTCTCACATACATATATTTGCACATAGATATACTTATATATTATGTGTATATATTGCTTAATATGGCACTTTATGTAAATAATACTGTATTTGCACTTCTGGTTAGATGCTAACTGCATTTCATTGGCTCTGTACCTGTACTCTGCACAATGACAATAAAGTTGAATCTAATCTAATCTAATCTAATCTAAT
>CM067490.1:23080198-23121396 GCA_034552555.1 Semaprochilodus insignis | reverse complement strand
GTGTGAGTGGATCAGATACAGCAGTGCTGCTGGAGTGTTTAAACACTGTGTCCACTCACTGTCCACTCTATTAGACACTCCTACCTTGCTGGCCCACCTTGTAGATGTACAGTCAGAGACAATAGCTCATCTGCTGCTGCACAGTTTGTGTTGGTTGTCCTCTGGTTCTTCATCGGTGGACACAGGATGCTGCCCACAGGACGCTGCCAACAGGACGCTGCCAACAGGACGCTGCCAACAGGACGCTGCCAACAGGACGCTGCCCACAGGACGGTTTTGGCTGGACAGTTTTGGTTGGTGGACAATTCTCAGTCCAGCAGTGACACTGAGATGTCCAGCAGCACTGCTGTGTCTGATCCACTCACACCAGCACAACACACACTAACACACAGTGTCACTGCAGTGCTGAGAATGATCCACCACCCACATAATACCTGCTCTGTGGTGGTCCTGTGGGGGTCCTGACCACTGAAGAACAGGGCAGCAAAGTATACAGAGAAACAGATGGACTACAGTCTGTAATTGCTCCTATATGGTAAGTGAAGCTGATAAAGACTCAACAGTACATCAAATCTATCAATATTTAATTTGTTCATTCTTTACTACTGTGTACCTCGGGCCACTTTCCAAAGTTAGCTTCAGTGTTCCCTGCAATAAAGGCTGCTCCCAAATGAAACTAAAAGGGGCTGGAGTTTCCTAATTCGAGTTGAATGAATGAATAAAGAGCTGCGAAGAAAATTAAACAGATGGCGCTGCACGAGGATGATGGGGTTATAAATACTTGCGGGGTGTGAGTGATGGGATTCATAGATTGAGAAAAGGTGGTACAATGCAGTGACGTTCTAGCTCCATGTGTGGAAAATGGCTCCAAAACAGATGTTAATGATTGGCTAAAAGGAGTGACTGCATTTGGGCGTGCCAAACACCGTAGTGTGAAGGAAGTAGCTGAATCTGCAGGTGTATGGAAGTGTACGGTCATATGGGTCTACTAGCAGTGGCTAAAATCCCAGTATACAGGGAATTATCCCCGCCAGGAAAGACATCCATCAAATCTGGCCCAACTGTGGCCCAACATTGATGTGGCCTATGTCCAGAAACTTGTCCAGTACATGCCAATTCCAATCACAGCTGTTATTGGCGCTCATGGAGGTAATTTATGCTATTAGGTATGTTTCAGTCACAGATGACTAATTTTTTCTCTGGTGAACTTATGTTTAATATAAGTTTCTTATATACTGCATCTATAAATACTTAATAAATGACATTAATTAGAAAGTGTCTAAGTCCTGTATTTCTGATTTTACTAATGTATTTTTCTGCTGATATCATGTCTGGCCACATAAATAAATACATTTCATTGTCCATGGGCCCCCTGTGGCATGAGGGCCCTAAGCGAGTAATACTTACAGCAAGCAATGGCCCTGATATCCTTTAGTCATTTAATCGTAGCTATGAGTTATTAAGCTCAAGCTTATTTGGAAGACTGGAGATGCAAAAGCTGCCTCATTATTAATGCATTATTAATTATTTCTGACCGGTAATCTGTGGACAGTGTGGGCTCTAGCCCTAATCCATGCCACATTTGTGGTGGTAGAGCAGATAAAAGACCAGGGTGCAATCTAACTCATGGAAAATTATTGTTGCTTGTACAGTGTTGTTGTAGAGAAAGACAAATGAAGGTACATGGAATTAACTGTGTAACTCACTATGTAATCCATTACACTGAGATACTGTAGCAAGTGCTAACTCTTGACTTTGAAGGGTTAATTAGAAAGTCAACCAATGCTGAAGTACAGCTAATTGTACAAGATGAACAAGTCAAGTGTTTCAGGGTTATTTTTCCCAGGCTTAGCCTTAAAAACAGCCTCCCTGCAGTAGCAGCAGGCAAGTGTCATTGTTACATACTGATTAGATCATCTGAATGTCATCTTATTCATTAACGCCGACTCAAATCACTGACAATCAGCTAAACACAGCTAGCGGTCTAAAAAATGGGTCTGGCACTCAAGACTGCAGACTGATGGGAAAAGCGAAGGCCAACTGCTCGGACAATTTACGGACCCCAAACAAGGGCGCAGAAAAATCAATGACACCACAGCCCTCCACATCATCTGCGGATTTGGCCCTTTATGGTTGTGCACACAGATCACAGAGTCAGACTCTGTTCTCCTCTAGCTGACCTTCAGACACTTCACTTTTCACCTGTGATTTCCTCATCAGGCCATCAGTTGCTCACACAGAGTTGCTTAAGCAGTCATTTGCATGTGTCTATGTTTTTGGTCATATACAAATGTCCTTAAAGAGGAATAAGAGGTGTGACTGTACATTAGCATTAAAGGAAGAACTGATGAACTGCTTGTATGGAGAAGAATCACTGAGAGAACATCTCATGATCAATATCGCCTACATCATATCAGTGCTAATAGTCTGAGCTCAGCGTTTACAGTGTGTGGACCTACTTGGGAAAATGGCAGCAGCGCCATCAAGTGGACAGGAGCGCAAAAGACACTTAAACAGGCAACAGTCTGCAAACTCCAGCAAAGCAACCAGACTATCTGTCTGTCTGTCTGTCTGTCTGTCTATCTATCTATCTATCTATCTATCTATCTATCTGTCTGTCTGTCTGTCTGTCTGTCTGTCTGTCTGTCCGTCTGTCTGTCGTCTGTGTATCTGTCTGTCTGTCTGTCTGTCTGTCTGTCTATACGTCTATCTATCTATCCATCCGTCTGTCTGTCTGTCTGTCTATCTCTATCTAGATAGACAAGGTTGGTGACCACTGCACTATAACCACTAGGGGTCGCTATTATACAATAAACTCTAAATAACACAGTGAGCAACAGAGAGAGAGAGAGAGAGAGAGAGAGAGAGAGAGAAAGGCAGAGAGACAGAAAGAGATGCAAATATACCTCTCTGCCTAAAACAGCAGTCTGTAAATCTCTGTCTGTCTCTCCCTCTCTCTCTCTATCTCTCTCTCTCTCTCTGTCTCTCTCTCTCTTTCTTTTTACCTGTCTCTCTCTCTCCATCTCTCTCTCTTTCTGTCTGTCTGTCTGTCTGTCTTTCTCTCTCTCTCTATCTGTCTCTCTTTCTCTCTGTCTGTCTGTCTGTCTCTCTCTCTCTCTCTCTCTCTCTCTCTCTCTCTCCCCCCTCTCCGTTTCTGCTGCTGTAGTTTACTCTGACAGTATGTAGACTGTTATATACAGGAATATCTCTTGCTTTGTGGTACAGGATGTGAGAGCAAAGAATGTCTAGTCAGGAGAACTGTCTGTCAACAACGTCTTCCGGTCTGACATGCACTCCTAAAAACATTCACTACAGATTCACTCAACACAGACCAGCACAGGGTTCACTGTCATTAGGGGTTTGACTAACACGAAGCAATACATTAACAATGGTTAACTAATGTTCAGTAAACATGCAACACTTGTTCATGTAGTTCCACTACTACTTTCAATGAATGAGATGGCATGGTGGGTAGCTCCAGAGTAGTCATATTGCTCAGTACTGTGGACCTGAGCAGCTCTGCCACGACTTATCAACGGCTTTGCTTCTTCGTCTTCTTCTTCCTCTTCTTGTTGGCCAACATTTGGTCAAGCTATTTACGTGGTCATTGCATTTCCTCTGGCTGGCTTGGCCCATCCCACTTGTACCACCAATGTGAAACCATCCTGAACCAAGAGTCAACTTGGAACCAAATGCCCTGGAACCTCTATTACTCACAAAGCTCTTTCGCTGGGTGCTATTGCAAACTGAACGAATGTAGATTTAATGCTCAGTGGGTAACTAGTACGGACACAAGGCTAGGGTTAGCAAAACACATCAGCCTCCCAAACACTGGCTGGGATGATGCTTAACAAAGACGTTAAACCTACAGTCACAGGAGAGTGCAAATAAATGGGTGACCATGCTGAGCTCTGGGTTGCCAGATTATAGAGTTTTGTGAGACAGTCAGAAAAACGATCTAGCTCACTTTCTGATTTGTTGGGTCATGTGCCCTTTTAAATTGGGTCTAATGATGCAAACTGCAACAAGGTGGCCACAAAACCTCTGCTGTTACACAACCAACGGTTACACATAAGATCTGCTCTTGGATGCGGGTACAATAAGCAAAGCCTTCTATGGGCTTGCTTCTCTAGTCATGCTATCTCTGTGGAACTGCAGACTCAACAACGTAAGGCTGGCTTCACGTGCGCTCATTCAGTTGTTACATGCACAGCTTACATACACCTGGGCTACAGGCACTCATCCACTCACTCATCTTCTAAACTGTTTCATCCTTCTGGGTCACAGGGGGTGCTGGAGCCTATGCCAGCGCTCAATGGGTGAAAGACGGGAAACACCCTGGACAGGTGAAGAAGTAGAAGAGGCCAAGGACGTGGGCACGTTCCAGATTAAATAAGGTTCACAATTGTGGACCGTTTTATCAATCATGGCCTTACAATGGGCAAGGTTGGTTGAAGGGTGCCACTGAATGTTGGGAGAACAATCGGATCTTCAATTATTCAAACATACTCGAATAACCCTGCTAGCGGCCATAGTGTAGAAGGTGTAGAAAGACTGTGCCCTAATTCCCCATACAAGTGCTGGATGTACAGTTCCACCTAAGGACAGGCAACCCTGGACAGGCCGCCAATCCATCACTGGGCAGATTAGCTACAGGCAATCAAGCTCAAGGTTTTCAGAGCTACACAAATTTCATGTTAATCAGAGTATCTACTTTATTTCCATAAGAGCTCATTTCAAAATTACAGCTATGAGATTTATACAGCTTTTCAGAGGTTCAGAAGTTTGCACATGCTTTGTTGGTACAAAGTAGGATTGTCTTTTAGGTTCTTAACTTGAGCAAGACACTAGTGGTGGTTTTCCACAAGCCCCTTACATGACAGAACTTTGAGTCAGGTTTCACATTTACGGCATTTACCTGACGCTCTTATCCAGAGCGACTTTCAAGCTTAATCATATTACAGGTAGGCCAATGTAGTGTTAGGAGTCTTGCCCAAGGACTCTTATTGGTGTAGTGGAGCATAGCCACCCAGACTGGGAATCGAACCCAAATCTCCCACATGCTGTGGTTGCATCCTGGTGCGGTAGCATGCTGGAGGGTAGTGGTGTTATTACCACACCAACCAACTCCCTTTCCCAGGCATGCACTCCAGTCCAGTCTGAACTGAATTTATGGGATTCAGGTCAGGGCTTTGTGATGGCCACTCCAATACTTTCATCTTGCTGACCTTAGGTCTTCTCACCTTTGGAGGATTCAACTTAAGACCGTTGTCCTACTCAATCACCCAGTTCTGACAAAAACTGTCTGTCATGTTGCTTTATTACTTAGAGATTATCCTCCTTGCTCATGATCTCATCTACTTTCTGAAGTGTACCAGTCACTTTTCCAGCAAAACATCATGAAGCTACCACCATCATGCTTCACAGTTTGGATGGTCTTCATTAGATTGAACGACTTGTTCATTACCCTTATTCATTAACACTTCCATTTTTTGTGTCATCTCTTTTTGTTTCAAGGTTAAGTCTTTGTCCTGCTGATCCTTCTGCAAATTTCAGTCTGACTGGTCTTGGAGTCAGGGCTTCTTCCTTGTATGACTTTCAGGCTTTGTGCCTCCTTTCCGAATGAGGAGTGTCTGTGTCATCCAGAGAGTTTCATATTTGCATACAGCAGTTTGTACAAATGGACATGGCACCATTAGCTGTTTGGGAATTGCTCCTATGGAGGATCCGAACTAGTGGAAGTACACAATTGTTTTGTTTTGGGGATTTTCCGATGGGATCAAGGGCAAGAAGCCACTGGCTCTAAAAATAGGCCCTTAAATCACTACCTTTTCTACCATTTCCATGGGTCACGGTTTTTGAGCTAGAACTATGAAACTATGGATTTCAGAGCCTGTACAGGAATAGTGCGCATGAGCTTTGGGGTTTGATCTACTGTAAATGCAACTAGTAAACATTCTTACTAGCAATAATGATAGTATGTGTTTGGATGTTTAGCCTTTGTTTGCTTGCTTACATGCAAAATGAAGGTTCCAGTGTAGGGTACAATTATTATACTCCTACAGACATTACTATACTCCTATAGACATTAAACTCCTATACACTCATCATCAAAAGAATAGTTCCATAAATAGTTGCACCTAGAAGGAATCAACCGACAGGAATGAAACTTGGTAAATGAGTTTGACATTGAGAGATGCCCAGCCGTACATGTGATGTAAGCAAGGACGGGCCTTATCACTGTACCTGACTGACCCAACGGCCACGACTGTGGACATTCAACGAGCAGTGATGCCCTCCATGAGTCATCCTGCTGCATGACACAGGCCTACACTCACGCAGACCGCTACAACGACTGCTCTTAATACCATGTCAACGTCACCAAAGACTGCAATGGTGTCATGCCAGACTGTCATGGAGTGACCTCTACAAATCCATGCCGAAACATCTATTGTATTAGCAAACATGGTGACGCCATACTGAGAGACCCTACTTCTGTATGTGTAGCTCAATATATATTGCCTATATCAGTTTAAATGTATCATCATTTATTGTTCCTGGTAACCTTTATCTTCCTTCCCAATAGCACTGCAATCTCACCCTTCCTTCTGGGTCCAGCTGTTCTTTTAATAATGAGTGTATTAAAAAGTGACATCCGTTTTTACCTCTGCAATCACCGCACTGTCCATTCAGTGTTGCCTGTTCTCTCCAGCAGATGAGGATGTCTATTACATGGTTCCTGCTCACAGAGTACGGATTGATCAGTATGTCCGGCTGATAGAGGTGGCCGTGTGGGATAGTAATGGCTCACTGTATCTATTGGATTATGGGAGGGATTTTGACTGGCATTAAGCCGTGGGGCCATAGACAGTCAGCCAGCCAGCCAGCCGCCGGAACACTGGATGCTTGCTGTGTCCAAGAACACACACACACACACACACACACACACACACACACACACTCATCCACACTCACACTGATACTTGCACATGTACACTCACACTGCTGTGCTCCACTGTGAGTGCCTGGAGGTAGACAGGAAGAGACAGGTCACTGCAAAATGAACCTCTTCTGCTTCACATTGGTAAGAGAAAGTTTCCATCTGTGTTTTTGGCTCCCTGATTCATTCAGTGTGCTGACATTGACAGGCTGGCTGAGGAAAAGGTTATGTGACAGGTAGCGCCTATATGATGTTATACAGTGGCTGTATTTCTCTACATGGCAGGTTGGACCTATAGTACAAATATAATGTCTGCTTTTGTTTGTATGACAGGTATTGTCTATGTGACAATTATATTGCCTGTGTTTGTCTATATGACAGGTATGTCCTACATGGTAGTGCATATGACATGTATTGCCTAAATAAGAAATATTAGGCTTCTATTGTTTCTGTATGACAGGTAGTGCTTATATGGCAAGTATAATATCTGTATGTCTCTATATGACATGTAGTGCCTATATAATAAATAATATAAAGTTTTGATTTGTCTTCAGTTGTCTATATGATAATATAATGTCTGTATGTTTTTATGTGACACATAGCCAATACATATGAAATATTATGCTTGTGTTTGTCTGTATGAGAGTTAGTACCTATTTGACATGCTACTTATTATATGTATATTATATATATGACAGGTATCACATATATGAGAAAATTCATGTATGTCTTTGTATGACAGGTAGTGCCTATAGGAAAAGTTCAATTTATTCAGTTGTCTGTATGACTGGTTTTGTCCATATGATAATACAGTATAACACCTGTGTGTCTCTATATGATTTGTAGTCAGTACACATATAATATTAGATATATGTTTGTCTATTTGAGAGGTAGTACCTACATGAGAAATATAATGCCTCTTATTATTTATATGACATTGCATTGCATTTATAACAAAATTATATGTCTGTGTGTCTCTATATGACATGTAGTGCCTAAATAATAAATATAATACTTCTATTATGTTTTGTTATCTTATGTTTGACAGGCAGTGCCTATATAAACAAATACAATTCCTGCATTAACTGTATGACAGGTAGTACCTATAGGAATATAATTAATCCAGTTGTCTATATGATAATATAATGTCTTTATGTGACAAGTAGCCAATATATATATATATATATATGCCTATAGGAAAAGTACAATTTATTTATTCAGTTGTCTGTATGAAAGGCACTGCATATATGACAAAATGCATGTCTGTATGTCTCTATATGACAAGTAGAGCCTATATGACAAATGCAATGCTTCTTATTATATATATGACAGGTATTGCATATATGACAAACTTCATGTCTGTATTTCTCTGTGACAGGTAGCATCATTATACGGTATAACGCCTGTTTGTCTCTATATGACATGTAATCAGTATATATAAAATATTAGATTTATCTTTGTCTATATGAGAGGTAATACCTTTATGACAAATGCAATGCTTCTTATTATATATACGATTGTATTGCATAAATGACAAAAAAACATGTCTGTATTTCTCTGTGTCTACATGATATAATGCTATAGGTAGTTCCCATAGGACATTTTTAATGCCTGTACTTGTCTACATGATAGGTGGCTCTACATGTCACATATAAGGCTTATGTTTGGCTATGTGACAGATGGTCTATATGACAGATTTTATGCATGTATTTCTGTGGTATAGATATACAGTATATGGTATATACTGTATTTCTGTGGTATAGCCTGTAGGACAAATGCAGTGTTTATATACTGCATGTCTATCTGACTAATATAATGCTTCTGTTTGTCTCTATTGCGGGCAGTACCTATATAATAAATATGGTGACTCCTTTTGTGTTTATGTCCCAAGGCCAGTGGTTGTTTATAGGCCTTAGCTGTTCGGAAAGTTAGTGCTTGGTTGTAAAATGGTTTAAGACCAGATAAAATTTGTGACATTTGGTCAATGTTTGCTTCTTGACCCAATGCCGCACTTCGAAACTCAATTTTATGCCATTCCTAAGACTATATGTTGTCTTCATTTGTTGTCAGACCATGACTTGCGTGATCCTGCTCAAGCTTTTCTCACCTGAAGAGGTGTGAATCATGACTAACACTTTGCACTGAGGTGCAAAAAGTTGAAAGTGGATAGCAAAACAAATTATTGAACAGGATTAATGAGAAGCAGTGTGCATGAGAGCTCCTTACAGGAGATCACGGATGGTCAGGCTATGCTGAGGGGAGCATGTCCTATTGATGGATTAGCAGGTAATCAGCTCCCTGCACTGCACGACTGGAATGCTGCATGGCCAGACAGCAGCATTTTCTGTGCAGGAGGGAAATTGATTATAATGTTGTGGATGTCAAGGTGCACGATGCAGATCGACAGTGTAAATATCCTGTTTTTCTATATGCACCTTTACCAGCCACTTTATTAGAAACACCTCTCTTGTGACTCCAGTTTGCTGGTGTACATTTAAAAACAGTGGCCCACCTTTGGAAGCACAGTTCGTGTCAATCATCCTCTACACCTTCAAAAGTAGCCTCTTCCTGAGTACAGATCCCCTCTTGACTGTATATTTCTGGGTGGTGGACCATTCCCAGCCTAAGAAGGACACAGACCCCAGCAAAACTCCGTGTTGTCAGTGTCACTGCTGTACTGAGAATGGACCACCACCCAATTAATATCTGGTCAACAGTGGCCCAGTGGTCAGAAAATGGCTAATAATCAAAGTGTGACACCTAATGCATTAACATATGTGCATTAGTCTGTAACTGTACACCAGTAATCATATAATGGGCAGTGAGTGGGAGCATGTTTATAATAGAGAGTAGGTGTTTATAATGAATTGGATGGTGAACGTATGCTAATCTGCAGATACAGTCCTTATTTCTGTCTTATGAAGCCCCTGAGTGATTAATTAGATATATTAAATGTAGGGATGTCTGCTAATTATGAACAATTTCTGCATAATTAGACAATATAAGAGAAATAATTAAAAAGAATGATGAGATGAGATGCTATTTTCAAGGTCAGTTGGTTCAAGGTCAGTTATATCTAGGCAAAAGATTTTGACCTTGGCGGGAGGGTACATGCAAGGTGCTGTAAGGCAAAATAGTTCCCGAAGAAATTTTTACCAAAAATTTTTTAATTTTTTTATCATATTTAATACTACATATAAAAGGCACATGTAGGTTCACTGGTCATTAACATTAATTAACAGCTATATTTGCATTGTAGCATCATGACCCCTGGTTACTATCACTACCACTGTAAATAAATCAGTTTGAGTAATTCTCTTAAAGTTATAGCGATATTGGCAATTTGACAAATTGCTGGAACTCCCCTTGAGCGTACTGGGCCTCCATGTGCTGTAAAGGCTCCAGGTTGTATGTTAATTTAGGGGGATGAACATTTTCTAAACAGAGAGGAAGTGCAGCTCTCTGTTCTCAGAGCTACGGGACTGAGTAGTTGATTGAGCTTTGATCAAAAGTGTGACCTTTCTTCTTGAGCTGGGACCGGTTTTCCGCCCACACCATGCCACCACCTCAGCATCCTCCAATCCTTCTATTTCAGGAGACTGTAGAGCTTTTAAAGAGATAATAAAATGCACACAATTTTCCACTTGCAACAGATGTAGGTGATCAGCTATATGGCCACTGGAAGTCAAAAGCTGACCCATCCCTAGAACCTCTTTCAACCTGCTTAAACCACATCCAGGTCTTTATTAAGGTTGTGCAGACTTGACCGCTTGGTTTAGGACACACTGGGACTTGCTGTTAAATATATGCATGATCAAAACATAACTGTACTGTATAGTCATGTGCAGTATATTCATTCACATCATGCTAAGAGATGGACTTTATGCTGTTAATTTCTGTTGTTTCTAAGTAATGAATAAGCAGACTCAACAGAAATCAAGACCACAGTCTGTAGTGTCCATATACTGCAATGCAGATTCATAGTTCAACACTACAACATCTACTATCTAAAATAGCTATCTGCTATTTTTATAGTTTACAAGACATCACACAGTGTCCTAACCCACATCAACAAGTCCGCATGGCCTTAATAAAGACCTGGAAGCAGGCTGAGCAGGTTTAGAGAAGCTTTGACCCATGTGTTTGCAGAAAAGATTTGGGTGACTATTGACCTCTAGTGTTTTCTTAGAAATGTTAACCTCACAGTTTAAGTTTAAATCTAAAGATGCAAAGGCACCAAATATGTCATTGGTGACCAACTACATCTGAGATAAGGGGAAAATTGTGTGCATTTGATGTTTCTGAAATTATTATACACTATGAAATGAAGGCACTGTGGGGTCCCTTGTTTCCTTATCTAAGCTTTCTATGAAAAATCTCCATATTCCAATGGCTTCATGTTTCAGTCCCCTGTGGCCTCGATTGCGTCTCCTCAACATGAAAATTATATATTTACAAGTGTACGCTACGCATTTGCACATCCTCAGTGATCGTACTGTTTTTAGCATGCTCTCATCAAACCGCCCTCACTATTTCCCTTTCATGTAACCAAAGATGCTATCTTACAGGTGTTCCACTGGTGTGCCAGCTCAAACGGCTGCCTAAAGCAGCGAGTTGGGTCAACATATATCTGTCTCTGTAACTTCAGTAGCCAAACTTGCCCAGAAATCATTTGAGGCATTTTGTCCATTTCTTATTGTCCATCACTCCTCTTTGCTGGTGTACAGTAAAAAACAGTAGCCCACCTTTTGATGCACAGTTTGGGCCAACCATCCTCTACACCTTCAGAAGTAGCCAGTTCCTGACCACAGATCCCCTCTTGACCGAAATTTTTTGGGTGGTGGACCATTCCCAGCTTAAGAAGGACACAGACCCCGGCAACACTCAGTGTTGTCAGTGCCACTGCTGTGCTGAGAATGAACCACCACCCAAATAATATCTGGTCCACAGTGGTCCAGTGGTCAGAAACTGACCTTCTATGTGTACCTTTACCGGCCACTTTATTAGAAACACCTCCCTTGTGGCTCCAGTTTGCTGGTGTACAGTTAAAGACTGTAGCCCACCTTTGGAAGCACAGTTTGTGTCAATTATCCTATATACCTTCAGAAGTACCCAGTTCCTGACCACAGATCTCCTCTTGACTGGATATTTTTGGGTGGTGGACCATTCCCAGCCTCTGGTAATATCTGGTCCACAGTAACCCAGTGCTCAGAAACTGACTAATAATCGAAGTGTGACACCTAATGCATTAACATATGTGCATTAGTCTGTAACTGTACCCCAGAAATCATATAGTGGGCAGTGAGTGGGAGCATGTTTATAATAGAGTGTAGGTGTTTATAATGAACTGGATGGTGAATTTACGCTAGTCTCTGTGTCAATGGACTTTTTAAAGCAGATACAGTCCTTATTTCTGTCTTATGAAGCCCCTGAGTGATGAATTACATATGTATAGTGGGTGGATGTCCACTAATTCTGACCAATTTCTCCATAATTAGACATTAAAAGAGAAATAATTCAAGAGAAACCTACTGAGACAGAACTGTACACAGTGGTCATGAACATATATCTGTATCTGTAACCTCAGTAGTCGAACCTGCCTAGAAATCATTTGAGCCATTTTGTCCATTACTTAATATTTCAGACATATGACATTTGACTTGTCATGTTCTGGTAGCTTTGCTAGTTAGCAAGTTAAGGGTTACACATCTAGTAACAGCAGAGATATGCTTCTCTTTGCCTCCTGTATGACCATTGGTGACTCCAGGACTATAACAATGCCTTATAGGTGTTCTTTATATCACATTTTGGGACATATATAATAATGTTTTATGCGAGTTTATGTACCAAAAACAGTCATAATTCATTTTTACATGACCATTTTCAACTCTCCCTATCTCTTAGGCTTAAACAGGCTGTTAATGTGACTTTAAAGCAGTATGTAAATGACCTCTGTTCTGACTGGTGCCTCAGTCAAAAAGAAACCCATACATTGGCCTTTGGTGCGTCCACCCTTTACCTTTATTACAGCTCCCACTGTTTTCATGAAACTCACTTGTAGTTCTTCAAAGAAATCTGTAGCCACATCCCCAAAGTTCTTAGAAGTTGGTTTAGCATTTTCTGCTTCTTAACAGCCAAATAACCCCAAACACATTCAGTGATGTTGAGGATCTGGACTATGGGGTGGTCAGTCCATTATCGATCTGAGAACACCAGCAGCTTCTTTGTTGGATGTGTCTGTCTCCTTTTCTCAGTGAGGAGCTTCTTAAACACCTACACATCCTTTCAGAGTCATAGCCTTTAGGTGTCTTCTCTTGTTCTACAGCAAGTGTAGAGCTTGATCTTCTCATGTGTATCTGCAGAGGACAGTTTTGGTGGTCTACCAGGTGTTCCAGGTGGTTGTTAGCAGTCCCATTAGCAGCATTTAATATTTTTTTAACTCCAGGGTTGGAAATTTGTGTATTTTCCATTGACGTCAAATTAAATACGTTTTTTTAAATAAGTCAATACTGATATACTGTATGTGTGTACTACCAGTCAAAAGTTTAGATACTCTCAACTAAATGGATGTTGTTGGTTGATGAGATGTCTGAAACAGTACATATCCATCCCTGGAACTAATGTCATGTAGAGAGCTGACAGGGAGCAGGAGCAAGAGGCAGGGGTTTCTGATAAAGTGACAATCCAGTCAACCCATTTTTACCTTCTTATGCTTTCTGGTGCAGGAGGGCTCCACAGACAGCCTGTATGAGCTACCCCAGAGGGGCCGTGGTGGGCAGGAGTTCAGTCCAGTGCCCAGGAGGAGGCCCTGCAGTCCCAAGTGTCTGGTGGACAGCCGAAAGTGGGGTGGCTCTGAGCCCTGCATCGCTTTGGTGAGCATCACTGCTCTTTCTAAGCCAGACAATCCCTGCATCAAGACACCCGCACGAGTCACAGACTATTTCATGCACGACTGAGTCACGTTCCTGAGACGCTCGTGCTGGACAGAGAGGACATTAATAAGCATAAGTGTCTGCCATCTGCACAATGCATGATTAATCTGTTGTACAAACTGGCAGCAGACCGCACCTGTGGTACATTCATCAGGAAAATGACCAGATTCTGACATTATTTGTCTGAGTGTCACCTGAATCATTCAAGCACTTGTTCAGTTTTGAGGGGGGCGAAGGATAGAGGGGTTGGGAGGAGGAGCTACACTCTTAATTAAGACTTCAGTAAAGATAAATGAGGCGATGATTTAAGGGTGCTCTCAAAAATTAATCAAATAAATCAAACAATTTTAATAGCAAATCATCTTAAGAGAAAACACTAAATGTTGTTGCTACTGCATGCCATACAATTTCTGGCAACACTGTAGGTAAAAAAGGTAAACTCCAACATAAGCCTTTCATGCCAAGTGCTATATACCTACAGTCATATGCGAATATTATTTGGTAATTGAGCAAGTCATGGCCAATCGATTATTCGTTGCGAAAAACAACAGATTATTCGACTATCAAAATAGATGTTTGTTGCAGCCCTATCTCAAACTTTTGCATATGACTGTATGTTTATAAAAGCTTACTCCAGCACTTCATTAAGGCGTTACCTGGTTCAAGCTAAATAGTAGTAAATGCTTTTTTAACAAATCTGAAGTCATGAAAATGAGTTAAGAACATAAGAATAATCCTCAGGAAGTTGAAGCATACTTGTTTTAATATTCCTAAAAAGACTATTGTCAGTCTTTCTTTCTGAGTATATCTTCATTTAGTAATGTTTAGTCCTGATGAGCAGTAAAAAAACAAGATGGCAAAAATACTGAAATTATATTTTATTTTGAAGCAAATTGAACAAATTTAATGCTAATCTTTTAGTTTAAATCATAAAACATGCATTGCAGCATTGTCAGTCGTGGGTTAAAATGAGGTTAAATGTATTAACAGAATTATAATAAATAATAAATGTTGATTTATACTAGTTTTGAGGAAATGCTTTGATCTTAATCACATTTTTAAAAGGGATTTTAGAATGGGTACATGCAGGGTGCTATAAGGCAAAATGGGCAAAAAGGATAGTTTGCCACTGTTTTACAACCCCGTTTCCAAAAAAGGTGGGGAGCTTTGCAAAATTGATATAAAAACAGAATGCAATGATGTGCAAATCATTTAAACCCTATATTCAATTGGAAATAGTACAAAGACAGGCAATCAACAAAGACAAGTTGAAACTGTTTTGGAAAAATAAAGGCCCACTGTTATGTCAGGGGTCGTGTTTTCTACTGTACACTGAGTTCATCAGCTCTTCGTCTAACAGCACTCTAAGTGTTCGGGAACGGAGGAGACAGTTCTGTGACTGAGTGAAATGTTTTCCATTCTTACTTGATACAGGATTTCAGGTCTCCTTTGTTCTATTTATTGTTTCATAATGCTTTAAATGTTTCAGTGGGTGACCAATCTGGACTGCAGACAGGTCAGTTTATGACCCGGACTCTGTTCCTGCACAGTCATGCTGCTGTAACACATTTAGATTGTGGTTTGTTATTGTCCTGTTAACATAAGCACAACATTTCCTGAAAAAGACGTCATCTGGATGGCAGTATATGTTGCTTCAAAACCCGCATACACTGTTCTGCATAAATGGAGCTTCACAGATGTGCAAGTCACCCATACCATGTGCACAAATGCCACCATCCCCCTGCCCCCCGACATCATCATAGCTGCAGTGTTTCTGGATTTGTTTATATCTGGTTTCTTCTTTGCATGGTGGAGTTTTAACTTGCATTTGTGGTGCAGTGGTGAGCTGTGTTTACAGACAATGACTTTAGAAAGTGTTCCTGATCCCATGCAGTGATTACACTACAGAATCCTGCCTGTTTTTAATACAGTGCTGCCTGAGGGCCAGAAGGGCCATCCAATATTGGTTTTGGGCCATGTCTCTTCATACAGAGCTCTCTTTTCATGATATTCTGCTGCATAGATTCTGAAATCCCACAGTGAAGCCCTCCCAATCTATATTTCCAAATGACTCTCTGGGAAGGTCTTTTTTTTAACGTGTTGCTGGCATCAAATTCAAAATGGCCTTATATTTCTCAAGCCACCCCTCATCAGTTTCAACCTTTAAAATGGCATTTTGTGCTACTTTCAATTAAATATAGGGTTTAAATGATTTGCACAACATTGCATTCTGTTTTTACTTACGCTTTGTCCCAACTTCTTTGAAAATGGGGGTTGTTTCGTCATTTGTATTATTGTATATATTGTCGTTGTCCAATGAAAAACCTCTCCATTTTTATTGATTTTTACTTTTATGTGTCATTTGAACACAGCAGCTGCTGTTTATACTGCGTAAAAAATTTATGATGAATGAACCAGCAGAACCGACCCAAAACTGCCTGGAAAAACGTCTGGCTCCATTGACTTACATTAAACTTAAATGAGGTTTTTGCCCTCTACTGTAAAGTTGCCATTTTGGAGATACTTTTTTCTTTGGACAGCGATGATATAAAAACATGCAGGTTCATTGGCCAGCCAATAAAATGATTATATTTGTGCTGTAGACATCATGATGTCTGGTTTCTATCATCACCGCTCTAAAGAGAAGAGAGTCTGCAAGTTTCTCTACAATAAACCATTCCAATCCACCCCGAATGGCTGCATCTCAATGAAAGCAAATTGCTGGAATTTAAATTTGTTTCAGTTCATTAAATGTTTCTTTTTCTTTCCCACCCCTCTGGAGCTTCCCCAGACACCCACAACCCAGCTTAACAAGACTGATTTGAAGAAACCAAGGAGAAAGTAAGTGATTGTATCTGTTCCACTGTGCCTGCTAGCCTATTACAACTACCTCACGCTAAGCCCAAGTAAAAGTCCTGGACTCTGTTCAGTTTGTGGCAATGCCAAGTTCAGCTAACCTTCAGAGAGCTAATTCTTTAAGTAGAAGCTTTTAGCCTGGTCATGGCTAACCCTTCAGCCTGTGTTTTATGACCGCAGTGTGAACTAAGTCCCTCTGCACCTGTCTGTTTGTGCTGTGGGCACTGGACAAAGCTCTTTTGGAAATAGGGTTTTCATAATTTCTGCATGTAATCCAGTGACCCCAGGGCCAACACAGACATCTTTTCATGTGTACTGTAACTTTACTGTACTTTAAATGGCCACAAGTGTCTACAGTTGCAAGTAAAAGTAGGTGACTCCTTTGGAACTACACTTTGGAATTACACTGATTACTGATAAAATGTGGTCCCATTGTTATTATCTAATTATCTCATAATTATAGACACACACAATCTAACTAAACTAATGCAACATGAACAGTTTTACTTTTTATTTCATTCTGTTGAGCACATTGAGTTACATGCATAGTGCAGGAAAAAAAGGGATTTGGAGATCCTGTAGATCCACCTTTAGCAGCAATCACCTCCCTCAAATGTTTCCTGTAGCTGCAAATAGGATTTGCAGTTCCAATGACACAGTCCGATTGGTTGAGGAGCACTTACAACACAATAACAACATGTTTTATTGTCAATCACTTTATGGCCCAGCTTAAATTCATTGTCAAATTCATTGTCAAATTCAATAGCTGCACCCAGAAGGAAGTGTGGGATTGCAGTGTTATTGGGAAGGAAGATAAAGGTTACCAGGAGCAATAAATGATGATAAATTTAGACTGATATGGGTAATATTTATTGAGCTACAAATACAGAAGTAGTCCACCATGTTTGATAACACATGCCAGATGTCTCGGCATGGAGTTGTAGAGGTTCCTAATGGAGTCCTGTGATAAGCCATCCCATGCAGCTTCAATATTTTCACACAGTTCCTGCAGATTTTGCAGTAGGGGTGGAGGTGGAGTGACACCAGGTCTTCTGGACGTGTGAGGCGTGACAACAAACTATTTATCTTGGTGCTGACCACAGTGCCTCCACACACGGATTCATTGGTCGTCTCTACCAAAAGAAAAGTGGGACTCGTCACTGAAGATGACCCGCTGCCATTCTGAGTTACTCCATGACAGTCTGGCACGACACCATTGCAGTCTTTTGTGACGTTGACGTGGTGTTAAGGGCAGTCAGCATAACAGTCTGTGTGCATGTAGGCCTGCGTGCACTAACAGGATGACTCATGGAGGGCATCACTGAATGTCTACAATCGTGGCTGTTGGGTCAGTCAGATACAGCGATGAGCCTGTTCTTGCTTAAGTCACGTGCACACCAGAGCGTGAAATCTGAACCATTAGCATGTTTAACGATGTAAAAACCCCACCAAGTTTCATTCCTGTTGGTTGATTGGGTGCAACTATTTGTGCAACTGTTCTTTTGACGATGAGTGTAAATGCATTAAGTGGGTATATGACCTGGAAGTATAATACTGTAACTATAACTATAACAAAAACAAACGTAGCCGGATGCTTGTTTCCCCTGACTGCATTGTTTGATTGAACGTAAAACCGTGAGGCTTGAAGTATATCATATCTTAGGTCATCATAGTATATCATCAACGATAACAGATCTCTTTCTCTCCCAAGCTGTCAAAAGCCACTGGTACACCGCCCAGTTCATCTCCCGTAGGTGCAATCATCTCCGGCCATGTTTGTGTGTGTGTGACTGATATCAGTTTGTGATTGTGCTGTATAGTCTGTGCTGTTATGAGGGGGAGAGCGAAAGCACTGGATTAGGATTAGATTAATTGGGACAAGTGTTGAGATTAAAGCACTGTTATGACCAAAAAGCTAGAACAAAGCAGAGGTTGACTTTGCCTGGCAAAATTATTCTTGGTTGGATTAACATCTACAGGTAAAATGGAGAGAGTTTTTCCAGGGAAAAGTCATTACATGGCCATAATGGCTGAGCGAGCGCCACTTCAAATAGTCTTTGCACTCTCTAATGGTTTAAAAGACCTGTCAAAAGGACGCCTTGATTTACATTTCTGGATTTGCTCAACAAAAAAACAGCCTGAAAATCCTTTATTACTTTAAAGAGACAGTCTGGAAAACCTGGAAATGTATAGGTTAATTTTCCAGCTATCTGGGAAATAAGAAAACTGTCTTGGAAATGTAAAAAAATCCTGGTTACATGTAAAGTTAGTCCAAAGAAAACTCTAATATGACAAACTTTACAGGAGAGGGCTGTGATTGGGCCGTTTTTGGACAGTGATGATATTTTAGATTCATTTCTATTTGAAACATTTCCCATAATATGAGCATCTTTTACTGAGAAGAAATACACAGCTAGCATTAAATGCATTGTTGGTTGAGTACTATTTCAGGTTAGATTTGATACAGGATTGAATCAGATTCCAGGTATAAGATTGGTGCCCTCTCTAGTTAACATAAAGCAGTTACTCGTTTGGTTATTTCTAGCTTCATCACTCAGTTTAATCACTTGCATTAATCAGATTATCTACTTTAGTCTGAAAAGCAGATTCAGCCTGAATAATGAACTGACGAGTTCTCTTAAATAAGTTTTTTTCTTTCATTTGGATGCAGATGACTGTCCAAGTTTAGATAATCAAAGCCTAATCACGTATTGCAGAAACATGCTCAGTTTAAAAAAGTGGAACAGCTAGATCTAGTCACCAAACTATTAACAGGGGCTGAACCAGTTCCAGGTCTGCAGTGTGATCGATTTTCTAGCCAGTGATATTATGGAGTATGCCAACAAGCTGTCATTCAGGAAACTCATAAACATTCATTTCACAAGGTGGTATATGGTGCATTAGACTGCTCTCTCACTCTCATTTTGTACAGTGGTAGAAATATAGATACATATTTGCATGTTTTCCCAAGTCCCCATGGTGCAAATCCCAAAGATGATGTGACACATCTGAACCAAACTGTAATGATGTGCTTTGTGTAATGTGTAATATACACTATAGTTCTATTAAAAGCTTTAGTTTGTATATAAACTTTACAGTATTTAAAATTTGAAATTCTGTAAGATTAAAAAAATGTTTTTTACATAATTTACCAAAACGACACTAAAAGGTTCTTTGAGGAACCAAAACTTGTTCTCCTATAGCGTAACTCCAAGGAACATGTTGCTTGAGACCATGAGCTAAAAATATACCTCAATGATAAGGCTAGTTTCTAATATGGGATTAGAGTAGTATGTTAGTGTTAAGCTAGTGGTAATTCACAATGTTTCATGTCAGGTTCATTATTACTATGTTTTATCACCTGCAATGGCTTTAATAAAATTATCACCTTTTTTGTGATGCTATTTTCTACTAGCACCCCTATGGGATTCCAGTAGTATATTAGCGTTAAGCTAACAGTGATTCACATTTCTCATTTTTGTCCATTCCAGACAAAATTAGACATTTGAAGCTTGTAGAGGAAATTCTATGTTTGAAGTAACAGACCTTACATACATTTTAGTTTGTAACACTTTTACAGTGACTGTTTTAATCAAAGTGACCTGCCTGCCAATGCTGTTTGCATTTTTAACATCTGAAATCTTCAGAGTGACATTTAGGACTTCAGGACAACCTTAAGGAAAACTGGTGGATACAGCAGGGTTATTACAGTTGAGAAACGTTCATTATCTTTTACTTTTGTTTAGTTTTTGTTTCATTTTGGTTTTTGAGTTAATTAATAACCTTTTTTTTAAATAATTTTTACTTGTATTACAATGAGCTGAGTTTTTCACTTGCTAGTTTTCATTTTAGTAATAACTGTAGTAAACTATAATAACCCGTTGGTCCCACTGTCAGTTCCTAATTATATTAGTGGTTAATCTAAGCATTCAGCTCAGCTCCTGAAGGCCTAACCAATAGGAGAGCTTGCTTGATTATATCTACCTAGAATCTATGGACAGTTTCCAAGAAATTTTAAGCCTTTTCTCTCAAACCAAAATGTATAAATGGAGGAATACCATAACACACAGAGTTTAAATGAAATATTATTCAATAAAAGTGCATTGTTTTCCTCAGTCCTTCTCTGTTTCCCACAGCTTTTTGTTACTTTTGTTTTTAAGAGCATATTTGAGTTCTTACAAGCAATTGCCAATGTTTAGGAATCAGGGGAACAGCTTTTATTGTCTTTAATGCTTCTTTCTTCATCTTTTTTTGCTTCATGTAACAGATCACACCAAGTGTCAACATCTGACAATGGTAGGATAAATGTATTTTTATGTGTTTTCATTTGCCATGTTCATAATTACTGTGCTTTTCCAGCAGCAGGACCTTTAATTAAGATATTGAATGCACTTAGTGTAGCTACATCTGTAGTTACATGTATTTCCTGCTGAGGTCCTTTATCATTGTATAGCTGGCCTTCCAAATTAAGCACATTCTCCCTAGAGGCTCTTCCCTACTGCCCCACTTGGCTGTAGTTGCTGTTGCCAGTACTTTACAATGGTGTTTGACTAAGATGACCGCTATTTTGGTCTTTTTCCATTCTCACAGAAAACACAGCGTCCAGTAATGCTTACTGGCCATGCTCTAGGAAAAAAGATGAGTCAGCTCACAGTAAGAACCATCAGAGCGAAGGTAATTGGTCTATCAGGACATTTGTGTGTGCGTGGGCGTCGGGGAAGGGCGGGGGGATTGGGGGATCGGGCAGTGATGTGATGATGAATTGAGAAGCCATGTGCCTCATAGTCTCATTGGATTAGGACAATGACGACACAAAAACAATTCTAATGCCTGTGCTGCCTTTGTGGAGGATTTGTGGGGAGCCTGATGCACTGCACAAAGAGAGTCCATGCTCACTACACTGTGGCTGCCCAGCCTTCCCCAAGGCCATTCCAAAATTGAGAAAGCTGACCTGTACACCCACAAATGAGTTCTTTTGTGAGGGTCGCAAGGTTGGACTAGGTTTATAGAACACTGGCATAAATCCTGTTCATGCTAAAGACCCAGTTACGCTAGCGATTGTTACATTACATTGCATACATTTCCAAGGTATCCATCACATAGGGAGATTTTGCAACTGAAGCCTCCAGACACATATAATTTGTGTGTAAAATTTTTGGGGGGCTTTGACATGCACATTAGCTTGTACAACCATAGCAGCCTTTCATATAGCAGCAATGAACCTCCAAGTGCTAATTTACTGAGCATCTAACTCAGACATTCTAACATTTCTTCTTTCTGAGAACACATGGAAGGAAGACTGCATGATACAGAGTCAGATGGAAGACTGTATTATTAACTTTACCTTCATTATTTTACTGGTTTTATATCTGTTTTGAGTAGTTAGCCAGCTTGCTACCTGTAATGTTGGCTAACATAGCTAACCGCAACCGCATACAAGTCAACCTCCTGCCAACCAAGCATGGCAGTTATCGATACATCTTTGCTACAGATCAGTGTAAAGGACAGTGCTGTCGTGAGGATATAACAGTTTAATATAATTGACTTCACATTTGTAAACATAGCCAGCTAGCTGTTATCTAACTGCACCTAACTGGAGGAACTTTAAATCTTTAAAATCTGCTCCATCTCACTAGGTGTGGGTGAAGATCACTACATCACAAATCCCTTGAGTGACGAAGAGATAATAGATATCAAGATGGAGACGAGAGAGAGAGATCACCCTGTTCAGGTACACTGAGACAAAATCTGAAATATCAGCAAACCTGTACAGCTCACCAGGAAGTGTTTTCAATTGCCGGATACATTTACGGCCAAAACGCATTAGTCAAAAAAGAACCCTTGCTTTTTCTTTGTGTTCTAGGAACCCTTTTCTTAATCCCTGCTGCATAACATTGACATGTTGACTTGTTGTGGGAGGTGTCGTATGTTGTTACAACAGGCTCAATTACTGTTAACTGCCTTGACAGATGCCGTAATGTCTCTGATCGAATACCTACTAATACCTACTAATACCTACAACACTGATCAACCATAACATTAAAACCACCTCCTTGTTCTACACTCATTCTCCATTATATCAGCTCCATTTACCATATAAATGCACTTTGTTGTCCTACAATTACAGACTGTAGTCCATCTGTTTCTCTGCATACTTTGTTAGCCCCCTTTCACTCTGTTCACCACGTCAGTGACACTGAAATGCTGAGTATGACCCACCACCCAAATAATACCTGCTCTGTGGTGGTCTTGTGGTGGTCCTGACCACTGAAGAACAGGGTGAAAGGTGGCTAACAAAGTATGCAGAGACACAGATGGACTGCAGTCTGTAATTGTAGAACCACAAGGTGCACCCATATGGTAAGTGGAGCTGATAAAATGGACAATGGGTGTAGAAACAGGGAGGTGGTTTTAATGTTATGACTGATGGGTGTAACTCATCATAATACTGAACACTAAAACTGAAACTGAAATGAAATAAATCCTGAAGTTAAACTACTATGTTTCAGAAACTAAAAAAGGAAACTATTAATACACCTTTAAGACTAACTGAAACTAAACTGATAAGTTTAAACCTAATGAACATTTAAAAATTAAGACTACACTGGTAGAAGTTCACGGAATTCACGGAATAAGACTGAAATAGTACTGGTAATAATAGGTAACAGGTAAACTGGAATAGGATTCCGGATAATATCTTTTCCTAAACAAGGAATTTGGCAGCTGAATCACTTCAAACTCATCCACAGAGCGTATACTACTGCTTGGAAGAGATACCAAATGAAGCTTACCACACATCCCTGCTGCCGCCTCTGCTCCAATAACGCTATAGTTTTACATATCTTTTGGGATTGTCCCGTTATTCACGAGTTACAGTGCAAGTTAACCTCTGTGCTGTCTCATGCACTAGAGCTCTCTATCCAACCCTCGCTGTCTCCATTTCTTCTAAATGACAACTCCTTTTTGAAGCTCTCTCCACCCCGATGCAGACTTTTCTCACTGCATTATCAGAAAAAAAAAAATTCTTCAGGTTTGGTTCAATCCCACCATTCCCCTTCTGAATACATGGTTATGGTTATTTCCTGTACATTGCTATCCATGAAAGGTCTTGTGCTAGATTTCAGGGTGCCTCTTGCCAAACTATTAAAACTTGGTCTTTTATTTTTGGCTAAATTGGGAATCTTTTATAATGCATTATTCGTCACTCTCTGTATATTGCATCTTTCCTCAGGGAAATAAAACTAATAAAAAGTTGTTCACAAAAAAAAAAAAAGAAAGAAAAAAAAAAAGTAACAAAAACATAACACTGTAATATAACATAACATTATCTGTCATGACAAAGCATGATAGGTACCATGGTGCCATGGCATGTTTATGGCATGCTTATGACAATGCCATGTATCAGTGTTCAAATAACCTTTAATAGACCTTTATAAGGCATGTGTCCCATTTAACATTCATGAGAATAGCCACATTTCTCTGTTGATCTGGTGGGCAAGACTGCACTATGTGCTTCTTCTGTTGGTGCACCTAAAGAATAGCCCCTCATATTCAGGCCTGTTAGCAGTACCACTCTGTCAAACATTAGACAAACGAGCGGCTTGATCAGAGAACGTGTCACTGTGCAGTATAATCTATTCCTGATTAAAATCTCCATCTGCTTAACGCGGCCTGTTCTACTGAGCATAATTTCTCTGTGTTAGCAATCCTTCAGCGTCAGGCTGAAGTCACCTCTACTCGGAGAAAGACGAAAAGCAAACCAATCGTTTGCTTCTCACTGACTTCTATGTGTGTAATATACACAAAATTAAACGGCCTCTCATCTCTCTTCTGCAAACTCTGGATGTTTGTCCTACAGGGTGTCAATTTCGAGGCCTGGAATCCAAACCGAGAAACATGCGAAGGCAAACAACAAGAGCTGGTGAGCTCACTTTTCCATTCACTGTTTCACTTCACAGATGAATTGGATTGTGCAGTTTGCAAAATAAGTGCAAGCCTTAATTCAATCAGTGTTTATACAGTGTGTTTAGTGTCTCTAGACTGTTGATATGCAGATGAACCATCTAGAGACTCTTCTGAATGGGAATTCAGCACTTGGGGCCCCTGTGTTTGAAACATTGCCCTGACTCAGAACAACCACTTACCCTGAATGATCATTATTAGTAACGTGGCACAGATGGCTTTGAGTGGCTTGTTAAATCCCTTTAGCACATGCCAGACACAGTCATGCGACCAGAGGCTGGAGGACAGCCCATTGCCCACTCTGCCATGTCTACTGATTATTACTGCAGACAGGTTTCTTTATGGCCATAAAGGGTCAATCAACCTGCAGAGTATGCTCATTTGCAGATTAGCACAAATGAGTGATAATAATTCCCTGAAGCTTTGCAAGCTTTTTGGTACTTGGACAGCAACTGGTTCTGTGACTGGTCAGCAAGACATTAGTGGAGAACTACAGTCCCTGCTACTTCAATGGATTACAATGATATTAGATATTCAAAGGTATGCACACATTGCTTGACCAAAATAAGACTGTTTGGGCAATTACCCTTAAAACCTTAATTGGGCAAGTACCCAGGAATTCAATTTAGTAGGCATGCCCAAGAGCATACAGGGCAATATTTCCAAAAGTGCAGGGACATAAAAATGAGTCCCCTCTGTGATGTTTTAGTTATATGGAAATGGGTTCTTGGTTGAGGTGACAGTGAATTTGAACCACAGTGTCTACATTGAGCTGCTGGACAACCAGGTTTTTAGGCTTTTGCTAATCACTTTACCGAAGAACATAAAATTCCTATCCCTGTATTCCAAGATTACAATACTGGTGTTCATGGGGCTGCAAATGTGGCTGATTGGCATGATGAACATTCAGGAGCATTTACACATCTGGACCGGCCTAGATTTGCATCCTCTTGAAAATTTGTGGGACTGCCTGGAACAACCAGAAAAATGCCAGGGAAGGCATCCACCAAAACTGGCCCAACACCACAGTTCTTTGATGCAAGAGAGCCTACATCCAAAAACTTGTCCAGTCCATGCCAAATGGAATCACAGCTTATTGGTGCTCGTTTAGGTATTAGGTATTAACTACTAGGTAAGTTTCGGTCACAGGTGTCTCCGTTGTCTTCAGTTTCCAGTGAGCTTACAATAAATACAAAGACCATATAAGTCCATATACCTAAGGCTGATGTAAGGCATGATTGTTATTCAGTAACTTACCATGAAGACCAACTGTTACTGGGAAAAACTATTCAAGTGGCTGGTTCTAGTTTCTGAACAGTTCCTGGAGTGTGCATTCGCTTCCAGACCCTGGTGTCATGCAGCTCCAGAATTAAGAGCTGCTGCTGTCCCATAAGCCATTCAGCTGTGCATACAATTTGTTGGAGTGTGGCTTTCGAGAGACAGGAGGCAGAGATGAACCACACAGATATGGAGAAGTTCAGTAGGCTCTCAGGGCTGGATCTGTAGAACTGGGACAGAGCTGGTTGAGAGATGTTGAGTTTCTATAGCTTCTGAAGAAAGAACATTGCTTGATGAGTTTTCTTGATGATGAATGTTCTGTTTTCCTCTCATTTAAGATCTCTGGTGACCATGGTACCTAAATAACAATCAGGGGGTGGAGGGGTGGGTTCCTAGGACCATCTCTACAATTTTTTGGGGGGGTTTAGCTCCACAATGTTTTCAGTGCACCATGTAGCCAGATGGGCCACCTCACTCCTGTAGGTGGACTCATCATTGTTGGTAATGAGGCCTATGGTAGCTGTGTCATCTGAACAATTGCTTAGCTTGATGAAAGGGTGGCTGGGAATGAACTTGTTGGTATACAAGGAGTTTGTGAGAGGTGAAAGCACAGAACCCTGAGTTTAATGCAGTGACCACATATACAGTGCTGCTTGAAAGTTTGTGAACCCTTTATCATTTTCTGAGCTTCATCATATTCATGACCTACAATAAGCTCCCTTGACAAAAAGTCCCCTGTGTGATGTTCTGGGGTGTTTTAGTCACGCAGAATTGACAGTATTGAGCTGCATTGCATTGCATTGAGCTGCTGGACAACCAGGTTTTGCCTTTTGCTCGTCATCTTTCCGAGGAACCTTACATTCCTATCCTTGTATACCTAGATGACAGTTCTCGGGTTCACAGGGCTGGAAATGTGACTGTGATTGGCATGATGAACATTCAGGAGCATTCACATAAAATTCCCAAGTTTGAATCCTCTTGAAAATCTGTGAGAACAACCAGAAAAACGCCAGGGAAGGCAGCTACCAAATCTGGTCCAACTGCACAATTCTTTTGAGTGTCTGAACATTGATGTGGCCTACATCCAGAAACTTGTCCAGTACATGCCAAATGCAATCACAGCTGTTATTCATGCTTGTGGAGGTATTACATGCTATTAGGTACATTTCAATCACAGAATAACAGGTGACTAAATATAACCCAATAAAACAAAATAACACAAGCAACTCTGTAGTTTTCTTTCCATTTACTGAGCAAATGGTCTTTTTCGGTAATGCTGATAATGAGGGTCAGGAGGTCCAGTCAATTGGCTGTCAAATATGTGAGCGTGTGGTTTATCTGATTATATTATATGTGAAATGTATGTAGAAAGGGTTCACAAACTTTCAAGCACCACTGTATAGGAAGACCGATCAGGATATTCTGAAAGCCCTGGTACATGATGGACCCCCCTGTGCTCAGTGGCTGGGGAGGCAGGTCAATTTGAGTTTGAAAAAGGTCTAGTAGTCTAGCAGTGGGGCATACTCTAGCTAACTTGATCTTTCCCACCTCACCGCTCGCTCCAGCAATGATGCTTTAACTGCCTGTGACCAGCAGGGCGGCGAAGGTGAGAGCGAAGTGGAAGCACGGGGCACACTAAAGAAGATCCAGAAGCTGGTACGGGTGAAAAAGAGTGGCCAGAACTGCACAGAGGAGAACAGGAACACTTCAGACACCAGCGGTCAGATTTCTTGAGGTTTCTTAAGTCTGAAAAAATGCTGAAGTCAATGTATCATGATCAAAACATTATTCAAATTCTACATTTTCTGAACTTCTGTTTTGAAAATAAGACTTTGCTCTTCTGTATACAAGTGGTTCATCTAATCTAATCTCCTCAGAAATATACCCTGAAAAATATAATTACAGTAATATTTGAGTATTCCTTTTTTTGAAATTGAAAATTGGTTACATTATGAGTTGTTTTGCAGAGATTAAAATATAATATATATATATATATATATATATATATACTGCCTAATATTGTAATAGCTGTCTTGACTAAAAATGTATCACATGAAGGGTGGTCTCTGACCATTTGCAGTGATGTGTATTAATCTTATGGCAAAAGTATATCAAACTCAAACCCATGAATCCTTCCAGGCCATTTGACGCACACAGTGTCCAAAGAAGACAGCCCCGTCATAACTTGCATAGGGCTGGCCAAAAAGCCTGAGAAGAAGCCTGGGAAAGAGCAACTGCAACAACAGCAGGCCGAGTCAACAAAAGAGAAGGACATAACAGAGATGGAGGGGCCCTGGAGCCCAGGACCTTTCCACCACCCCTGGAGCACCATGGATGCTTCTCCAGCATGGGAACTGTCTTACCACACCTGCCACAGACCCACTACTGACCAGAACCTCTATGCCTTCAACTTTGTTATGCCCTGCGGGACTGACCGGAACAGGTTTGAGGAGCTGTTCCACGGGCTGGACCACCTCAAGCGGGACCAGTCACCTGACCTGGAAATGACCGACCCCATGGTGAGTCCTCAGGGATTACTCACCATGTATTAATGTAATAATACCAATATGTAATAATAAATTACACATGATGTTGTAACTGCTAAATGGGACCTTCTATTTTCCATTTGTTATTAGATTTATATTAGCATTACTGGCTACATTCCTTATGGAAAATCGCTCTGGCTATCAGACATTTTACTTTAATAAGCTAAAAACTAAAACTAGCAAATTAGCCATCCGACTATCCAGACATTTAACCTCAATAATGTAAAACCTAGTTGGCTACCCGGCTAGCTAGACATTTTATTTCAATAAGCTTAATTTATAAATAGTTTAATTTATAACTTAATTTAAATAACTCAATTTGTCAAGTTAGCTACCCAGCTAGCGACACATTTTAACTCATTTTGGCTTGTTTATGTAGGTGACAGGGTAAAAAGTTGTAGCAGGTTGGGCTTGGAGGAAGAGGGGGCATCATGTTTTACCTTCCATAACTGTGACATGAGGCCGTTGATGTTTTAATCAGTTTAAAACTGTTTTGTCAGTTTCAGTCTCAGTTTCAAAATCGATACACCCCTAAAGAGAGATGTTTATGTAAATAACGATGCATGGTGACAACAGCTTAAGGCCTTGTCTTTGCTAGGAAGCTGAATATCTTATTGCTGCTGAATAACTTATTGCTCCTTCAAGTCATTAATGCAATGGAAAGAATGGATCAGATGACAAAGAGAAGCACTATATGTTCAATTTAAAGCTAACAACAAGCAACAGCACAGACCAGCATGCCTTCCTTGCTGGTTTAAGATATTCTATGCTGGTTTAAGATGATATAGTACTAATCGGGTCTTGGTTTAGCTTGTTACCCAACTTAGTCATACTGGTTGACCAGTATGCTAGCATCCAAAACACCACATATACTGGTTTTGCTGGTGGCCAGCATATTAACTTCCATTGCTGCTGACCAGTATACCAGCATTCAAAACACATCATATGCTGGTTATGCTGGTGGCCAGCATATTAACTTCCATTGCTGTTGACCACTATGCCAGCATTCAAAACACATCATATAGTGGTTTTGGTGGTGACCAGCATATTACCTTAAATTGCTCCTGACCACCATACCAGCATCCAAAACATGACATAATCCTGGTTTTGCTAGTAGTCAGCCGTCCTGGTCTATGCTGGTTTTCTAGTAGAGCTACTTGGCTATCTACACATCTGATCTCAGATTGGCTTCCTTTATATGTGCTTAACAAAGATAGCATTGTCTATGTCTGTTTAAGCTAGTCTATACTGGTTTAAGCTGGTAAAGTACTCGTCTGGTGCTGGTTTAGCTTGTCACCCAACTAGGCCATACTGGTTGACCAGTATGCTAGCATCCAAAACACATCATATACTGGTTTTGCTGGTGACCAGCATATTAACTTCCATTGCTGCTGACCACTATGTCAGCATTCAAAACACAACGTAATCCTGGTTTTGCCAGTGGTCAGCCGTGCTGGTCTATGCTGGTTTTCTAGCAGGGCTACATGGCTATCTACACATTTGATCTCAGTTTGGCTTCCTTTATATGAACTTAACAAAGATAGCATTGTCTATTTCGTTTGATGACTGAGATAAGAGCTACATTAGTGCTAGCTTGGCTATATTTACTAGCCTATATATGAGTGGCTAGGCTAGCAGGTAGGCTTGTTTGACACCAAAGAAATTCCTAAGGGTTTTATGAGGCATTTGTGTATTGCATTGTATATTATGAATTATGATACGAGGCTGAGGGATATAATGTTGTTGTACAGAATACTACATAACTCAGCCAATAACATATCGAACCCCTTTAAACCCGGCTGTCTGGAGGTAATTACACATGAACTGAACTTTGAAATGATAAGCCACAGGGGAGAACACTTCACACTTCAGTGAATATATGAATGTAATTAATGCGCTTAATAGGAGGTATAATTAACATAGTTGAAATGAATCAGATAAAATTAGCATCACTTGCTGGGTAATATCTGAACCTATAACGTATATGAATAAATAGGCCTTGCTGTGGAAATGATGCAGTGTCATCAACACACATGCTTGGTCAACCTTTTTCCTGTGAAGCTAGTTCCTGAAATACCCTGGAAGTGACCATCCAAATGACATAACAATGATGCTCGATGCTCGCAGTGCGATTTACCGCATGGCTGTTCCTGAGAAGCTGAACACCAAGCTTTTTGACCAGATGACAGGCTCATGCAGGGCCATTCACATCCTGTTGTGCAGATGAGGAAGTGTAAGCTTTACCCGGAGAGTGAGTATTCAGTGAGTTGCTCGATAACTGCGTGCGGTGCTCTCGGTCATGTACAGGAAAGTTTGCGTGTAAAGAAAAGTGACTCGTTCAGAAAGTCATGCTGCAAAGGAGAGCTTCAAATGCCTCGGACAAACCAAGGAATAAGCCAAAGGTAAAAATGAAGACCATAATATTTCTTTTAAAAGTTTCAACAGCTCCAGTTGAATGACACGTTCTGTTAACACGGCTTCTATAGAGAACAAGCTTTAATATGGCACTTTGCTTGTAAATGATTCATTTCTAATTATTTGCAGAGGAAAATGAATACAACATATGCTATAACTTTATGGGTTTTCCTCCAATATGTCTGCAAATGAACAGTAATTGCTTGAAGAACCATGTTTGTAAAAGAATTGAGGTGTTTGTGTATGGAGAACGTCTTCCAGGTATTCACATATTGTAAAGGCTCTTCAGCAATTTAAGGGTTCTTTGTGGAACCCGGTTCAAATTTAAAAAGATTCCTTACGCTCATGCATATGGTCCTCCAAAGAACCATCAATGGACAGGCTCCTCGGGGAAGGTTCTGTCTTGGAACTACTGAAAGAACCTATTCTGGCACCTCCATTTCAAAAGTGTGGGTTCTTAATTAAGCACATTAACTTCTATTGCTGCTGACCATCATACCAGCATATGAAACACAACTTATGCTACAAATAAACAGTAATTGCACATTAAAATACGCATGGTGTTCTCACATAACATGTCATTTGCATACAACTGTATATGCCTTATTTAAATGGTATGCACCGCATATGGTAATAGCAACACTATAACACCATCCCAGCTAGCAAGGAATGTTCCCAGAACTTTGGCTAACGTTACCCACAAGTTCTAATAAAGTTTTAAAGAAATTGTTTTAGTGTAATATTCAAAGAATGTTTTAAAGATGTTTATCATTTCCAGTAATAAAGTAAAAAGTTAAATAAGACATAAAGCTTTAACTGCAACGTTCAGAGGATGTTTTGAGGATGTTGTCAGGGCCACAGCTTGTGTTACATGATAACTAAAGGGGGACATTCTTAGCGCAACATTCGGAATATGTTTTATGGATGTCACTGAGACCTGAGATGAGACAGAATGCTTTTAGAGAACGTTCTCCTACCTTTAGAAAGAACATTCTGGGAACCAAAAGAAAACGTCCTGCTGAAAACATTAATGGAACATTGCATTGCATATTCTCAGAACATTTATAGAACAAATCATTTCCAGCTGGTATGTGGCCTCATTCTTCGTGCAAAGTGAACAGATGTCCTTTAATGTTAATTTCAACGGCATAGCATTTTTAACACAACATTACACCATTTTGCAAGGGTCAAGGAAAACAGGTGGACGAGTGAAGACAAACAGCTTGTCTGCCTTTACTCTTAACACCACAGTGCCACAGAAAGGTTCTTTGACCGATGCCATGGAAGAACCTTGTTTGTAAAAGAAATGAGGTGTCTGAGTGTGGAGAACCTCTTCCAGGTATTCCCTGTTCAAATTTGAAAAAGGTTCTTTATGCTCATGCCTATGGTCCTCTAAAGAACCATCAATGCACAGGCTCTATAGGGAAGAACCACTGAAAGAACCTATTCTGGAACCATTTTCAAGAGTGTAGGTTCTTACTTAAGTATGTGAAAGTCTGAATCCCTGTAATCATGTCCAACAGCATTGTTATCTTCTGTCTTAAACAGCGTTCCTCCAGCTTTGGAAGATTTGAGAGTTCCAAACATCACTCCCCAAAGCCAGAAGAACATGAAGGAACACTGGTAAATGTTTCAGTTTGCTGAATATGGAAGCAAAGTCCAGCGGTTCTTCTAAACTAACCACTAAATGTTTCAATGTTTTAATGTTTTAGTAAACCAGCTGTCTTAAAATTCTAGTTAAGGTTAATTAAAACACAGATTGTTGTTCTAAGGTACTATAAGAAGTTCAGTCAACTCAACATAGTGTTTCGTTGTACTGTACAACCTTGTATTGGTATAATGAGAATAAAGTTGAATTGAATTGGACTGAATTGGACTGAACTGAATTGAACTGAATTGGACTGAACAGAACAGAATTGAATTGATTTGAATTTCAGTGTAATCGGGATCACAGAACCCTTGTCTATTGTTCATGGAGCTGTTTTTAATGTTTGGGTATGTATGGATAGGGTGCTGACGGAGAGTCTCCAGAGGGAGAGCACAACAAGGGAGGAATAGGGAGGAAGATGAAAGCCATCTCCATGACCATGCGCAAGAAGATGGGGAGAAAATATGTTAAAGCTCTGTCAGAGGAAATGGTGAGTGTGAGTGCTGAAGTTGTTGAAGATGAAAGCGGCGTTGTTTTTTTTTCTCTTCATGTTTTTGCAGCGTCTGCTTTTCTTTGAGCGTTTCGTGTGAACCTATCGCTGAAGAATCTCTCAACTTTCCAACCGCTGAAGTGAGAAAACAGGTGTATATGGTCACAATCAGGAAACATGGAGGATTAAGTGTATTTTTTTACCACTCTTTACACAAACCAGAGCCAGTGCAGAAAGCTAGTCATAATTAGAAAAATCAATAATCATGTAGGGGTTGGTTGGCATGGCTTTTAGTACCCACGCATACAGTTACACGCAAAAGTGTGGGCACGCCTGGTCGATGTTGTAAAGTGCAAAATTTAAATATGGTTAATTTTATCGCGCAGTTCCTATTTGTTTTTTGGGATTTTTTTGTTTAAAATATTGGGATAAAATATATTTAAAAAAACAAACACACCATATAAAATATAAAATGTTCTATAACTTTTGCATAGGAAACATTTTGTGTTTTATTTTTATCCTGTATGTTAAATTCAACAAATAAACTCTAACTAAACTAAAATAGATTTGTTCTCTGTAGGGGATTTGTTCACTAACATTCACTTACAAATTCATATGTCATTTGACCAGGAGCACCCAAACTTTTCCAAATAAAGGTTGAACATCTTTCAGCACTTTCAATGTCAGAAATTTTTTTCTTATTAATTATGAAGTTTATATTGTCCACTTGCTTTTATTATTGGCTTGTGCTGAAGAACAATAAGTATAAAAGTAACAATACCAAGAAAATGTCTCTTTACCTTTCAAAATGAATTTGAAATGTATTTAAATATTTGTATGTAAATGTAATTCTATATAGCAAAGTTATCAAAGTTAACTAATTTATGTTAATATAACATCTACGCCAAAATAAAAATCAAATGAAATGTAAAATCAAAGTTAGTGTTACTTTCATCTTGAAATTCACTAATCATTAGCCAAAAGCAGGGGTGCCCAATCTTGAGTCCTTGAGATCCTTGAGATGCTGAAGAGTTCACATTGAACATACCTGGCTCTAATATTCAGAAGCTCCTGAAGGTCCTTTTTCATTACCTGTAACAGGTTTACTAGATTCAGGTTGCAGGGAGGTAGATCACTGAAACCAGGATTGAGAACCCTTTGCATAGGGCTTAAATTTATTGTAGATTAAATATAAACAGTGATATATATATAGGATAGTATAGTGTACTGGACTATTATGGAATTGTTTAGTATGTGATTTGGAATATGTGGAGCATATAATATCACTCAGTTAGGCTTACACATATGCCTACTAACCTCTGTAAGAATGTGCCAACCGAACCTGTTCTCCCATTACATGTTGTTATCAGGGTAATCAGTTTAATACATTGTTATGCAAAAGTCAGAGCCAGCTCTCCATTGACTTGATTTCCAGTGAACATGGCCGTTAGGCACCAAGTTTATTTTTCAGATGAGTATTTCAGAGATTCTAGCTATGAGAAAGGAGGAAAAAGAAAATCGAACGCAAATAAGTGAAAGACCTCGTGGACCACCAAAACCCCCATCAGATAAACAGCCCTTAGAGCTTTCATCTTTGAGAGAGCGTGGATGACATCAAGCTCCACTCTCGCTTCAGATCTGAAAACATTCACAGACATTTTTGTCCATCTTTCCACCGTGAGAAGACACCTCAACGCTACTGAGGTCTGAAAGGATGTGTAGCTGTTTCAAGAAGCTCCTCACTGTTGTTCTAAAGGCCTAGTTAGAGTCCTGTAATTAGTCCTGTATTCTGGGAAGACTAAGGCAGGCCGTTTCTCCGATACACAGGAAACACATTGCTTATTTACTATAAACAGCGGCTCAGGAGCACACATAGGTGGATTACACTCATGGCCCATGTCCGAGTTATAAATGGCAAGGCAGCTCTTGTGGATTAAAGACTTTGCCTGCCAGCGTAAGGCCACGTCCTTGCATAAACCGGCATCCTGAGCCGCTTTGGCACATGTGGAATTAAACACACAATGACTTTAGCTTTGCCTCTTCTTGCTAACAGCAACTTTACGTGCATTACCAGGTGGCCATTCAGTAGACCTGTATAAACAATACTAGAATTTAGAACCATTTGCCAATTGAATTTGTCTACCACATTTAACACATCTGTGAAGTGAAACACCCACATACACACAAATACTAGGGGGCAGTGGGCAGCGTTATCCATGGCATCCGTAGGAGCAGTTGGGTGTTAGGTGCCTTGCTCAAGGGCACTTCAGTTGTGTTCTGTCAGTTCTGGGAATCAAACCAGTGCTCCAGGCTACGACTGCCCCCAAATAGAGCCAAATTATAGCTTTGTGTAAACCTTCACTTAACCAGGGTAGCCGAATTAAGAGCAAAATCTTATTTGCAGTAGCGGCCTGGCAAAGTTAAGTGTGTGGTTTGTGCAGGGAGAAGACCTGGACAAAGACCATGAAGGAGAAGGGGAGGCCGCTGCGAGCGATGCTTTGGCCAAAGACTGCAAAACGTCCAGCAACTCAGCGGAAAGTCTCTACAGTCTTCATAGCGGGCAAAGCACCTCCAGTAAGCTTTCGCTTTAACGATCCCTTCCAGAATGAAAGCTGAGGTTCACCACCTGCTTGACAGTTTCTAGGGTTCCATAATTATAACAGATGCATAATTTATGATATGATGTTAACCACTGTTTAGAGGGAAACAGATACATGCCATTGAGGTTTAACACCAAGGCTGGTTTGTTGGAGAGGAAGCATGCAGTTTAAAAGGTTACTGCTCAAAGTCACTTGCTATTTACATCAAACACACTTGGTCAGTCAGTACGTGTTTATCATCTAAAGTTTGCTTCTTTGTTATGTACTGGGGCTGTAAGGCTAATTTAGCTAACAAGTAATAGAAATATATCATTTATCATTATACAAAACCGCATGCTGAAATCATCAAATACTTGCCCGGGTTGAATGTATTAGTAGTCCTAAATAAGCTTGTTTACACTGCAGAAAACATGACACTACACTACATGGCCAAAAGTATGTGGACACCCCTCCTAATCATTGCGCTCAGGTGTTGTGTTTCGGCCACATTCTTTACTAACAGGTATGTACAAATCCAGCACATAGCCAGGCAGTCTCCATAGACAAACACTGGGAACAGAATGAGTCATACTGATAGTGGCTGGGTACTATCACTTTTGCGGCAAGTCAGTTACAAGCAAGCATCAGCAACAAGTTATCCACAAAGTGGTAGACCACGCAGCTTTAAAGTGTGGTGCCACCAAGTGCTGAAGCGTGTAGCCCTCTGTTGTATCACTCACTGCCTATGGACCTAACATCAGCACAAGAACTGTGTGTCGAGAGCTTCACCAAACGGGTTTTCAATGGCAGAGCAGCTGCACACAAGCTCCATGAAGACATGGTTTGGCCAGTTTGGTCTGGAGGAACTCCACTGGCCTATAGGGAGCCCTGACATTAACCACACTGAACACCTTTGGGATAAACTGGAACATCAACTGGAGCCAGGTCTTTCTGTCCAGCTATAGTGTTTGAGCACACAAATGCTTTTTTGACTGAATAGGCACAAATTCCGACAGACACACTTCAGAAAGGCCTTCTCAGAAGTGTGGAGGGGTATGCAAAAGGGCTCAGTCTCTATATTAAAATATATATACAAATATATATAATAAATATATAACATCTCATTTATTCCCAACATTAAACATGGATATGGATAAAAACGGAGCATTATCACCAGAATGTCAGTTTGTCTCATTGGTGATATAAATGAATAGAGTCCTCCGTCCACATGTCATAAAGTATTTAATGGCCTCACATATCTCCGCCATCCACAGTGCTGCTTCTTTAGTCTCCTCCATATTAGGTACATTATTACAACCTCCTCCATCATTGTGGTATTTGTTGTTGTCAGAAACGTTTGACTCTTGTCTGGCCTTATTGCTTGGATGTATTGCTGGATGTATTGCTTAACATCCATGCCAACGTCTAAGATGCAAGGATGCATTTCTCCATACTTTTGGCTATATAGTGTATATTATCGTATAGTGAAATCACCTTAATCTATTCCTTCTACTTGATATTTCTGGTAAGATATAATAATATTATATGATTGTTTGACTTATTTTTAGCCATTGTTACTTATTTTTAAGAAATATGTTTGAAACAAGCAAAAATATCTGCCTATATAGAGAGATAATTGAGTAAAACTGAGTAACAATGTGAAGAAAGGACAAATCATAATACTATTCTTGCAACTATCCAAAATAAGAAGTACTAGATGTATTGACTAGATTTAAGATGATGTCATCTCTGTTTTTGTGGTGTAAGCAAGTCCAGGTTGCGTTCTTTGTTAGGTTCCATCAAGTTCCATTATTTGGTAGCTGCAGCAGTCTCATAACTCCAGAACAAAGCTAAATAGGCAAACTTCAGATACCGTCTCAGATAACGTCTTGGCTGGCCAACTACAACTGGGGTAAGAACAAATAACCAAACTCGGTTCTGTTAAAATATACCAGGGAACCAGCTGCAAAAGGGAACCAGCTACAAATGAGTGTTTCTTATACTCACAAGGTAAGCCAATTTTAAAGAGCTTTCCAAAAAGATCTTGTTAGGACTAACCTTATTAGACCAAACCATGGTAATGACATTTATATGTCACGTTGTTCAAGTTCATCATAAAACAAATCTATTTGGCTGAGCCATGTTTGAATCCATGGGCAATTACCCAAAGGGCTTAAAAGACCATGAAATGGCCATGACATCATCTTTGATCTAAAGGATTTGCTTTTGAACGTTGTGTTTCTATAGATTGTATTATACTGTACATGTAATAGTTTGGCACTGTTTTAACAAAGCAATAAGCGACTCAACAATATTACAGTGATTTCACCACAGATAGGGGGTCTGCATCCTGCCTAGTATCCTGAGTAGTTCTTACTGTTAAGACACTGTTAAGACACGTTGTTACTGTGGTTGTGTACAGTCATTATGCAAAAGCTTGAAATCCCCCTGGTCAAACTGCACAGGATGGGAAGTTTTTTTTTACAACATGTTAAATAAATGAGCAAATAAACAGTAATTAAAACAGTAATTGCATTAAAATGTGCAGAAGTATGCATTAAAGGGTTCGTTTGAGTGCACTTGACAGGGCCACACATCCACAGAGAACCATGACTCATTGGTCTAACACTTGAAATGCTAAACCAGCCCTAGTGTGAAAACGCCTATCGGTCACTAAACAGAGTGTTGCTGTTCATTAGGTGGTGTCACCAGTGGCTCTGACGGTTCCAGCAACAGAGACAGCCTGAGGCTGGAGGAAGAACTCCCCTACACAGGGCAGTTCTGTGGCCGGGCCAAGGTCCACACTGACTTCGTCCCGAGCCCATACGACACAGAGTCTCTCAAACTCAAGGTAATGGCCACATGAAGCCCAGAGCACAGTGACCCAGAGTGCTCCAACAAACCCAAATGTTTGTTTGGTGTGTTCAACTGTACGGCGTCTCTACAGTGTTCTCCTACATTTACCTTGTTCTACAATCTAGAATTCTAGAACGTACTTCTCTATTCGTACTATTCTAGAATTATCTTCTATTCACACTGTTCTTGAATGGTTTCACTGATCTGCACTGTTCTAGAATGTTCACCACCAATTATACTGTCACAGAGTGTCCTGCCCGGTTCAAAGTGATCTAGAACGTTTTCCCTGATTCTCACAGTTCTAGAATGTTCTTCTCCATTCCTACTGTCACTGAGCGTCTTGCCCTTTTCAATGTGACCTAGAATGTTTTCCCTGATGCATGCTGTTTTAGAATGTTCTCCTCAGTTCACACAGTTCTAGAATGTTCTCCTCCATTCATACAGTTATAGATGTTCACATCTATTTATTCTAGAATGTTCTCCTCCATTCATACTCTTATAGATGTTCACATCTATTTATTCTAGAATGTTCTCCTCCATTCATACTGTTCTAGAATGTTCTGCTCTGTTCACACAGTTCTAGAATGTGCTGCTCCATTCATACTGTTATAGATGTTCAGATCAATTTAAAGTGTTCTAGAATGTTGTTCTCCATTCATACAGTTAGAGTGTTCACCTCTATTCAAAATGTTCTAGAATGTTTTCCTTGATTCACACTGTTCTAGAATGTTCTCCTCCATTCATACTGTTACAGAGTGTCTTGCCCTTTTCAAAGTGATCTAGAATGTATTCCCTGATTCACACTATTCTAGAATGTTCTCCTCCATTTGCACAGTCCTAGAATGATCTCCTCCATTCACACAGTTCTAGAATGTTCTCCATTTATACTGTTACAGAGTGTCCTGCCCTTTTCAAGTGATCTACAATGTATTCCCTGATTCTCACTATTCTAGAATGTTCTCCTCCATTTGCACAGTTCTAGAATGTTCTCCTCCAATTTACAGGTATCAGCCGACTTCCTGGAGTTTTAGAACCTCATTAACTGTGTATAGCTTGATATAACGCTGTCCTCATTATAACCGTGCTCAGACTGCTGAACATCCTGTTCACTCAGGTTGGTGATATGATTGACATCATCAGCAAACCCCCCATGGGCATATGGACGGGCATGCTGAATGGCAAAGTGGGAAACTTTAAATTCATCTATGTGGACGTTCTGGCAGAAGAGCCTGTGCCAATTCAGAGGATGCGAACCAACAGAAAGAGCAGGAGACCACGGCCCAAAACCCTCCAGGAGCTTCTCGAGAGACTCAACCTAGAGGTGCCATTACTTTCACAGATTGCATATGTGACCTTTATTTTCTGTCAATGAAATGCTGAGGGACAAAAAAATGAACAGAAACTTTTTTGGTTTTGAAATGAGCAATGAGCAGCACGGCCCGATATCAGATCTCACCAGATAATGTGTATGGGCGGGTTCGGTTTGGTGAGTCTTGGTAAACGTGTCATAGGACAAGACACTATCAGCATATCAGCGTAACACAATCAAGATAAGTGTGAAAATGTCACATTCAGGAAATTTCCCGCTACGAGTGGTTTCAGCTTGAAACTGTAACCCCTAATAATTGACACTCTAAAAAGACATGAAACTGTTTTATGCAAGAACCCACTTTCCTTTCCGTGTACTCTATCATCTAAAGGTGTCAAATCCGGTATGTGTCCCCCTCATCTCACTATAGGAGCTTGCGTCCTCCTTGCTTCTGAATGGCTACCAGACAGTGGAAGATTTGAAGCACCTGAAAGAGCAGCACCTGATTGAGCTGAATGTGACTGACCCAGAGTGCAGACAAAGGCTACTGGCAGCTACAGAGTGTCTACAGGATGCAGAGCGTGAGTGATGGACTCCTAACATTCACACTCCAACAGTAAACTTACTGAAAGATCTAGTACTGAGCCAGTACTGAGGCTGTGACCTCCACAACACCTCACTGACTGACTGATTACTACCTCTGGACTAATCTTGTTCAGTCTGGACATAATGCACATATTGTACAGTCACCAGATGTTATGCATATTATATATATGTATAACATCTGGTGACTGTACATACAGAATAGATTCTATGTCTAGAACAGTTTTCATTTCTGAAAGTATTTGTCCCAATTGCTATACTTTTAAGTTAAATGTTAATTTTAAACCTAATTAAATTCAGATATTTCATGTAGATCATTTCCATACTTAATTTACTATAGGTAAAGTATGTGTACACTACCAGTCGATACTAAATGGATGTTGTTGGTGATCTTAAAGACTCGACAGGTTTACACTTAACAGTTCCAACTGCTGAGGGTCTGAAATAATACATATCCTGATATATCACATATACTCTTGATGTAGCACAGTATTATATTTCTCCATATCTCCACCTCTAATATATATTTAGTTGTGTAAAAACAGACAGACCAATAGAATTGCTCCAAAACTGCTTAGAAATAAACCATGCTGTATCGGCCTCCATTGCAGGTTAAGAAAGCTGTTTTATCCTCCTGTAAAGATCCATTTTGGAGGTTTTAGGGTGGAGTGCATAATTCCACGAGTGCTATTTTATAGTTTGATTCCTTCACTTTTATTGTAAAGCAAAGCATATACATATATATATATATATATATATATATATATATATATATATATATATA
>CM067490.1:23041270-23079814 GCA_034552555.1 Semaprochilodus insignis | reverse complement strand
TATATATAAGGTCAAGGTCTCAAAGCAAAAGTGCACTACTGAACAAACTTAAACCACTTCTTGATTTTGGCTCCATACTGCTGTCTTATGAAAGACAAATACTGCCACACTTCAGGTGCTATTTCCTGGCAAAGACAGTTATTATCAGTAATGATCAAAAACTCAGTAAGTGGTCCATGCTTTATTGGCGTCGTGTTCCGGTTCAGCATAACATTCCACCTGCATGAAGGAGTCTTGGTAAAAGGAAAGACCAGTCTAGGCTTAGTCAGACCTGAAAAGTAGATTGTGGCGACCACAGAGCTCACACTCACGTTAGAATTAGAGCAGGTTTACTGAGCCACAGGATTCGCTTATTTTTGCTGTTTCAGATCCTGCACTGAAGGTCAGCTCTGAGCCTCAGACAGCTTTTCACGAACAAGCCAGTGAAAGGCAAAGGCTAATCAGAGACCTAGGCTAATTAGAGCCATTTTAATCAACTTAATGACCAAGATAAAGAAAGTGCCCGAGTGCAAATGTAATGTGGCATGGAAAAACGTGTTGTGCAGAAAGTGACCCAGCCACAGGTTGTGGGCTGCTGCAAAGAGGCTGAGGATGACAGACTGAGACACAAAAGACATGCTACATCCGGCTGTGTGCAGGAGTCCACAACAGACTTCGGCCTTAGAACAATGCACAATAGCAACTCTTCAGTTTACAGTTCTACAGTTGCTGTTTAGCACTACCTTTCATTTAGCTGTCTCTCTACTACAATGTCCAATAAAAGCACTTAAAAAAAAGCAATTTTTTTTAGCAACATTATTTTTAAGATCATTTTAAGATCACATGCACCGCATTTGTGATTCATGAGTGGCTCATTTACACTTTTCAAATGTGTTTTGGTGTTCCTGTGATCACATATTATCCACATGATGTTGCGCGTGTTTACTTGTGAACATGTGGTTTGTCTATATAAGCACCTCTGCTAATGTCTATATCATGTTGGCACAGTGTACAAAAGGCATGAAATTAGTCTTTCCTGCTCTTTGACATGAAAGGAAGCTGTGCTTTTTTCGCCATTTTCACAGCAACACATGGATCAAATGAGAACTTACTAATAGACTAGCATTTAGTAGGCCGACCCTATGCAGTTAGCCAGTAGGTGAACCATGATGTCACATGGCCCTGTTAAACCAATCACTCACATACATGAGCCAGTGACACACATAATATCATATGAAAGTAAAAATTGAAACTTGTTCACCCCGAAAACAAAATTGTAGGCGTAAAACAGGACGTGTGGTCACAGTTGTTTATAATACGTGTCTTAGTTTATTTATTTAGTTTCAGTAGACTAAAAATTAGTTACATCCTGCACGCAAAGGGAATAATCTGGGTGGTCCGAGGACGGATCAGCAGTGGTAAACAGTCAGTGGGGAGCCGACTTTATAGAGTGAACCAATATATGCTTGCTCCACACAGTACCCGAACCTTAAATAGCTTATGTTACACAATCATTTTCAGCTACCCAGTAGAAGACAAATACTGCTACTTTAGTTAGCATACATGAACACGCGATAACTAGCATTTAGTTAGCCTGCTATAGTAACTTTCTACACCAAACAATACCTACTAGTACCTACTGTAGAACCCACCTCTCAATTAGCTTTCTATGCTCCACAGTATCCTTCTGTTAGTCTACTACAGAACACAGTTAGTCCATTTAGTTGGAAATGTTGATGTTGACACTGAACAATTATTTACCAGACTAATTTATAAGGAATAATGAAAGTAAGAAATGAAGGAGGAATAAGTAACTGTAAGAACTGTGAGTAGAAGGCAAGCAGTAAAACATGGCATTTTGTCTAATACTCCACTGGCTGAGCAAAAGATCAGGGGACCACCAACTTTGCCGTTAGTGGGCCAATCATGGTCCGCTTGCTATCAGGGTATTGTCTACTGTGCCACACACAAAGTACCTTTCAGTTAGCTTACTATATTACACAACGACAAGCCTTCAAGGCCTGCAACAGAGCACAAACTACTCTGATGATCCTTTTTCAGTAGAATAGCTGACTACACTTGATGACTACACATGATGACAGATCCTGTGTAGCCAATTGTGAAATATCAGTCAAAGTCAAGAAACCCACAAAAATCTACTTTTGGAGATACACTGGTAAACCAGGGGGCAAGGGGTTCATGGGGAGGTAACCCAGTTTTTTCTTTCGTCCTAAATTTGCGCGGAGTTCAACTAAACAAATTTTCCTGGGGTTCAGCTTAAGGCTGCATTCACTTGAAAATGTTTTCTTAGTAATGCAGAAATCCCCCTTTATAGTATACCCCCCAGCCTGTAGTACTAATTCTAGTGAAGTGGAGGAAAATAGAGCAAGAAATACAGAGCTGAGAGTCAGTGAGGACACAAAGGCTGTGATGCAAGAGCTCAGTTGCTGACAGGAAATGAATTCAGTTTTTGTGGTTTAGATACTATCATCTATCACTTTGGTACACAAGATCAGACGCCCTTAAACCTACTGCAAAACTAGCTTTTTATCTCCATGTACAGCACAAGTACATTTTTTTGTTCCAGAGTGTGAAGCCACTTACTACGTGTGTAAAGTAGGCAAAACACCTACTGCTGCTGAGTAAAATATTTACATTCTACTCTTTTTTTGTGTTATATATATATATATATTGTATATATATATATATACCCATATATATATATATGTGTGTGTGTGTGTGTGTATTATAGTATGGTATGGTATTTATATACCAAGTTATGTCATAGTCTACTACTGTGTTAAATACTATTCACATAGTACACTAGTATATTATATATTGATATATTGTCATTTTTAAACAGGTACTTTTTTGCAGTTGGGTTTCCAGGTATAGATTGTATAGCCTGGGGAATGCATTTCACAGGTTTACATGGAACCTCAAATTTTGAATAGGCTACAAAAATGATGCATGCCCTTTAGCTTCTACTGGTCTCGTTCTTTTTCAGTTAACAACCTGAAAGAGGATGAAGGCGAGCCTGAGCCCAAATCTCCTACCGACCCTGTCAAAGTGGAGCTAAACGACTGCCCCAGAGACTCGGGATGCTACATTGCTTCAGATTGCTCCGACAACAGCAAAGAGGACGCAGAGAACCACCTGCCACCTCTTGAGCCACTGCCTGCTGAGGTCTAACCACCAGCAGTTTCTGCCCTGCATACTCACTTAGCACGTCCGGCCGCTGACCTGAAAAATAGAACCTGGTGCTGCCTGTGCGAGTCAGGACATTACCTTCTCGTCGTCTTTGACTGTGTATTCAAAGCCTTTGTTTTGAGCTGTGAACGAACTCCTGGATTGGGATTCTGGCTGCCGATTATTCATTTGATGCAACATCACTTATTCCAGTGACTATAGACAGTCGTATGCAATGGTTTGAACCAATCAAATGATGTGATTGTTGATTTTCTAAGTGAAAATAAGTTAACACATCCGCTACAGAGAACAGATGCATTAATCTGGTTATATATAATTTTACTCAACAATTTTTATTCATTTTCTGAGTCTAAAATGTCGTTATTTAGCTTTTCTTAAAATTGAAAGAAGTAGCATTTAGAGTTCAAGAGAAACGAGACACACTAAAACATTGTCACTGTCCAAACAAAAGCAAGTGTCTCTCAAAATGGCAACTTTACAGGAGAGGGCAAAAACCTGATTTCATTTTAATGTAAGACAATGGAACCAGACTTTTCTCCAAGCGATTTCAGGCCATCTCTGTTGGTCCATGCATCATGAAATTTTCACACAATGTTGGCAGCTGTGTTCAAATGATGCATCAAAGTAAAAATCGACAAAAGCGGAGATACATGTTTTTCTTTGGACAGCGATGATATGGAGTTGCTGCAAGTCGTCTTACAAAGCCAGTAATAATCATTAAATATCTGTTGGGTCAGAAGTTTTTCAGACCACCTCATTTGTTTCTACATATTAACGTCACAATCACAGACTCATGGAAAAAGGTCTGCTTTGACGTTTAGCAGATCGCAGTAGTAGACTATTCGCTCACATCCTCAGAAGACACGTCCTTCATGTCCAAGGTTTGACTGAGTTCTCGTTGAATTCTCTTTTAATAATCAGCTTGATCCGCACAGGGAAGGGGGCCAAAGCACATCCCATGTTACAAACAGTTCTGCCACACGTGCATGCACAGTCCTACCGGAGAGGTCTCCAAATTCCCAAATCTTACATAGCTTTAACATAAACAAAATCAAATCTATAATAGAAAATGTGCTATGACTTTTGCGCGCACACAATATTCTAAATTCAGCAAATAATAAATAATAATTGTGCACTGAATTGTGCAGGAGTGTGTTCTCTGCAGAGGATGTGTTATCCCAGCTAGTAGGAAACATATTCCCACAGCTTTGGAAAATATCATCTAAATGTTCTAATAATGTAATAATATTCTCAGAATATTGCTAGAAGAAAAAGACACTTAGAAAATCAGCAAAACATTTGTAAATACATTTGGGCACCCAAAATTTTGCTTATGACCGAGTATAACCAGAGTCTTACTGGAGTTTAGATAATCCGCTGTTGTAAATATGTTGTAAATAATGTGAAAGAGATATATAATGTTTAAACTCTGCTTGGTTGGTGTTGGTGTTCGAATGAACCGCTGCATAAACCTGAATATATTTTCTTCAATAAAAGAATAAAACGCAGACGTTTGATCATGATTCTTTACAGGAAACTGTTTTGGTGGGGTGGTGGGGGCACATAGGCACAGGAGAATACACTTATAATGTGAGATGACTGAGCTGAGACTGGGATTAAGATCGAGGATTGAGGACAAGCCAGCACGCTTCCTAAAGCTTGTGAGGACAATGTGGACTGAAAGAAAATGAGAAATAATTCTGATCTAGAATTATGAATGACGCACAACACGGCGCGTGACGAGATAGTTCTCACTAAAGAGATAAAAATCAGGAGCGACTTACGCAAGTTAATGTGACATTATCACCAAGTAGAAATGGGCTGATTTTAACGAAAGTAAAAAAAATTATGAAAGTAATTTACAAATATTAATATTAACATAATAAAGAATCAAGTATTTATTAACTAGAGCTCTAATAATGCAACCTAACCCATAAACAGTGGCATCATAGAGCCTGTTTCCCATGTTACTGCTGCCCTCTAGTGTTGGAATGCATGCAAAATCTTTCAGTGGCCTTGCTGATGCAACAACAGTGTAAAACCTCCTACTCCCAAAATGATAACTTTACAGGAAAAAGGAAAAACATATGTTACTGTAAGTCAATGGAACCAGACTTTTTACCATGTCATTGTAGGCCATTTCTTTCGATCCATTCATCATGAAATTTATACATAATGTAAAAAGAAACAAGTACTTCCAAATTACGTGAAAAACTGTAAAATGGAACAGTGAGAACTGCAGAGGTGTGCAGTTATCTGTTGGATCAGACATAATTATATATCATAATTTTAGTATTAGTAACATTAGTAAGTAAATCCAAAAACCAGACAACAAAACTCAGATATTACATATATGTTAAACAGTCACAATAAGAGAAGCATCATATTGGCATCAGGAGCTGCTCATTTACACCTTAAACCATTTTTAAATCTTTGCTCATACGTTTGAATACATAACAGTTTGTCAGCATGGGTGGGTGGTACCCCATGTGGGTTCGATTCCCGGTCTGGGTAACTGCTGTGCTGCACCAATATGAGTCCTTGAGCAGGACTCCTAACACTACACTGGCCTACCTGTAATATGACTAACCTTGTAAGTCACTCTGGATAAGAGTATCCGTTAAATAATGTGAATGTAAATATTTATAAACACAAAGTCAAAGGACATTATGTGTGTAGATTTGAGGTGGATATATGCCCTGGAAACATATTAAATAACACAACAGAGAAGTGTCTGAATACTTGTTTCCCCTCACTGTAACTGACCAGCAGGTTTATTTTAAATTCGAGAAAAAAAAGTTTGATTTGCGCTGCGTTTATGACCATGTCAGAATTGGGAAATGTCCAGTGGAAACGTTGGATCCAGTGTGAACGTTGAATCGCTCTCCAGTTTGTGAGTCCCACTCGGAAAATCAGAGCTTTGTAGCTGCCTTCTGCAACTTCAGCTTTCTGAAACATGGTATCTACCTGTCCAAATACAGAATACAGGAAAGAGAGGAAAAAACAATAGCTTGGTAAGTACTGCAAAACAGAAACGTTACTTCGCGAGGAAGTGAAAGACTGAACAATTTATAAAGAGCTAGCTCCAGGTGAAAACCATCAGTACTCTGGCGATGCTGCTCTGCGATTGGCTGCCAGCGGTGAGTGAGCGGTCACGTGGGAATCCGAGGGGTTCTGGGAAGTGGAGTCCATAGGGTTAGACGGGCGCGTGACACTACCGCTTGTTTGGGTGCTGTGAGCATAGAAAAAAGGTTTTATGCTTGACTTAAAGAGTTCTTTTGGTTGGTGCTTCATTCATTTACAATACGTGTGCTACGGCATTCCACTGTTAATATAGCATCAAACATGACATGAAAACACAGCATCAGTGAAATCAGAAAAAATCAGAAAAGCTAGAACTCTTGAGAAACACTTGACTTTCCAAATGGGAATTAAAAGTTGGGTAGCCCACTTACGCTACATTCGTGACAAATGGGAGCTTAGAGTTTTCCGTCTCAGAATTCCCAACTTTCCAAAGCTTGTCTCTTTTTACTGTGCCATTCCATAGTTCATATAGCATCATAATTCACATGAAAACACAGCATTACTGAATAGCCAATCAGAAAAGCCGTAACTCTTGAGAATTTCTCGACTTCCGAGTGGGAACTGGGTAGCCGAGTTGGGTGGCTGTTTAAAAGGATTTTCCTACCTAGAGGTTGGAAATTTCTCAGTTCCAACTTAGTTTGTACTTATGCATTCAAGACAAGAAGGGGGCTTGCAGTTTTCCATCTCGGAATCTCCTACTTCCCACCAAAAAGCATTTGTGCAACTTGTGCAAGCTGTTAGGGAGGGGAAAAATAAATGGATGTTTACAGCAATCTAGCACCTGTTCCACTTTTGTGAGCATATAAACAGCTCTTACGTGGAGATGTTTGCTAGCTGCTTTATTTATTTTAAAAGTGGAGGCAGGTTATGGCATTTAACCCTTAATATGGTGCCAATAAACATAAATGTAAGAGTGACTGTAAGAGTGTAAGAATGGCAGCGGGTCATCTTCAGTGACGAGTGCCGCTTTGGTCTTGGTGGAGACGACCAACGAATCCGTGTGCGGAGGCACCGTGGTCAGCACCAAGATGAACGGTTTGTTGTCACGCGCCACACGTTCAGAAGGCCTGGTGTCGCTCCACCTCCACCCCTACCGCACAATCTGCAGGAACTGTGTGAGAATATTGAAGCTGCATGGGATGGATTATCACAGGACAACATTAGGAACCTCTACAACTCCATGCCGAGACGCCTGGCACGTTGCGTTAGCGCCCAACGCCATATTGAGAGACACTACTTCTATATGTGTAGCTCAATAAGTATTACCCATATTAGTGTAAATTTATCATAATTTATTGTTCCTGGTAACCTTTATCTTCCTTCCCAATAGCGCTGCAATCCCACACTTCCTTCTGATGACGAGTGCATATTTGTAGCGTAATCTGAGACAAGTGGTTGGTGTGTTATGGCACGACAAGTTGAGTGAATCATGCCAAATATGTAAGTATAGTAATCCGTAGCCGTGTAAGTGTTTGTGCCAGCACTGGATTCCGCTATTAATACGTTAATAAATGTAATCACTTCAGAAGGTAAAACGAGCAGATGCTCGCGCACACACATACAACCCTGTCAACGGGAAATGCCATTGCGTGTGTATCCCTCATATCCATGTTCGGTGTATATAGACAGCTCGTCCGTGCTGCTGACTCCATTGTTTATTTCTGAAAGTTAAACAATGAAAGAAAAACAATGTCTTTCAAATATGTAAGTATAGTGATCCGTAGCCAAGTACCTGTTTATGTGTGCCAGCACTGGTTTCCGCATTAATACATGGTCGCCCCCTGCTGGGTGTGCTGTGAACTGCACCAACAAACACGCTTAAAATAATGGTCTTTAATGGTGATTTTGAGATTTTCAAGCAAGAATTCTAAGCCTGTGAGATGCTGCTCAGGCCAGCCATACATACTTACATATAAGTACAAATAATCTCTCGTCCATAGATGGCCATACAGCTTGTTTCAACTTGCACTGAACCCTCGGACTAACAGGCTACAATCTACAGATACAGATTTCAGAATAAGCCACTTGATGCTTTGAATTTCCCAACATCAGTTTTCATAAATGGTATCCATCATTAATTCATACATACTAAATATACATACTACCACTGTATGTCTTCTTATGTACACTTTAATACAGAACACAACATAAGGCATCAAAGTGAAGGTCCATGACATAAATAGTCAATGCAAATTCAACATCCAGCAAACTGGTTGGTAGATCACATTCAGTGAGAATTCAGTCTTATGTGCAGTTCCCAAAACATATACAGGAAAATCTAGGGGCTAAGGAGTGGTGCTGTCGGAACGGAATTCCAGGTCTTTGAAAAAAATGATTCAAATGAAAATGTCCCCGTCGTTCACAACACCACGCTTGACAGGTCCTCCATTGGTCCACTGCAAGTCCAGCAGGCAAGATGTGCTGGGGTGCACTGATAAACAAGGGTTCAGTCCAAAAGCAAACACAAATAACTTCCTAGAACTTGAGAAAGTCAACCAATCCCCAATTAATAAATGTAATCACTTCAGAAGGTAAAAAGAGCAGATGCTCGCGCACACACACAACCCTGTCAACGGGAAATGCCATTGCGTGTGTATCCCTCATATCCATGTTCGGTGTATATAGACAGCTCGTCTGCACTGCTGACTCCATTGTTTATTTCTGAAAGTCAAACAGAGGAAAAACAATGTCGGCATGATTATGGCAGGAAGGAGTGGAAGCATGAAGCTGTTAGTGACTAAAATGGCTTTACAGGTTATATACAGTGCCAGTCAAAACTTTAGACACATCCCTCTAAATGGATGTTGTTGGTGATCTTAAAGACTCTACTGTCTTACACTTAACAGCTCCAACTGATGAGAGTCTGAAACAATACATATCCTGATATACCATATACACTCTTGATCTACCACAGTATTATATTTCTCCATATCTCCACCTCTAATATATATTTGGCTGAGTAAAAACTTTGATCTCTTTTTCTGCACAGTTTAAAAGCTCTAGTGACTGAATGATGGCTGGTCAGTGTATATCAGTGATCTTCAGTTCTTGTCCTGGAGGGCAGATGTCCAGTTCAGTTCGACGTATTCCTTGAAATAATGATTTAGTATCAAAATTTAGATTTGTTACTTTTTACCTGACTTAATATGTTGTAATAATGGCTTTTTTTAAAAGAAATCTGGCAAATGTTGAAATAATGCCCTTTTTCGTGAAAATATTGACACACTACGTTGAAACAGTGATTTAGTATCAAACTAAAAAAACATTCTTCTCAAAAAAGGACTCAATATGTCATAACAAGTACTTATTTTCTAAGAAATCTGGCTTGTTTTAAAATAATAATGACTTATTTGACTTACTGTGTTGAATTTGTTTACTTTATTTTTAATAAATTAATTAATAATATTTTTTTACCCTAAAATAGTAAGTTATTATATTGTTATATCAGCCTCCACTGCAAGTTAAGAAAGCTGTTTTATCCTCCTGTAAAATGTCATTTTGGAGGTGTTTAAGGTGGACTGTATAATTCCATGAGTGCCCTTTATTCTGAGGCAAAGCATTAACCTAGCCACTTTATCAGAAACACCTACAGTACAGTCAAAAACCGCTGTATATTTATTTGATTTGAGGTCAGCAGAACTAAACGTGCATCTATACAGCACGTCAAGCTGATAAAATGGGTGGACTGAATGATGGCTGGTCAGTGTATATCAGTGATCATCAATTCTCGTCCTGTCCAGCTCAGTTCTGTGAATTCCCTTCTCAGACCACACCAGCTAAACCTGCCGATTAACAGATGTATTGAACCAGCAGTGTTGAGCAGGAAAATCACCAAACTGTGCTGGACACTGGCCCTCCAGGACTGGATCTGAAGATGCCTGGTGTATGATTCCTCATCTCACCTGAGAAGATGAGCTTCTCCTTCATGATGTTAACATCACGGCTGGGTCTGCGCACCACAGCGCTGAGCATGATCTGCTCCGGATTGTAGCTCCTCATTCCACTCATCCTCCACCTGCACCGCAACAAGCACATTCTGTTAAACACCATTCAGGATAAAGACACCGCACCCGACACAAAGAGCCCCCCTCTCCAAAAATCATCTGAGGCAAGAGTTCATTTCTCTACATGTCGAGATCTCAAAAGAATGACTTATTTTCTCTAAATAGTGACTTGCTATATCAAAACAATGATAAGTTTGAAATAATGAATTTGTATCAGAATAAAGACTGTGTTCCAAAAAAATATTAATTCATATATAATCATAATAATGAAATCTGGCTTATGTTGAACTAGTAACTTATTTGACTTACTATGTTGAAATAATGCCTTTTTAATTTTACAATACTTACTTATTTTCTCAAATAGAGTACTTATGTCTTGTTATATATTTCTTGAAATAATGATTTAGTATTTAAATAAAGACTTGTTATTTTTATTTGACTTAATATGTCACACTATTTACCTATTTTCTAATAAATCTGGCTTGTGTTAAAATAATAATCACTTACTATGTTGAAATGTCCAAAATATATATATATTTTAAATTGACGTGTCAAAAAAATCTACATATTTCTTGAAATAATTATTTAATATCAAAATAAAGATTTTTTATTTCTTTACCTGACCTAATGGCTTATTTTCTAAGAAATATGGCTAATGTTGAAATAATGCTCTTTTGCATAAAATAATGGCACATGTTGAAACAGTGATTTACTAACAAAGTAAAAAAATATTTTTCTCAAAAAAGACTTACTATGTCATAACAAATACTTATTTTCTTAAGAAATCTGGCTTGTGTTAAAATAATAATGACTTATTTGACTTAATATTTTGAAATAATTACTTATTTTCTCAAAATATTGACTTTACACCTCAAAACAGTTACTATTTAATAACTAAATTTAGTTTAAATTACATATTCCCATATCTCAAAGCCCAGCCCCAACTTCCTCTTTAAGAATACAGCACTCGACTCTCACTAAAGGCAAGTACAGATTGTTCCACCTGAGAAACTACAGTCTAGGCTTCTCTTATTTTTCACTCCTTAGTTTGTTTTGATAAAGAGTGTAGACACTGGCACATTACACACAGAATACGAACAGTAACGAATAAAAGAAACCAAAATACATTAAACTAATAAAAACAAACGTGAAATCACTGAACACTACTGGGCAGACGATACAAGGGAAACAATATTACAACATAAGCACCAGACTGGAAGGAAGGAAAGAAGCAACACATATAGGAAATGGGCAGAAATGACCATCAGGAGCTACAGGCAAATGCAAAGCGCTCTGGCCTCTGATGTAATCCTGGTTACCTGATCGTGTGATAGCTGAAAGATTGCAGAAAGCAGTGGAGAGGGGAGGCATGCAGAGAGCAAGTAACAGAGAAGACAGACAAGAACAGAGAGAGAGAGAGAAAGAGGAGAGAAGAGGAATGAGAAGGACAAGAGAGCAAGGCAGTCAGTTCAGAAGCACCCAGTCTTACAGCTGCAAGCATACTGCAATCTGATTAAAGGGATACTGCAGCCTTTTCAACAGCATCTCTATCTGCTGCATATGTAGTGTAGCACTTTATATGCCACTGTCTTTACTTCACTGAGACCACTCAACACCCACTTATGGTAGAAGCTAGTTTGATGAAGTTTGATGCTGAACGACATTTCTTCTAGGCTGGTAAGGAGTGAAGAGGGAGGGCTGCACAGCACAACTTTCTGGTGATTGTATTTACTGTTGCTGGTATTATTCAGAGTGTCCACTCAACAGGTTGCATCATCCTACTGGTGAACTTGGATTTACAAATCCCTTGGGTGTTTTTTTGCATGTATGTTACAGACTGTCCCAACTTGGAAATAAGGCTCATATAATAATTGTGTTTTGAATCAGTGGGTTTGGGTTCTTTACTAAACAGAAGGAAATGCTAATCATTGTCTGTGGTTAGTGACAGCACACTACAGATGCTACAGATGAAAATGAGTTGCTGGAGTATTCCTTCAACATCCGGAAAAACATCTGAACCCCTCCAGGCAGATTACATGCCCTGTTGATTTTGTCAATGAAAACGAGTTAACACATCCTCTACAGCGAACAGGCTGAAGTATGGTATTTTTCTGCAGACTATAATGTCCAAGTTCTATTCATTTAATGAGTTGGACAAAAAAAAGTAATTAATTTGGGAAATAAATAAATTAAATTGGGAAATAAAAAAAATAAAAAAATAAATAAAAATAAATAAATAAATAAATAGGTTAAATTCAGCAAATAATCTTGTTTAATTGTGCATTAAAATTCATGTATTTTTTTTTTCCTGTAAGGGGTGTGTTAACATATTTAACATCAACAGGACACGCCATCTGACCAACTTCCGCACACGCCTCTATGTATGCTTTTAACATGCTCTGACAATATCCCAGGTCGAGCTTGCCGGAAGCGTTACAAAGACTAAGAGGCTAGAATGGAGAAAGACCCATGCCATAGCTACTGTAAATGCGCTATAACCGTTTTATAACCGAGGGACCAGCTTAACCAACCCAAGACATTAAACAACATTAACGTTTCAGAGAGGTCTACTTACTTCTGGAATATGAATATTCCTATGACAAGTGCTGCGGATATAAGATCCGATGTGATCCATATCAAGCAGTATTCATCTGGACTCTGAAAACACAAGAGCAGCCGTTATTACCATGTCTCACCACTAGATGGCAGCCTGGCGGTAAGAAAGCTACCAGGGCCAGGTCTTAATCTGCACATTTAGGTCTGCACTGTAGGACTCTCACTCCCGCTCAGGAATGACTTGTTAATCAGTTAATCAGTTAGATCAGGTGCACCAGGACAAAAAGCTCCAAAGTTCACAAGAAGAAGAAGTCTTACCATAAGCCAGATGGGTTGAGGCACTTTACGGAGGATCTGGGGGGCATCGGAGGAGACGGACTGCACCCCACTGCACCACAGCACTGAGTACAGCCATGGTTCGTTCACCGGGTAGACGTTGAGACTCACGTTGCTGCTGCTGAGGCGCCTGCTCTCACAAACACACACACACACACACACACACACACACACACACAAACAGAACTGGTTAATACAGGACAGCCAATAGAGTATGGGGGAGGTGCTGGAGCCTATCCCAGTGCTCACTGGGTGGAAGGCAGGAAACACCCTGGACAGGCCGCCAGTCCATTGCAGGGCAGACACACAGACATAAGTACGTACACACACACACACACAAACACACGCACACAAACACACGCACACAAACACACACACACAAACACACACACACACACACACACAAACAGAACTGGTTAATACAGGACAGCCAATAGAGTATGTAGGAGGTGCTGGAGCAAATCCCAGTGCTCACTAGGTGGAAGGCAGGAAACACCCTGGACAGGCTGCCAGCCCATTGCAGGGCAGACACACTGACACACATTAACACACACTCACACCTAGGGGGAAATTTAGCATCTCCAATTCACCTGACAGCATGTCTATCCTAGGAAACCAGAGCTTCCTTAATATCCTGCTTATGACACTAGCCAACAACATTTTTTGTATTTGCTGATTCTATGCTAAATTAATCAACCCTGCTACTTATTTAGGCCCCTGTCAGGACAGAAAGATTATAACACTGAGATACTGTTCCTGCGACACATTGTTTGGTTAACACTGCTGAATTACATTAGACATGGACCTGTGAATTCTCCCTCTGTGCTGTATGCTTGGTAAAGTTATCAAGGGTCATGGAAATGGAGCAGACATTCTCTAAACAACTCTAGCTTGAAATTCTTAATAGATGTACAGACAGAAACAGAGACTGCGTAATTACACTAGAAACAGATAGACAGATAATAGCTAGCAGGGTATATTAATTATAGTGATAATAATTTTGTTACCCAGAAAACAGACAGATGGCTAAGCAGGCAGGTAGGTAGGTAGGAAGGCAGAGAGGTAAATAGGTAGCTAGGCAGATAGGTAGGCAGATAAGTAAATAGGTGAATAAGCAGGTAGGTAAGTAGGTAGGTAGGTAGGCAGATAGGTAAATAGGTAAATAAGCAGGAAGGTAGGCAGGTAGGTAGGTAGGTAAATAAGCAGGTAGGTAGGCAGGTAGGTAGGTANAGGTAGGCAGGTAGGTAGGTAGGTAAATAAGCAGGTAGGTAGGCAGGTAGGTAGGTAGGTAAATAACCAGGTAGGTAGGTAGGTAGGCAGACAGGTAAGTAGGTAAATAGGTGGGTAGGCAGGTTGGTACGGTAGGTAAGTATGGTAGAAAGGTAAGCAGGCAGATGGATGGGTAGGTCCATAGGTAGGTAGGCAGGTAGGTAGTTATGCAGACAAGTAGGTAGATAGGTACTGAGATAGGTAGGCAAGCACGTAGGTAGGTAGATAGGCAGATAGGTAGGTAGGTAGGCAGACAAGAGGTTAGGTACATAGGCATATAGATCAGTAGGTAGGCAGTTACATAGGTAGGCAGATAAGTAAGTAGGCAGATAGGTAGGTAGGCAAGTAGACAAGTAGGTAGGTAGTAAGGCAGGCAAGTAGTTAGATAGACAGGCAGGTGGGCAGGCAGGCAGGCAGGCAGGTGGGTAGATAGATAGATTCTCCCACACCAGACATACAATGTCCTCCTTTTAGGCATGCTTCAACTGAAATCATTGATTTTTATCTTGACTGATCGCTGTAGTTCACTACAATCCTTCTGGTCAAGTCAGCTGCTAAAACATCAGCCCCATTTCATTAGCATCTCCCATTCCACAAACAGCATCCTCAATTTACTATTGTTTAAATGAGTGCTGTAACCAGCATGACCCCACTTCCTCCTGTCACCTTTGTAGCTTGGGAATGTACTAATATGAAAATATGACCGAGTGCTGTAACACACAAAGCACTTTGGCTGTAGTTGTGTGGAGCAGAAGTGATTTAACTCTACACCAGTAGAGTTACTAGTGTGTCTGTGTACCTGATTTCCCACTCTGAAGCTTGGCTATAGTGTAAGCTGAGAGTGCGGACGCTTCTCTCTTTTTGCTCATCAACAGGAGGCTTCTCTTCTGACGTCTGCTGCAGCAGAGGCACGGCAGCTCGAACCGTCTTTCTGTACCAGTCTGGAGTCCACATCACCTACAAACACAGGCCCACAGTCAGACACCTTTTCTTCCACACCAGCTGCTGACTAATGACATAGCCAGACAAGCTGACACATAACACTGAAAGGCTAATAGACTGAGACAGTTACAGGGTCATTATGTACATTCCACACTTAGTCACGAATATGTCCAAAACAACAGCCCCCATCTTCTCTGCTTGATGCTACACAGGAGATGCCACAGGAAGCTGTTGATATGGAAAAGCATGATTTTATGCTGGCATTTCCTCCTGAATGTGACTGGGTGGATCTTTCCGCAAAGGTGGCACAACAAACACAGCAGGTGATGGTGGCTTTTTTCCAAGATGATGGCTTTTTTTTTTAGCAGTTTCCAATCACCAGCACATGCAATGGACATTACATCACATTTTAATCTTCTAGCTGTGAGGACCCCAGGTAGAACCTAGTGCTCAGGATAGTTAACGCATGGTTCACACTAATTAGCACTATGCAACGATGCAACCTTATTTCATTTCCAATCAAACCTGCCTTTATGTACAAGTTGATATTACAGAAGCGAACAGACAATTAACTTGCAAACGAAAGGAGAAAGTCAAAAAGGAAAAAAAAGAACAGTAGTTTCCAAAACTATCATACAAAAACGGGATTCCTAACATCTCACCTACTATGAGAAGACAAGTCAACACTGTGGGTCTGAAAGGACGTGTAGCTACCTAAAACCCTAATCAGCTGGGTTTCCATCCAAACCTTCCACAAATGTTATGCACACTCCTGAAATTTGGCCATCCAAGTCATTTTTCCATTCACTACAGTTAAGTGAGGCAAAGAAATGTAGGCTACTATGCACCAAAACGAGCAAGATGGAGAGATTTACCTCAGTTTCTGCTTTAATTAGAATTATCTTTACAGACATTCGCCAGGCAGGACGAGAACGAGGGCTGAAATTCCCGCACCACCTCAACAACATTTTATTTTTTGTGCATTCTTAAAAAGTTGGTGGACGGAAAACCTAAGAAAAGAGTTAATCAGCTAAAACAAAGCTGCTGGAGTCCTCAGAGCAATGGACTGACCACCCCAAAGTCCAGACCTCAGCATCACTGAATGTGTTTAGGATTACTTGGATGGGAAGAAGCAGAAAGTGCAACCAACTTCAAAGACCGAATTTTTTGAGGTGTGGAAAAATATCCTTTGAGATTTCTTTGGAATTCTGAAAGTGAGTCTCCTAATAAGAATGGATGCTGTAATAAAGCTAAGTGGTGTACACGATAACCACTGAAATATTAAATAAATATAAAATACAAATATAAAATAATATATACAATTAATACAATTATCAAATGTATGTATTAAATAAAATATTATTATTTGTAAATGAAACATTATTTGTAATTTATTTTATTACCTATACTATCATAATTTAGGATAAGAAGAATGCATTACCTGTGAGCTCAGTCCTCACCTGTTCAGGCTGGATGCTTGAGCGCTGGATGGTCTTTTGGACATCTCTAATCCAGAGCTGATAGCGGGGGTGCTGTGGCGGGGGTCTGCGCAGGCTGAAGATGACCGAGCGGTTTGTCCTGGATGCCAGACGGAGCAGCTCCAACAAACTACACACCGACTGGTTGCCTGCTCGGCCACGGTCCTTGGCGGACATATACTGGACGGTCCAGTAAGGGTCATCCTGAGAGAGACAGAACAGCAAGGCTGAGTGATCTGCAGTGATCACACCAAAGCATACTACACCAACAAATGTGTAGTGTTGTAGTACTAGAGTCCAGTCTGGAGACCATATACAGCATCTTGAAATTATCTGGACTGGAGAATTAGGTGAGTGTATGTACCCTCAGGAACCACAGGCCAGCGTTCAGAGAGCGGATCTCGGTCCAGTTGAAGAGTGAGGCGTCATCGTACTGCCGCTTGGGAAAGAGCCTGGCCACATCGGTGGTCCGGCGCAGGGTTTGGTCCCGCATCAGGAAGGGCACTCCATCCATACTGCAGAGAGAGGAAGAACAGGGGTCACATACAGAGGGCTTCTGTTCAGATGTGTTAAACTTTAAAAGGAGCTATTTTTAATTGAGGTACTTGCTATTGGGTGGTAATGGTTACAGGATATTTGGTTGGTATGGGGCATTAAAGGTGCAGTCAGCTTCTTGCTCTTGTTTGCCAGCTGCTTGTTCAAATGTTCCTGGCATCTCAGGCACCAGAATGTAACTGCTCTACTATTTAAGGTGGAACAGTATAATTCAAACAAGAAGCTGTCAAACAGGAGACTGACTTCAGCCTCATCAGCTCTTTGAGGTCTCTTCACCGTTGAGACGCCTCACTAGTGTTACCACAGCTCTCTTTGTCTTTGACTGATCCTACAACTTCTTTCTCAAAATCTGTTGTTCGGATCTTCTCCTCTTTGGCTGTCTCTTGGCCATCTCTTCTCGACAATGCATGGATGTAGCATGTGGCAGATATATAGTCTCTTCTCCTCCTTCCCTTCCCTTTGTCCTGTGGACAAGCCCGAATGCTCCCTTTGTTTTTTTTTTTGGTATTTACAGAGGCAGGATAGTATACTATTTTTTTTTCCAGGGCACATACAGAATGGACAGCTAGTGGACCCTGGGGGAATCATTTCTGTACTTCAGAAAAAGTGTATTGGATTAGCATTGCTTATTGCACCTTTAATTGTTAAGGGGTTATTTGGCTGTAGGGTTATTTGGCTGAGGGGGTATTAAGGGTTATTTGGACTTGGTTCAGTTTATGCTTTGTGGTCATTAGAGACTGAAAGAGGCTAAAAAACATGGAATGAAACATCTGAACACAATGTTTTATTGTTATATTGTTAAAATACTATAAAGCCTATTGCTGCTGTGGAGCTGTTGATAAGGGTAAAACTGATGTCAGGTGATAGTTGTGATGTAAGAGTTACACTTTTATATGGTTATTTAGGGTCTAAGAGGTTTTCATTATGATTTGTCTACTTTGTTTTATGATGCTGGCTCAAATTCATTTATGCTCACTAACACACTACTTGTTAGCGAGCATATCAAATCTTTTAATACACACTGTATCTTTGTCTTAGACACAAATGTCAAGCACTGAAGTATAGGCCTTTAGACTGAAATGACTTTAGGAATATGAAGAACATATGCTCACCGGGCAAGAAACTAATCATCTAGCGTTTTTAAGGTGGTAGTAACTTCAGGCTTCTGCAGATGCTGCACGAGGATGATGGGGCTATAAATCCCTGCGGGGTGTGAGTGACGGGATTCATAGATTGAGAAGAGGTGGTACAGTCTCATTCCATGTGTGGAAAATGGCTCCAAAGCAGATGTTAATGACTGGCTAAAAGGAGTGACTGCATTTGGGCGTGCCAAAGACCATAGTGTGTAGGAAGTAGCTGAATCTGCAGGTGTATGGAAGCGTACGGTCATGCGGGTCTACCGGCAGTGGCCAAAATCCCAGTCTACAGGTAATTCTCCTCGGAATTGTGCCAGGGAAGGCATCCACCAAATCTGGCCCAACTGCACAATTCCTGGATGCTAGAGTGTCTGAACATTTATGTGGTCTACATCCAGAAACTTGTCCAGTCCATGCCAAATCCAATCCCAGCTGTTACTGGTGCTCGTGGAGGTATTACATGCAATTAGGTACATTTCAGTCACAGGTGAGCTCATAATCAGGTGTTTACAAACATTAGGCTTATTCTGTATAAGCCAATGTCTCACATCTGTAACACTACAGCAACTGCCTATAAGGCACGAGATACAAATCCAGGTCATGTTCGGTCGGGTCCCTGGGTGGGCATCAGGCCTTCTCAGGGTATGGCAGGCTAATGGAAGTCCCTCATTAACACAGAGAGTAGGAGTGAGATAGAGATCGCCTCATTATCACGCCTGCACTTCATCAACTGAGTCAATAACCAGCCTCCAGAGAAATCCTCAGCTCAATATCACTATCAGCAGCCTGCACAACTACACCATATGGACCAGCGGCACTGCAGCTAGAGCCAAAGAGTCATTAGAGAATGTACTGAACACGAGAGAGAAAAGACAGGGGAAGATGAATCACTGAACGGTGGTGTTATATGATGCACCCAAATAGCTCACCGAGTTAGAGCTTTGAGCTTTTCACCCATGCTGTGCAATTACGAGCAACAGTTCCTTTCATACTTAATATACTGCTTACAGTTTGTGGACATCTAGCTTTTCAATATGTTTTCAGTACAGACAAGCATGTTTTGGTTGACTACCCAGGTTCAAATCATACCAGTTCTGAACAGACAGATAGATGGACAGATGTCTTTAACTGATCCCTAAGGCGAAAACCTGGCAAATATAGCTGAGAGTAGCAATAAAGGGGTCCAAGCACTAATGGAATGTTTAAAGGAGAACTCTATAGGTTTTTTGTGTTGAGTGTAGAATTGATAATAAAACATTAGAGCCATAATAAATCATGCTACTGTTACTTTCCATACTTAAGTACATTTGAAGGCCAATACTTTAGTACTTTTACTCCAGTGGCGGTCTAAAGGGAGGAACTTCTACTGACACTGGAGGTTTACATGGTTTGTGTACTTCGTCCAGCACTGGATTTTGGATGTGCAATGGATGAAGATGCAGACGATGCTTAAAGGCGTACCTGATGGTGACATCAGCCTCAAAGGCGCTGACTTTCTGCTGCAAGGCTTTGTTGAAGGACATCACTGTGTTCTCGGGAGCGAGCTACGAGACAAACAACAGCACTTCAGAGTCAATACTAGCAGCAGGGGTGAGAGAGGCAGCGTCTGCTGATAACAAACTCACTGACATCCCCCACTAAGAGATTTCGGCTGAGATGGATTTGCTCTTGGCACAGGGTTAATGAGTTTAATCATGTCATGTTGAATGCTAACAATTTTAATGTTGAAAGATACTACCACGCTTATCTCAAAACAATTCTCATCAGCTGCTTTTTAACACTATTTTAAACAGCACTCAATTGTACTGCTTACACAAATGTTTGTTGTAATTTGTGCCACACTTACATGATATTACTGTGTACATACTACACTCTATTATTATTTAATCTCCAGCTGTGTATATATATATATATATATATATATATATATACATATCATATATATATTCACACACATACACTACACTGTATATACTGTTGTACTGTTGTATACGTACACTACCAGTAAAAAGTTGACATGGCTACTCATAGAAGGTCTTCCTTAATTGTAGCTTAATGCTTTACTCTAGAAAGGTGAATACATCAAACTACAAAATAGCACTCATGGAATTGTACAGTCCACCTTAAAAACCTCCAAAATGGAACTTTACAGGAGGATAAAACATCTTTCTTAACTTGCAATGTGGGTTGATATAACAAGGTTTATATTCACGAATATTCACTAAATTGAAAGAGCAACTAGAGCTTTTACACTGTGCAAAAAAAAATAAAAAGAGATCAAAGTTTTTTGTAGACCTAAATATATATTAGAGAAAAGTAATCCTGTGATACATCAAGAGTATATGTGGTACATCAGGATATGTATTGTCAGACATCAGTTGGAACTGTTAAGCGTAAGCCTGTAGAGTCTTTGAGATCACCAACAACATCCATTTAGTTGGGTGGGTCTAAACTTTTGCCTGGTACTGTACATGTGTCTACTCTAGTTTCTGAAACAACAACAACAACAACACATTTATCCCAGTAAGTCAAAACATAATTGTTCACGTCTAATAAACCTTGTCCAGACTTCCAAATACAAGTACACCGAAATCTTAAGCCACAAAGACACAGCTCTGTGAATTATAGACTTCCTGTTGAGGAAACTGCACAAATGCTGTCAACTGTTGACCTGCCACGAGAACAGCAACATAACAGGGAAAACTAAATATATTGATCCTTCCATTTCTTTCCTAATCAATGCTTTTACTGCACTCTGTCTATGACATCAGAGGCGCTGTCTCACAGGAGCCATTCATGCAACCAGATCTGTGATAGACCATGCATGTGCTGAGAAACATGTAGAAAAACAGTTCAGCAAAAAAATCTGATTTACACATATTTCTCAAATGTAGGTGATCATCCAAGCCAAGTTATTTATGCTCCTCCAGCTGGGCATCGGAGTTAACAAAGCTAACAAAGGTACACCTCACAGTGGAGGCTGTTAAAGCCACAAAGGGAGGCTAACTCCGTGTTAACGCCCAGGGTCTGGAATTGGATGTCCAACAAGCTCATATAAGTATGATGTACCTATGCTTGTTGGCCATTTAATCAGAAACACTTACCATATGGGAGCACTTTGTAGCCCATCAGCTGCTGCATAGTTCATCAGCGCCCCTCTACCTTGTTCATAAAGAACAGGGAGCACCACAAGTTCATTGTTGGCTGGGTATATTTTCGTTGGCAGAATGTTCTCAACTCTGCAGTAGATACAACCCCAGCAACACCGCCATGCCTAATACAGTTTATATTGTATTAGTGCCAATGAATGTAGGTACGGTCAAGTGTACAGTTACAGGGGTTGGACAATGAAACTGAAACACCTGTCATTTTAGTGTGGGAGGTTTCATGGCTAAATTGGACCAGCCTGGTGGCCAATCTTCATTAATTGCACATTGCACCAGTAAGAGCAGAGAGTGAAGGTTCAATTAGCAGGTAAGAGCACAGTTTTACAGTTTTGCTCAAAATATTGCAATGCACACAACATTATGGGTGACATACCAGAGTTCAAAAGAGGACAAATTGTTGGTGCACGTCTTGCTGGCGCATCTGTGACCAAGACAGCAAGTCTTTGTGATGTATCAAGAGCCACGGTATCCAGGGTAATGTCAGCATACCACCAAGAAGGACGTTTTCCTCCACCAGCATCACGTAGTGACCTGGCCACTATCCTGCAAGAAGAATGGCTTAAAATCCCTCTGACCACTCTGCAGGACTTGTATATGTCATTCCCAAGACGAACTGATGCTGTATTGGCCGCAAAAGGAGGAGGAGGCCCTACACCATACTAATAAATGATTGTGGTCTAAAACCAGGTGTTTCAGTTTCATTGTCCAACCCCTGTAAGGGCAAAAGATACACTTTGTATATGACTATATACTTCATTTGGTAAGTCAAATAGGGCATCTACTACTTAGGGCTCATCTAGTTCTTCACCTCATAGGTCATTTTAAAACAATCAATAAGAGACAGATTTATTTCACAAATATCATATTTCCACTGGATCAAAAGTTGAACAGTCTGTTATAAGATTCTACAAATTAATGTAATGACTTCATTGTAGGGATGCACCAAAATAAAAAATTTTGGCCGATGGCAAAACCGAACAAAATTAAACCTGAATACCGAACATGGTTTTTCATGGCCTTTCATTAGTCTCTTTACTCTGTCTGGAGTTCCGTTTGGCTCGAACGCTTGAAGTTGAACAAAAGCTGGGAGAGCGGCGTGCTCCAGTGTGACTCGCAGTGGAGAAACAATGCGTTAAAGTGGGTATTAGCCTAGTGCAGCCCTGGAGCTCTGTAAAAGTTCTACTCCAGGAACTAGATGAAGTTAACAGCGTCATTAAAAATGTCATTGTTCTGTGTAAATTATTCGGTCTTTTCACTTATTGCCAAAATGGCTGAAAAAACACTTTCAGTGTTTGGCTGAATAATTTCAGCTGCCGAACATTCAGTGCATCCCTACTTTATAGGCTTCTAATTGATAAATGTTGGGAGCACCTGTTGTTGTATTTGAGAGCCTACCTTTATAGCCAGGACACTCAATACAACAGGGAAATCCAAGCACTTCAGCCAAGGCCTCAGAGAAACTGTGGAGCTCCATAAGTCTAGTTCCCCCATAGTAGCAAGTTCCAACCAACTGAAGGTACCACAACCATCTGTACAATCAACTGTGTACAAGTATAAAAATCTTTGGACCACCCCGACACTGCATTGTTCAGGAAGCAAGCACAAATTAAGTCCCAGTACTGAATGAACTTCAGCTTCAAAGGTTCAACCAAACTCTAAGATACCAAGAAAGGAACTGGTGGTAGAGTTGGAGGCATCAGGAGCCAAAGAAACCTGTCCATGGCCTGTAAGGCTGTTGCACAAGGAAATGCCCTTACTGATGCTTGTGATCACCAGGACAAAGGCCTAGACCTCTGCAGGGGTGTTCTCTGGTCAATGACTTGGAAATCAAAACATAAACTATATGGCCAAACCTATGCAGACCTTATTTTGAGTTCAGGTGCTTCAGCCCTGGGTGGTGCCACAGTGGGTAGCGCTGTCGCCTCACAGCAACCCAGCAAAGCCCGAGTTCGTTTCCCGGCTGATGGCGTCCGGGGGCCTTTCTGTGTGGAGTTTGCATGTTCTCCCTGTGTCTGTGGGAGCTCCTCCCACAGTCCAAAGACATGCAGTCAGATGAACTGGAGATGCTAAATTACCCCCTAGGTGTAAGTGTGCATGTCTGTGTGTCTGCCCTGCGATGGACTGGCAGCCCATCCAGGTTGGTTCCTGCCTATCACAAGATCCTGACCTGAATCCCTTGGACTGTGGACCAGACTGAAAAGTGTGCTCTCGTATGGAGGCTTGTCCAAGGGTCAAGAGGAGTGGGCAAAAATTCCTGGCCCCCTTAAAATCTGATATATAATAAACAAAACCTGAAATATAACACAAGAGATATATACAGTAACATGCTTGAATGCCTTTAGTTTAAGTGCACCCAAACCTTCGGCTTCAACTGTGTTTATATTGACCAGGAAGCTCAATGTGTGCAATGATACTGTCTGCATCTGATATAAGTGAAGACAAGATGATTCACCATTGGAGCTCCTCGGCGACCAATGACAGCGGGTCGCGACTTCAGGTCAGCCCGATCCATGATGCAGGGGGATGAGATGGCAAGGGGGGCCAAGTAGAGGGCCAGGAGAACACACACATACACCAGCAGCAGAACGACTTGAAACCCTGCACAACACACATACATGCACAAATGCTTGTTTATATACTTCTGACTTACATGTATACATGTACTAATATGTCCCACATGCATTATTCACATGAGAATCCTTATGTAATAATATACTCATATGTATTACATATATATAGTAAGTACCCATATGCAATAATAGTTTGTCCCCTACGCATTACATATGTAGAAATCTATATGCAAAAACATCTATATGCTTCTGGGTTGTAAGTGTGTTTAATTAATTCCTTTGGCCTACAATGTACAGAAAATGGTTATTGGTCTCCATGAACTTTTCTTTTGTGGTCAGGACGATGATGATTTGAAAAGTTCTCTGTTATCCAGAACATCTGTGATACATTCAGTGCCGAGTTGACTCCAAGTAGCTTCTGGAACTGTGAGAACTCTCCAGATTATAGAACTGTCCGGAACTTTCTAGAACTTTGGAGAACTGTTTAGAACTTTCTAGAACTGTCTGGGACTGTCCAGTAGTACACATAGCTGTATAAATACAGGTGTGTTAAAATAGCCATTTCAGTTGATGTTCTAGCTGAGTGAGTGGATAGTGGATACAGAGATACATTTCAAATAGAGGGATCAAGAGGCTGCAGCATCCGGACTTATTGGCACTAGCTGTGAGTACGTCAGTGTCATATGACAACAGCGTCCTCTGTTTTTGCGTGTCAGTGGGGTGACCTGCCATGACCTTCCCAGCGGCAGAGTTCCAATCGTTCATACGCTCAACTGCATTCACACACGAGGTCAAACTCACTCGTCCTGTCTCCACGCACAACCTGGCCGGCTACTAGCCAACCCAATGCCGTCACTGCCGCAACCGCTCCTATGTGTAGAAATGGTCCAGTCGACTGTATACAGAGAGAAAACAGACAATGAATTAGGATCAAGATTTTCATGTTTATAGGCTATATATTTCAGTCCTCAAAAAGTCTTTACTTATTATTCAGTTATTAATTCAATAGCTGAATATACAGTAACTACTATAAATTACTCAGTTACATAACTACTATTAATAAGTCAGCTCTTATTAATGAATTACACTATTCTAAAAGACCAGCTGCTCTTCCCATTGTATACTGTATTAGCATATCATCACTGCACAAAGAAAAACAAGCATCTCCAAAAGGGCAAAAGACAAAGGGCAAAGACGTTCTATACTTCCAGTGCAGGTGTGCAGAGTTTATGTTCCAAGCTAATGCCAAGAATTTCTATTGGTCCAATCATCATGAACATTTCACACAATGTAAAAGCAGCAGCTGTTTTTTTAATTCTGCAGAAACCCAAAAAATAGCAAAAATTGAAGATACTTGTATCATTTTTGCACAATGTCAAACAGGTTTTAAGATACTATTATGACAATATGAAACTAATATGTAAGGCATGTAGACAAGACAGCAATGAATGGAGTGTTTCAGTGGTTAATCTAAACTGAAAGACACTTTACTGAAATGTAAAACAAGCAGAAATCATATCATGGCCAAAAGTATGTGGACGCCCCTTGTAATCAATGAGTTCTGGTGCATCAGTCACACATACTGAACCAAACCATGTCGTCTCCACAGTCAAACACTGGCAGTAGAAATATTGGCGGCTGCACAGCTTTTAAGCCCACCTCCCAGTAACACCACATATATACCACCGTAATATCTGGAGACAAAAGATACTGCTGAAACCCAGCTTCCAGTGACTTTTACAAGTCTATAAAGTGGTTGATTGTTCAGATCGCTCATTCAGAATTTTTATTTTTATTTTCTGTATATTTTCTTTGTTTTTTATCAGGAAAATGTGGGGAAATCTTAAACTTAAATATTATTTTAGACTATTTTAGACCGTTTTAATAAACAGTCTTATTAAAAAGTTGTGATTGTTCTGAATCAGAGTATGTAGATCATTTGATAATACTGTAAATGAACACCAAGTTGTGGCACATGTAACATGACTGGCTGACATATTGTAAGATATGTCCAGCCAGTCATGTTAGGCTTATTCCAACAGCTTAATATGAGCAGGGAGAATTGTGATATCATTTTTGAGCAGGGAATGTGTTCAGACCTGAAGAGAGATGAGCACAATGTCCCACTCGTCCCTCCATAAGTCATCGATGGACACCACACCAGTGATGGTGGTGAGAAGAACAGCCAGCACTCCAATCTGTAGGAGGAGATACACAGTTACCAAGTTAAACGCCTTCATGAACACCTGTTATTTACATGTTAGTTTAGAATGTGAAGGAAAAATGTACAGATAGATAGATAGATAGACAGATGAAATAAATGAAACGGTACTGTACACTATTAATAATGAACTGCACAGTGTTTTTACCTTATGAATCCAGTACAGGTTGAGCTGCTGTCCCAGTGCAATATGGCAAAAAGCTAACACCTGAAAGAGCACAGAAAAGAGTTAAACTGACTGTTTCACTACTGCTAAAGTGGCTGCAATGAAAACTTCTCCTCTATGGAACAAACTACAACGCTACAGTCACAAACAAGTAATGAAAGCTAACGAATGACAATTAATTATCACACAATTGCTTTAAACTGTCCCAGGCTGTTTAGTAAGTGGTTTTTAACAATGATATTATCATTAAAAACTGACACTGCAAAGCTAAAACAGCTGCATCGACCTTGAAGGCCTGCATTTTGTCCTTATCTCTATTTTAGATATTTTTTTCCAATGATGTTGATCAGCCAAGGCACGTTTGGAGTCCAAATCTTGCTTCTTTACTATAGAGCTGGAGCTATGAGGCTAACATTAGTCCCCTAAAACCTTTCCCATAAATACATGCCCAAAACTTCTCTCAACCTGCTCAGACTGCATGACAGCACACAGTGTGACTTAATTTAAAGTACTATAGTAAACAAAAAGCTTTGTTCATCTTCCCAGTTCACATTAAGGGCTGTTTAGTGGGTGCTCCGCATTGCTACACCGAGAGAAAAGCCATCAACTTTTGTGCAGGTGGCACATGCCATTCACCAGTCATGATCGAGGATTCCTAGTCATTCATGCAACATGAAGGAAAAAAACTAGTTCTGGTCATTTTCCACCACTGAAAAGTTTCTTTTTTCCATTTTATTTGTTGCTCATTTGGTTCTAGAAATATGTACGTGTCACGCATCCCTCTGGCTCAGTACTGAGATTAGCCACTGGGGACTCACTTACCCTGGATACCCTGGGTGAGCATGTGACCTCCAGTAGGCAGCCAGCAACCTATCCCAGATCGACCTCTCCTGATTACTGATTAGTGTCACCTGTTTTATGGTCTATGTAAGAGGTTTGCTTTGTCCAGCCAAGTATTGTATCTGTATATTGAGTACATACCATGTCTTTCTAATCTCTTCTCGTTGTGATCTCTATTTTTTTGGCTTTTGACTTTGATTTTTATTTATTTATTTATTTATTTATTTTTTACTTTGATTTTGGATCTCCCTTTTGTGTATGTTTGCCTTTTACCCTTCGCTTGCTTTTTGGACTTCAGCCTTGTCTTATGATTTAGTAAATAAACTTTTTTTTTCCTCATCTGCACATGTGATACCTTGGCCCGATCTTTACAGTACAATTTCTATGTACTTTACATAGCCTTTACCTCTGGTGTTTACCTACTGGTCAATCAAATGTGCTAAACCAACATGAGACCTGCATCACGTTTATAAAAAGGTGTCGTCTGAATACCCCTTATACTTTGACTCCATTGCCCCCTAGTGCACCAGTCCACATTACGTGAATACACTGACAAGCGGGAGTGAGCTTAACAAAGACCTAGATGAGGTTTGAGCTGGTTCAGTGAAGATTTGGGGATGTATTTATAGGAAGCATTTGGGTGACTATTGACTTCTTGTGTCTGTTAGCAACATTAGCCTTATATCTCCAGTTTAAAACAAACCATACATTCACACTAGCAGCTGACAAATGACACCTCCAGGTTGTCTCCTGTGGGAGTGCCGAGGGCTGCTCCACACTGCTGAGTCTCTGACAAGAAAATGAACTAAATACAAGAATAATATATAAGCATTATAAATATATACTATATTATATTTATTATAAATATAAGTGTAAGTTCACAAGTTTCTCTTCCATATGTTGACTAATTCTATAGGGAACAGGCACAAAATGCCGTCAGTTAGAGTGTCGCTTCTCTGCATCACAGTTCATTTAAATTAAGTCGACAAGAATTCAGCTCGACTGCTCATTGCTGCTTGTCACGTAATGGCGGCTATGAATCGCGTACTCCCATAGGAAATGACTGGTGTCGGCTGCTAGCATGTACGCAAGGTCAGGAAGCTAAATATGGACACCAAACATGCCTTGGCTGAGGGACAACATCCGGGGTGAGTGGAAAAACGTGCACATTTGATTTTTAGCCAAACTCTCACTTTAAAGATGGACGACAGGCAGTGAAACTGGTACATGGGAAAGTGTGCATGCGTGGAGCGCTCACCATTAAAAATGCAGTGTAAGAGAATCCCACAAGTGTGGTTGTGAGAATGGGGACCGTACCGTCGCTCCATTCCCCCGAGCGGTTATATAACAACCTGGAAGAGAGACCGGACTCAGCACATAACATCCCAACACTCATACTGGCAGGCAGATTCATGGCTGCTCTAATAGAGCCCTACAGCTTAGGCACACCTCATATTCAACATGCCTGGCTGACAGACGCATGTTTGTGGCATTACTACAACCCATAATAACAGCGATTAAACAGTTCAATAAACACCAGACAAAACTGTTATTAGTGACTTCATGGGTCTGTTTGAGTCAATATGTGAAACAAAGAACAGCTCACTGACACAATACAGGCTAACAGCAGGTTAACTTATAGCGTATAGATAGACCTAGACAGCTGGTGACATCATTCTTATAGTGGCCATCATGAGGCCTTATGGTCGCCATATCTGTCCTCCCTCCCCACACTGTAAAATGAATGACTGTCTATGGACATATTATACAACAGTTAGTTCCAACGACACAATATGATTGGTTGAAAAGCACTTATCACCTCAAAAGAATAGCTGCACCCAGAAGGACGTGTGGGTTTGCAGTGCTATTGGGAAGGAAGATAAAGGTGACCAGGAACAATAAATGGTGATAAATTTAGACTGATATGGGCAATATATATTGAGCTAAAGTAGTGTCTCTCAGTATGCATACGTCTCAGGAAAGAGTTGTTGAGATTCCTAATGGTGTCCTGTGATAATCCATCCCATGCAGCTTGAAAATTTTCACACAGTTCCTGCAGATTTTATGGTAGGGGTGGAGGTGGAGTGACACCAGGTCTTATGGACGTGTGACGTGTGACAACAAACTGTTCATCTTGGCGCTGACCGTTTCACAATGTCAAACCTCCCCACCAAGTTTCATTCCTGTCGGGTGATTTCTTTTGGGTGCAACTATTTGTGCAACTACTTCTTTGATAATGAGTGTATCCTGGATTGTATGGACTGTGTGAACAGTATGGCTTGTATTGACTGTGTAGACTGTGTGGTTTATATGGACTGTATGGACTGTACAGCTTGTATGGACTATATAGACTGTGTACTGTTGTGTGGACTGTACAGCTTGTATAGACTGTATAGACTACGTGGACTGTTGTGTGGACTGTGTGGTTTACATGGACTGTGTGGACTGTATAGCTTGTATGAACTATATAAACTTGGTGTAATGTTGTGTGGACTGTATGGACAATATGACTTATATTGAGTGTGTGAACTGTCTGGTTTATATGGCTTGTATGAACAGTGTGGACTGTACTGTTTGTATGAACTGTATAGTTTATTTGGACTGTGTGGCTTGTGTGGATTGCGTGGACTGTGTGGACTGTGTGGTTTGTATGGATTGTGTGGATCGTATTGACTGTACGCACTGTATGGTTTATGTGGACTGTGTGAATTGTGTGGATTGTTGTGTGGACTGTATGGCTTGTATGGACAGTGCAGACTGTATGGCTTGTATGGACAGTGCGCTCTGTATGGCTTGTATGGACTGTATGGCTTGTGTGGACTGTATTGATTGTACACACTGTATGGTTTATGTGGACTGTGTGGACTGGGAAGTGAACGTACTGAATGGCTCATCTTACCAGTTAAACTCATTGTAGTCGTTGTGGGCCTCCCACCAGAAGTAGGACCAGACAAGGAGTAGAAGAAAGGAGGAGCACAAGATGAGGAACCAGGAGCACTCCCACTGGAAAAGAAGCAGAAAAAGTCAGTAAAGCAATGGAAATAGAAAGATGCAGAAATGCTTTCCTAAGCACTGTGACCGAGGCTGTCAGCCTGTCACTGCACTCTTTACTCTCTCTGTGTAAGCACTCTGCCAGAATCAGACAAATGTCAAGCCTGTCTGTAACTGTCAAACTGATGCTGACACTCAGCCAGTCACAAAGGGGCTCCAACTCCCTCTCTGTGTCTTTCTCTCACACACAAAAACAAACTGCCAAAACAGCACAAAGAGATTTAACCCTTACAGGTCATGTCTGTCACTGACGACAGAAAAGGATGACGGTGATTTTAAACTAAGGAATTCCCTCACAGCACACATCTCTGGTCAAACTAGCAATTAAGTATAAGTTTTTCATTTTCAGCACCAAGAAAAAACATAATGCATACACGTCTTGGCCAATAAGTACACCTTCTTGTCTCTACACCCACTAGAGCTCCTTTCACTACCACAAGTGCACTCAATAGTTCTACAACGACAGACTGCAGTCCATCTGTTACTCTGCACACTTAGTTACCCCGATCTTCAATGGTCAGGACCCCCACAGGACTACACAGCAGGTATTATATGGGAGGTGGATCATTCTCAGTGACACTGACGTGGTGGTGATATGTTGGTGTGAGTGGACCAGACACAGCAGTGCTGCTGGCGTGTTTAAACACTGTGTCCACTCTATTAGACACTCCTACCTTGCTGGTCCACCTTGTAGATGTACAGTCAGATGATAGCTCATCTGGTGCTGCACAGTGCAGTGTTGGTCATCCTCTAGTCTTTCATCAGTCGTCACAGGACACTGCCCACAGGACGCTGTTGGCTGGATAGTTTTGGTTGGTGGACAATTCTCAGTCCAGCAGTGACACAGAGGAAAAAAACTCTGAAAAACTCCAGCAGCACTGCTGTGTCTGATCCCCTCACACCAGCACAACACACACTAACACACCACCAGTCAGTGTCACCGCAGTGCTGAGAATGATCCACCACCCACATAATACTTGTTCTGTCCTGTGGGGGCCCTAACCATTGACGAACAGTCTGTAAATCAGTATGTAACTGTAGATATACAAAGTGCTCCTATATGGCAAGTGGAATGATATACAGACAATAAGAGTAGATACAAGGAGGTGTACTAAACAGGCTTATATCTTTAGAACAGATATAAATCTGATCACTCAAAAGACTTCAGAAGGTGGTCTGAGACACATTTGAGACACGTTATAGCAGTGTTAACGCATTCATCTCTCCAAGTTGCATTACACAACCAACACCACCCAGTACAATCAGAGCCACTCCCTATACAACCAAACCTCTCCCAATCTAACCCAAACTCTTCGCCAGTACAACCAGAACCTGCCCGAACATAACCAAAATCCATCCCATTTCACCCAGAACTCCTCCCAGTACATCTTAAATCCATACCATTACAGCCAGAACCCCTCCTATTATAACCACAACCCATTCCATTACAACCAGAACCCCTCACAGTATACCCAAAACCGCTCATATTACAACCAAAACTCCTCCCAATACAACCAAAACCCTTCTCAGTACAACCAGAACCCCTCTCAGTACAACCAGCACCCCTCCCAGTATAACCAGAAGGGGCTCAGTACAACCAGCACCCCCTAGTATAGCCAAAACCCCTCCCAGTACAACCAAAACCCTTCTCAGTACAACCAGACCCCCTCTCAATACAACCAAAACCCCTCTCAGTACAACTAAAAATCCTCCCAGTACAACCAAAATTCCTCCCCATGCAGTCCTTCACTGGACACTTGAACTTGTGATCAGAGAAAATTAATAGCACTATGGACAAACACCACTGTGCAAAACAAACTGCAGACAACAGGCTGAACAAATGAACAACTGGTAACTGGTTAATAAGCAGATTTGTATATCCCGTCCCACACAGCAACTGAATTTCAGCCCAAATAACCAGAGACCCTATTGACCAGCATACCATGCGTGTGGCTAAAATCTACAATCCAGCTACCGGTCATGTGAAGTGACCAGGTGTAAACGAGGTCTAAAGTTAATGAACTACACTACATGGTTAATTAACGTTTCATTACTATTTTAGATTCATTGATTACTGGCTGATCTGTTCTGGGGTTTGTTTTTTTTACCCCCCTGTTCAGTGTCCCACCCATGAGACGCACTGAAAGATAGCTACGCCATAGAGACATCAACATTATTACTACAGTAAAACATCAAAGTATGGAGGCCAGACAGTCACTGGAGATCAATTTACATCCCACAGAAAAGGACAAAAGATGAAAAGGATTTGTAGTGGCTAAGTCGGGATCCTAAATGGATTTTCGGACAACCCGAGTGTAAATCATGAACCTCTGAAGATATCTTCCTTCAAAGCCGAAGAGAAAGAGAGGGAAAAAAACAAGCAGCCTGAAGTTTAATTAAATTCCTTTTCCATAGAAACCTCAGAACCCGACACTACACAGCAAATGACTTGTGAAATATTGCACAGCAAGTGCTAACCTTTGAGTTAGCGAGACGGCTTGCCAGGCAAATAAAGAAGAATCTCCCTGGAGACAAGGCAGAGTCTCTGTGGGAAATGGAGGGGCGGGGCTTGACTGCTTCAGCCAGCAGGTGGACAGGAAACTGGAATAAGGGGCGTTGCTAATGGAACAGGACGTAGGTATCGAAAATATGTCTTGGCTGATTGACTACACTTGGTACGTGGAAACTGCCAAACCTGCCAAATTAGCATTCATTAGTGGACGTACCATTCTAGGAAAACCCTTAAACCAGTGTAGAAACATTTAATTACATGTAGGTTCTTCTATCATCTTCGTGTGCCTTACTTATAACAATGGTTCTTTAGAGAACCAGGCATCGGAAGGTTCTTTAGGGACCCCGAAAGTGGTTCTTCGATGGCACTGAATTGCTTTTGGTTCCATTTGGCTTTTTTACTTGTAAGAACATATATGGTAGGTGTTTCTACAGAAAAGGCCAATGACTGCTGATACATCTTATGTGTCTATACAGCAACTTTAGGAGAGCTTAAACGGAGTGCAGAAGATGAGAAGGACCCTCTGGCTGTAGTAGAGAGAGAACCTGAAAGACCTTTTCCAAAAGGTCTTGAAGAGACCAAAGAGTTAATGATGGTGTCTGGAGAGCCTGCCTGCTGGAACCATTAAGCTCCAAACAGGCTACAGCAAGTGTCACCAGCTACTTACAGTGAATGTAATCAGATTTTAGAATCACTAAGCTCATAACCCACATAAGTGGGTTGTGCATTGGCAAGAAACTGGTACAGGGTTTAGATATACACTCATCATCAAAAGAATAGGTGGACCCAGAAGGAAGTGTTTTAGACTGATATGGGCAATATTTATTGAGCTACATATACAGAAGTAGTGTCTCTCAGTATGGTGTTGGGCCACCGTGTTTGCTAATGCAACATGCCAGACGTCTGGAGTTGTAGAGGTTCCTAATGGTGTCCTGGGATAATCCATCCCATGCTGCTCGAAAATTCTCACACAGTTCCTGCAGATGCGCAAGGTGGAGGTGGAGTGACACCAGGCCTTCTGGATACGTGACATGTGACAACAAACCGTTCATCTTGGCGCTGACCACGGTGTCTCCACACACGGATTCGTTGGTCGTCTCCACCAAGACAAAAGCGGGACTCATCACTGAAGATGACGTTCGGAGTCACTCCATGACAGTCTGGAACGACACCATTGCAGTCTTTGGTGACACTGACGTGGTGTTAAGGGCAGTCTTCGTAACGGTCTGCGTGTATGTAGTCCTGCATTGTGCAGCCGTCTGCCAATGGTGCTGGCACTAACAGGATGACTCATGGAGGGCATCACTGCTCGCTGAAAGTCCACAATCGTAGCTGTTTGGTCAGTCAGGTATTTTCGGGGTCCCTAAAGAACCTTCTGATGCCTGGTTCTCTAAAGAACCATTGTTGTAAGTACGACACAAAGCCTGCTGTTGCTTAAGTCACTTGCGAGGTTGAGCATGAAACTTTCACATGTCTCACAATGCCAAACCTACCCACCAAGTTTCATTACTGTTGGTTGATTCCTTCTGGGTGCAACTAGTAGTTTGTGGAACTACTCTTTTGATGATGAGTATTTATAATACACATATATACAGAGTGAGGTGGAGAGAACACAGTGTAGGTTGTGTGTACTGATGTCCGTTTGACGATTAGTGGATAACTTTAGAAAAAATACACCATCATATGTATAGGTTTGCTAATGCTAATGTTAGCTGTGCACCTTACGCTCTTAGTTTACATTGCAGTGGAAGAGTTTAAAGTGAAGAACACTGCTATCTAGTGGTTGGGAGTTTAATCACAACACAAAACGAACCACTGCCTGCCTCCAATCTGTGACTTTAAACTATTGATTAACAATCAATACTTTCTGAGTTTCTGAGAATCGATACAGTATTGCAAAACATAATATGGTGGGATATGACATAATTCATCTTACATCCCTACTATTAATACCACCATAATGGACAGAATCAAATCAGTCAAATAGACACCACCCAACTTAAATTACCAAACATTACAAAATTAGACTCTTTATGACTATATAAGGGGGGATTTAAGAGGTCAGTTCGGTCCTCGCTTCGATCCTTGGTTTCTGGGCTGTGGCTTGGTTTGCAATCAAGGACCAGCATGGAAATATTTACCCAGCTCTGAACTTTAAAACATACAAGTTTAGTGCAAGATGTCCAAATACAAACTAGGAAGAAAATTACATTAACTACTTTTAAAAGCTTCTCTTTTGCAGAACTGCTGCAAAACAAAGTGCAAACACAAAAACAAGTCAAACAGATGTAAACATCAGCCGGTAAGAACTGCAATAAAGGATGTAAATATCAAAGGTAAAGCAATCTGACCAATCGGATAAACTGACCAATCGGTTAGTATGAAAAAACAGAAACATGAAAAATGAAATATAAACACTCCAATACATAAATAACTCCATGACCATGGCTCAGTTTTCCTTCCCAGATGTCCTGCTATCACTTTGAGTTCTGAGGAACTGTATCTCACCAAGCCCTTCACAAAAAGTCAATAGTCACCCAAATTATTTTCCATAAATAAATACATCCACAAAACCCCTCCCTACATCCTCCAACCCTATCCAGCTCTTCCTTAAGGTCTTGCAGAACTGGTTTAGGACACACGATGACTAAAAAAATCAGCCAAACTGTGTATGTGAAAGAGAATCCGTTTCTACAGGTAGTCAGAATTCGGCACAACACCTGATGTCTAAAGAGGCTGCCTGTTTACAGTACGTCATAGCACCTCCTAAACCGCCCTGACAAGCCCACACAACCTTAATAAAGACCTGGATCCAGTTTGAACAGCTGGAGAAAGGTTTTGTGTGTACCTTAAAGATTTGGGTGACTACTGACTTCTACTGTTCGTTAGCCACGTTAGACTTGTAGCTCCAGTGCAATGCTAAAGAAGCAAAACTTAAACGTTACTTGGCTATTTGACTACACCTGGACTCAGTGCGACCCATTCCTTCATACAAATAAAGGTCTCTAAATGATTATTTGCCCAGATGTACAGTTCTAGGGAAAACTTTTAATTGTTAGAGAAACTTTGGGTTCTTCATACACGCACATCTCATTAACAACAGTTGCTCTTTAAAGAAGCATGCACTAAAGGTTTCATGCACAATGTGCAAATACAAAAGGCTGCTACAAAGCCGCTTCACAGGTCAGCTCACAGAGCTTCATTATAAATCAGTGATTTATAAATAGAGGGATAAAACGGATCAAGGTTAATTCACTTAAGTATCACTGCAAACTCCCCTCCACCCTCCATGAAAACAGCAAAATGGAGTGAATAAGGTCATACAGTGGGGATTTTCACTTCCTCGCATAATCCACGTCTGGACAAGCTGGTCTGAACACCATTCTCATGATGTTTTCCAGATGGTTCAGTAACTAGTGGGCAAAATCCTACCAACCGTAAAAAGGCCAAGGAGTAGTTTCAAAGAAAACAACCCTGTAAGCGAACCAAAAGCTGCTTTACTTAAAAACAGATGTAGCACATTTAAACATACCCAATTACTATTATTAAAGATGAAGCAATACTACTGTTTATCTTACAATACTTCTGAAAAAAAGTTGTCAGTTTAATACTAGAAACTTTTTGAAATGTTCAAAGACGGGAGATGCAATCATGCTCAGGTATCAAAGGAGCAACCAGGAAAGGCAGAATCCTTTAAGAGCACACATGGGTCAAGACTCCCCACTTTGATATCATAATATGTGTATAATATCATCAAGATATCTCTAAAAGTGTGTAAAGGATAAGGGTAAAGGATAACCACAACCACATCTCTGTGACTTTGAATCAGTGACTTTTGAAGACGGCATGGCCTTAAAATACAAAACGCTTCAGAGATGGACGTCATTCTACTTGGAAGAACTGCTGTTAATAAATACTGTTCATTGCAGCATCCACAGTTAAGACCAGTTAAAGGGGACCCATTATGCTCAATTCAGTCTTCGTAATTGTATTTTTGGGGTCTACTAGAACAGATTTACATGCTTCAATTTTCCCAAAACACTGCTTTTCCCTCATACTGTACATCTGTATTCACCCTATGTCTGAAATGTTCTGATAGAACTTGCAATCTCCCAATCTCTCAGATCTCCCAATGAACTCTCCCAGTGTCCACTCTGTTCTAAATGGTTAAACAAAAAAGCTCCGCCCCCACACCACTGTGACTATTCTTACAATGGCTATTCAAGTGGGTTCTGCTGTATTAGTTCAGAGTCTGATCCTGAAAGTCTGGTAGAACATGCTGGTAGACCTGATCCACCTTCACAAGCTAGACTGGAGTATGTCAGTTTTTGCTGGTAGGCGGGCAATAAAGATGAATGTGTTATGAGATGATGTCACACTGTAACCGACAAAAGGACCATCAAGGCATTTCAGGCAGCTACGAAAAGTGGTTTCTGTGGCACTTGCACATCTGTTAAGGCGTTGCTAACGCTGGAAGTTATATATAGATATATTTTGGAGCAACATGTGCCTTGTAGACGATTGGTTTCTTAAGGATGTCCATGCTTCTTTTAACACATCAACACCAAGAAACATTCTGCACACAGCTGTGTAACCAGCGGGCGCACGACTGCTCGGTCTACAGTTCAGACCTGTCCCCCAATTAAATTGTTGTGGTACATTATAAAAAAGCAAAATACAACAATAAACCTAAAAGACCTGCACCTAAAGACTTGTATATCTGCAAAATGGCAAAAGATTCTCCTTCCAAACTGGATCAGGTGGCCCATACAGCCATCTCTATACTGTCTGCACATGAGACATTACAAAGTGTCACTGTTTGAGACATCCCAAACTTCACTGTCCTCGTCATTCATTGAGCACAGCTGACTGGAGCTAATCCCACAATCCAATCAGCTTCTCCAGAGCCGCACATGAAGACTGCACCTGCAACAACATCCTAATAATAACCAGCACACCACCGACACTAACAGCACACCCCCAAAGCCAATCAGGAAGCTCTTGATGGGCAGGACGTAATGTTACGAGTCATTCCTTCTCCCAGCTCTTTCTGCACAGCGAGCTTGGCAGAGCTTCTGCAGCAGGATAGAATAACTCAACACTTCAAGAAGACTTTACCAGTCAAACTAAACACATTACTGAACAAGGAGGACAAACAGGAGAAGAGAAAACAGGGCTGTAACAATCCACACTGGATTCAGCTCAATTACTGTGAAACGAAGAAAAACGAAGACGCATGTTGTTTCCGTTCACTAATGAACACGATGGAGTGATGTGCTGATCAGTGCTGATCGTCTGCAAATGTTTGTGCTGAAATGTTTGGTGCAACAGCATTTGAAACCATAATTAATACAATGTCTGTTCTACACATTCACATTCCTGCGATCCCAAAGTCACAATGCACTGACACACATCTAAAAGAAAGAAAGACAGGTAAACAGATACAGAAAGAAAGAAAGAAAGAAAGA
>CM067490.1:22983669-23035624 GCA_034552555.1 Semaprochilodus insignis | reverse complement strand
CCCCTACACCCACACCCACATCCCCCGACACCTACACCCGCACCCCACCCCAACCTTCCTTAGGGCACACCCTGGCATTGTACAAATCTCTATAATGTTTAATTCTTAATACTTTGTTACCATAGCTAAAATTAATAAGAAATGATTGATTATTGATTGATTTTTTTAGCATTTAAAATATGACGTTTACATTCTAACAGGGACTTTAGCAAGTCTGTCTGTCTGTTCCTGACGTTTAACTGAATATTAAGCAGTATGTGGTCTCAAACCTGAAGTGGAGAAGCTCTTGATGGTTGAAGCAGTGATTATAAAAGGTTTGTCTTTAGTTCCTTGTAGAAACTGTGAAATAGCTCCACACAGCTGATATTTTCACTGTTAATCCGCTGCAGCTCAAACTGTTTAAACATGACTGCGCTGACTGGTGCAGGAAGGCAAAAGGATAAACACTGCTTATATTGACTTCACACTTTAATTCACAATTTCACAATTTAATTATTAATTTTATTATGCATTAAGTGCTGAATTTAATACTTCTTTGCAGGCCAATTTAACATTTAAACTTTTTTTTTTTTACCCCAGAATTTCTGGAGTAATTTTCATCTGCAATATTTCGGTAAAGCTGCACATTTATATGCATTTTTGCACCGTCAGTGCTATGGAGAAGTGTGAGCACGCCTAGTCAAAATATGCTTTGTCTGATATCCTGAAATTAAGTTAACACAATTTCTACAGGGAACATGCTTTTTCTGCACATACTAGAAATTAAAATAAAAATTTGATTTAAAATGTATAACTTACAAAAAAGTTTTAGTTCAATCGAATTGAATTAAAATATGTACAAAATATGCAGAACTTGGTTCTCTGTAGGGGATGCCATTTGACCAGGGGGGCACAAATTATTCACTTTTTAATGCTTTTTTATTTACTATTTTCCAATACAGTTAAAAGGTGCACGGTATGTTAATGTTAAAGTTCATTGTTTTTTTGCTTACTCATCAAAGTAATGCCCAGATTTATCTGATTACTAACATTACTGCTAATAACAGCCCAGATTACATAGTCAGATTGCCAATAGAACTCAAATGCCAGACGTGTAATAACTAGGAGATGGAACAGATAAGAACAAAAAGGTCCTGCTTTTTATTCGCACCATCAAAGGGGAGCCTGTACGTGTTGTGCCAGGTGTGCTGCAGTGGCAGTAATGGTGCTATACATCAGAGACATCTGCCTTATTGTTTCAACATCAGATGAGTTTATCTGCATATAATACAAAGACTGATAACAAGCAAGGCAAGCGATAATGGCGTTTCCTACCTTGGAGCTGTCGTCATGGGAGCGCTGGTAGCGTTTCCAGCGGCACCCATAGATCCCGGTCAGGCAGGACAAACACAGCTGTCTCTCGTAGACCTGTAAGGGTTGGTGTTTCACCATGCTCCTTCACGCTCGGCCCAGCACCAATCTGCTCGCATCCCACTCGGTATCACAAAGCCTGCGGACAAACCAGCACATATGGTAGGCGGCTTGGAAAGCATCAAATCCAGGCACCGGGCCATATTCAACCAACTTCTCAGAGGGAATGCACTGATCAGAGTTCGTCTTTTATACCCTAAAGAACATGATATAACAAAACACTAAACCTCAGATGCAGTAACTTTAAAGGGAGTGCCTAACATCCGTTGCTTTCACAAACAAAGTCTTTGCTTTTCAGACTTTCTGTAGAACCATTCATCAGGAGATGAGGGTGTTTACACAGTGTTAAACAGTAGCTGGTTTAAATAGGACTGCAAGAACTGGTACACCACCAAAACTGTACCCATCAGATAAACAGCACTTAAAGGAGAACATCAAGCTCCACTCTTGCTTCAGATCTGAGAACATCCACAGGTGTTTCTGTCCATCCTTCCTCTGTGAGAAGACACATCAACGCTGTGGGTCTGAAAGGATGTGTAGCTCTTCAAGAAGCTCCTCAAAAGTACTCTGAGGTATACTTAATTTAAGTATACTTCCTTGCACTCATGATTAATGTACTTAAAGAGCTATTTTTAAATGGACTATGTACTTAGTATGCTAAATATAATCATTAGTGCTATTAAAAATATACATAAATAGATCTTAACTTACTATGCAGCGAAACCATTAAGATTCACATAGATATATGTAAGCACATATTAAAGTATGCGTCTTGTACATTAAAATATGCTATATATATGTATATACATATATAGTATGTATATGAATATTTACATAGTACTTATTTTAAGTACACTGAGGTAAAACATACTTAATTACTACATTTGCAATATATATGTATATATACAGGTTAATGTAATACTGTATAGTTTGTTTCATCATATATTAGAGGTGGAGATATGGCAGAAATATAATACTGTGATACGTCAAGAGTATATGTGGTATATCAGGATATGTATTGTTTCAGACATGTCATCAGTTGAATGAGATTGATCAGTTGTAATAAAGATAACGGAAGCAGTAGTTTTATAGAAGTTTTACAGAAGCACACAATTTATAGAAAATACAGAATTTACTAATATTGAATAAATAAATGAATATATTATTAATTATAATAGCAATAAAAATCATTTGATCAAGCATAAGGCTGTCACAATCATACAGTTTTAGCTGATGTATGGTAGTTAATCACCAGCTAAAATTGACAATTCATCAGTAATTGCAATTATTTAATTGCAATTACTGATGAATTGTCTTTTCTTGTTTATTGTTTACAACCACTAAAGTGCAAGTCTAAAGTTGCCCAAACAGGCTGTTTAGCCAGTTTGGTGTACTGACTAGCTAACACTGGTTGTACTGACAATTTAATTCTCCACCTGCACTTACACAAATGAATAGTATTATGTGTAGAGTTGAGCTGAGCCAGAAAGCTAACAAATAAAAATAAACATTATTCTAATAATTTTCTCCATTAGAGCAACAAGTCAGACGTTTTGGTTTGTTTTCATCCCACAATGTCTCCGTGAATTCTTCACTTCCTAATATTTGCAATTACGTTCCACCCAGTTCACATTTGGTTTGTTGCAGCATAATATGACTGTGAAACTGAATGACTGTGGAAAACGACTGCAGTCAGCTTAACAACTTCAATCAACTCAAACAACCGCGATTATCTGAAATAACTGCGATTATCTGAAATAATTGTGATTAGGTGATTATCTAATAGTTGTGACTTCCCTAGTCAAGCGATAACGTTTGTTAACAGAAGCTTTCATACAAAATTCAACTGAACAAATTTGTGAGGTCATTTGTTTAGATATCTCAACCAATCAAGATTTCAAAAGTAGTGTTTTCCATTCTAAGACACATTATGGAGCCCATTTAAACGCTTCATTCAAACACACTGCGCAGCTAAGCAATCATATGAAAAGCACAGAAAGGCATATACTAATAGAAGCAGGCATGACTAGCTGAAAGACTTTAGGAGACTTCGAGAAACCAGTAAACAGTACAGTGAAATGTCAGCTGGCATGTCAGGAGGAGGCTGGAACAGTCAGTAAATGAACGTATGTTGCTGTGTAAACAGTCCTGGCAGCGCCTTATACTGAAGACCATGAGTGACGCTGGTGAGGACAAGGTCTATCTGTGGGAATCAGTGCTGAATTTCAGTCTGTCAGTCTATCCGTCAGTTCACTTTCCCTTCTCTAGGTCACGTCACTGTGCCACGAAACTGCTACACAAACTCTCTATAAGCTCCCAAGCTAGACTTTCACTAACTCAAACTGCATCCAGGGCAGATTTATCAACGTGGTTTAGAGCAGGGTTTCTCAACCTGTGGGCTGCGGACCACCAGTGGGCCATGAACCACCCTCTAGTGGTCCGTGGGCCTGTACTCAGGTGGAGCCAGTAGTTTGTAGTGGGCCGGAAACATCATAGATAACAATATGAGTGTTATATTATCAAATTATATATTTATAAGTAGGTGAATATTTATACATGTAAATATATTGATGCACACAGGAACAAATATTAACACCAGCAGGCTAATAAACATCTTCAGTTTGCAGCAACATGGTCGCTGGCTAGCCACTGATGGAGAGGTGTCTTGGGATGCTTCCACTGCTCCCTTGTTTAAATTTGGATGGCGGCGCGTGCCTCACGCAGCGGCTTTCCTGTCTTCCTGTCCTTGTCTTGTTTCCCTCCTTGTTATTGTGTTTGGATGGGTTGATGGCTAATTTCGCCGGTACTTGTGACCGTGTGACAATAAAGGTACTCTGACTGACTCTGACTCTGACATATCATAATTTTTATACCAGCAAAAAAACACAAGAGTTTAAGAACAACGTTCCTCAGCAAGCCATTGCAAGGGTTTTTGGTATTTCATCCTTCCTCTATGGTGCATAATAACATCAAACCCTGCAGGGAATCTGGAGAAACTTCTGTGCATAAAGAATAAGGGCAAAAAAACACAACTGGACACCTGTAACCTTTAAACCCATCAGACGACACTGCATTAAAAACCAGCTGTATGATGATATTACGGCATAGGCTTGGGAATATTTCGATGAACCTGTTTGTCACAAATGCAGTTAAGACTGTACTATGTGGAAGTGGAAGTCATGTGTCAACAACGTCCACAAACACTGCCTTCTTCTTTGGACTTGAGCTCATATTAAATACTGATCCTACTACTATGCGTGTTTGGATTGCTTATGGGAATACTGGACATAGCATTCTCCGGGTCAAAGAAGAAAAGGAGTGTCCAGATTGTTACGGGCATAAAGTTCAAATGCCAGGGTTTGTCATAGTATGGGGAGGGGGGTTATCAGTGGGTAACATTCACATATGTGAACGCACCATTATTGCTGAACACATTTTGGAGCAACGTGTGCTGCCTTTTAGACCACGTCTTCTTCAGGAAAGTCCAAGCTTGTTTCAGCATGACCACACTAAGAAACATTCTGCATGTGTTACAACAGCATGGCTATGAAATCACAGAGCGTAGGCACTAGACTGACCTGCTTACAGTCCAGAATTGTCATCCACAGGAAAGGTAAAGAAGCTTCTTATGAAATTTCAAAGCTGGGTCTCAATGTGTCTTCACCATATAATGAAATTGCCATTTTCAATTAAAAATGATGGTCAGAATTTACTATCCACTGCTTTCCGTTTGTATTAGCATTTCACCCAACTTTTTCTGGAATTGGGGTTGTTTTCGGAAACGAAGAGGAAAAAGCATGAATAGCGCTGCTGAACAAACCTTTAGGATGTGCTTTATACTAGTCCTGCCCTTTGAAAGATGCATCTCTGTTACGGTGGTAAACTGATGTGAAAACAACAGATGCTGCACTGATTTCAGAGAGGGGCTCTGACTGAACACAGCAAATAACAGCCATTAAAGAGGGAACACAGGCCACGTCCCGTACTGATGACCTCAACAGGCACTGGCCCCGGCTCGTGCTGACAGGAGGTCACAGCAGGCGATCATTAGCATGCTAAATACACACTTGCGTGCTCTCTCACACACACACACACAAACACACACACACACACACAGCCAGCTAGTGTGAAGGTCTCACTTAGTCACTTCCTGCCATTAGGCTAGATTAGAGGTCTGTGAGGAGGTGTGATCCAGCACTGTCATTAGCATCCCAGAGTGTGCAGCTCACGAGCCCCACAGCACCACTGAGATCACAGCACAGCCAGCCTAGTTAATGTACACAGAACTGCCCAAAGTCAAAGACCATTAAACTTACATATATATAATATGTGTATATTTCAGAGTTGCATTCATTTTTGACCAAGATGACCAGCTCTACCACCCTGCAGAGTTTAGCGCCAGCATCCAGGTAATGAAGGCCTACAGAGGGCTTCTGAATATTAGAGCAAGGTGTGTTGGAACTGAACTCTCCAGGGTGGTAGATCTTCAGGACCAGGACTGGGCACCCCTGATTTATATTACACATGTATACATAGTTAAGTGTGTCCACTCTGTACCTTTATTACAGCTTCCATTCTTTTCAGGAGAGTCTCTTTCAGTTTCTCAAAGAAATCTGAAACACACCTATAAGTTCAGTCTCAGAAGTTGGTTATAGTTTCTGCTTCTCATGATAGCGATATTCTCAGTGACACATTTAGATACCTCAATTAGTCCAGTACCTATGATATAGGAGTTTTCATATTTCCATTTTTCCACAGTGGAAGGATGGACAGATCGACCTGAGGATGCTTTCAGAACTGAAGCAAGAGATCTATGCTGCGTAACATACCCAGTGAGTGGTGGCCTTCAGTGTTTGAGGCTTTTATGCAACTGTCTCTTGCTTAACATCCATTTTGTCAGTAAATGGAGTTTAAAATGAGTGGAAAGATGTTTTGGGGAAGTATATACAGGATATATTTGGGTGATTTGGGTGACTATTGACTTATTAACAACCTGACTTCAACAAGTCACACACACACACACACACACACAGGAGAACCCCTGGAATATGGTTAATGCAACCCTACAGCACACCTCGCAGTGGACAGCACCTCAGAGACAACCCAAAAGGACCCTGCCATCTCTAGACATGTTCTCCTGAGAACACGATTCTTTCCATGAGAAAAATCTGCAGCTTGAAGTCTTCAGAGCACCATGAATTATTCAGCTCACGACAGATGAAATATCGGTTGTCTTGGGAACATAAATTATCTTGGTTAGAAGAACGCCCCCTCGCCCCCCCCCAAGCCGCGGGTGGTGAGGCTCCAGCTTTGACATTCTCCCGTGCGCTCCACCACCTTCAAAGCGTACATCAATACATTTGACCCAGGACCGTCGTCCTCGGAATTATCAGGAAGGAAGAAATCAAAGGTTTAATGCGTGTAACTCACACGGGAGTGTTACAGTAGTTACTGACTGACTCTCATGCAACATGGGAAAATAAATGCCCCTAACGTTCTGACATAAGAGGCTGATGTAGTACATAAACAAATGTACTGCTCTCAGCTTCCTATGGTGTTACTAGGCAGTTGCTATAGTATCCCAAGTGGTCGCTAAGGTGTTGCTAGGTGGCTTCTATGGTATCTATGGTATTGGTTGTTGTTATGGTGTTACTATTCTGATTGGTTGCTAAGGTTTTATGTCTTTACCACCATATTCCTGATGGTTGCTTAGGGGTTGCTAGGTTGTTGTTATGATATTCCAGGTGGTTGCTAGAAGGTTGCTATTTCATTCCAACCATATCCCTGGAGGTTGCCTGGGGGTTGCTAAGTTGTTGTTTTGGTATTCCAGGTGGTTGGTAGAATATCATTGCTGTCCAAAGAAAAACAAGTATCTCTAAAATGGCAACTTTACAGGAGAGGCCAAAAACCTTATTTAACGTTAATGTAAGTCAATGGAATCAGACTTTTTTCAGAGCAATTTTGGGCCATTTCTGTTGGTCCACTCATCATGCAATTTCCACACAATGTAAACAGCAGCCCATGAGATCAAATGATGCATAAAAGTAAAAATCAAAACCAAAATGAAGATACATGTTTTGCTTTGGACAGCGACGATATGAGCCCTTTAATAACAAAGCTGGGGGATCAAAAAAGTGGTAAACAATTAAACAATGGAGGGGAACAGCAACATATCACACACAGACTCTAAAACAGATTCAAACGATATTCCAAAACACTGGGAAAAAGAGATAAAAACTAGGCTCCAATGGAAGAATTTAAAACATGCATTGCCATCGTGCTGATGGCCTAATCGCTGCAAGCTCCCCATCGCACAGTAATCTGGATGGTAAATATCAGCTGATAATTTTAATTTGAGCCGATCTAATTTGATCTATCAGAAAGCAGCTTCCTGCACTCTCTCCTCTTTAGTGGTATTTGTCAGTGTGCATGTGAGCCACCGCTGCTGTATGCACATGACTCATAATGCAATCGCAGGATTTGCTGTACTTGAAGCCTGGAGCTCAATTATAAGCCCTGTTAATAATAGAATAATGAATTGGCCCATACAGGCAGTGGGATGAGCGTGTTAATGAATCATTATCACGTTAAAGTCTCTGAATAGCTGAAAACTGCCTCGCTCCTTGGAGCTCTTCAGAGTCTTATGAGTCAGTTTTCTGCTTATGATACAGTAATCATCACCATCTGTTTCCTTAATGTTTCATGAGGCTTTACCTAACGTGAAATTAGCCATTCTGCTCAGCCATCCATACAGTTCCCCTCAGCCAAGACCACCAAACATGTACAGCACGTCAGCCTCATGCTCCAGGTTAGCTGTGGATGCACATATCCAGTAGACTCATCATCAAAAGAATAGCTGCACTCGGAAGGAAGAGTGGGATTGCAGTGCTATTGGGAAGGAAGATAAAGGTTACCAGGAACAATAAATGATGATAAATTTAGACTGATATGGACAATATTTATTGAGCTACACATACAGAAGTAGTGTCTCTCAGTATGGTGTCGGGCCGCCAGACGTCACATGCGCAACTGATTGTGAAACTTAAATCATTAGCATGTCTCACGATGTCAAACCTACCCACCAAGTTTCATTCCTGTCGGTTGACTCCTTCTGGGTGCAGCTATTTGTGCAACTATTTGTTTGACTTTGTGTTTAGGTTCACTGTCAGGTCTCCCAATGGCAGAAGGTTTAGCCCTGTTATCGGGAGATCATGGGTTCAAATCCCGGTGACAAAGCAGCACAAAAAAGCCACTAATGATGGCCATATTATCAGCCGTATTATCAGCAGTTTGCTGATACCGATAAGCAGGGTTGTCAACATCGTCCAGTATTATCAGCTGACTGATATATCCATCTGTCTCTAGAAGCAAAGGATCTTAGCCAGTCTAGCAGAAGGTTCGGATTCATGCTGTTTTTCTCATGATCTTTGTGCCTTAACCTTACACCTTCTAAACAAACATCCCTGACCGCGTGAGATAACATTGACCACTTGGCTCTACAGGAGCGTCAACAAACACACACCCGTCCGCCAACACACACACTTACACTCACATATGCCACATGCTGGTCTGCTTTGTTAGTTAGATGGAAGTGAAATTTGCATCGCCTGAAGAGCTTTGGACAAACACATTCAAAGGAGTTAAAGCAAGTTACATTTTTCCATCGCCGGAATCTCACAACAGGCAGATAAAACAGATAAAAAGCTAAACTTATGGAGAAACACACTGAGATCCTGAAAGATGTACAAATCAAAGACACTAATTAAGTTGTATAAACCTGTAGTTTGGGGGGAGCTCATGCCTATATCTCACCTATATGTTGCATATCATCAATTCTGTCACTCTGTGCGACATTTGGCAGCTTTTGCATTAAAGGAACAGTCAACAAAAACTTAAGAGACAGTTTCCTTTTGGAAATCGGGTTTCTGTCTGGTTTATAAAGTTTATAATCCTGCATAAGATTTCCTCTGTTGTAATTTCCCCCAAATATAGTTACTCTTTAAAGGAGCAATATGTAAGATTTTTAAGATTCCAAAATGAACTAAAACTATCAATCGAATGTGGAAAAATAACAGTTTTCCGATGTGTCTGACTGTGCCAGGTGTCACTGTGCCACCGTCTTCCATCAGTCCAAAATGAGAGAATGAAAAAATAGCACTGCTATTTATATATATTTCTCTCCTCTCCATGTAAACTGGGCGGTCCTAATCTTGGGTAACCCTTCTGTGAGCATTCACCTAACCAATCAGAAGGCTGACATGTCTTGCCCCGCCCACACAAAACAGTTTCAGAGAAACTGTTAAAGCCAAAGCTAAATCTAAAGCTATATAAGCTATATAAGCTATCAAAAATTATCTTATATTTTTCATTCAACCTTTGCTGGTTGTTTAATATAACACAAGTTTTATACCAAACAAAACATTTTTCCTGTGTTTAAGCTCTTGCAGACTATCCCGATTCTCGTTCATGTGTGCACATCATGCAGGTATATGGTCAAAACAGATCACATTCATGTCTTTTTGTTTTTATCTTAACATTTCTAACTGAAGACTACGTGTATAAACAGAAACTACTGAACACAACTTTAATAAAGACCTGCATGCAGTTTCAGAAGAGTTCAGGGAAGTTTCAGGAATGTACTTACAGAAGGAATTTGGGTGACTATTGACTTATAGTGTTTGTTAGCAACATTAGCCTCAAAGCTCCAGGGCTAAACTAAAGCAAGCTAAATTTGGACACCAAACACATCTTGGCTGTTTGATTATACTGGGGTCAATTGGAAAACTGTGTGCATCTGATTTTTCACCAAACTGTCCCTTTAACAGAGAAACAGGAGAATGAGTTTGTTTATTTTATTAATGCTAATTTAAACAGCATCAAAAAAGTGATACTTTTGGAAGGTGTGACACTGAATTTGATGAGTACTGCTTATTTGAGGATAGAAAATCATAAAGCTAAGAGAGGTCACTTTAAAAATAGGCAATTTAGGAAATAACCCATCGTCTCCATTGACTACAGCCTCCTAACCAGCAATGTTTTCAACCTGGAAATATTCCGCCATATTACAATGTTGCATGTAAACACTGAAGTGTCCACTTGCTGTGGAGGGTGAGGCCAAATGGTTCCTGGACAAATGCAACCCACCATAACCTGCCCCCCCTCCAACCCCCCCAAAAAACCATTAACACAGTCTCTCACACAGCCATTAACATAACTTCAGCTCCTCATAACACAGCATACTGAACCAAAGCAGCGTCCTCCTACCTGCACCGTGACCGGCTCACTTCAGGCACAGTGGAGTGGTGTGCGGGTACGTGTAGGTGTCCGGCAGCTGTGCGCTCTAACAGCTGTGTTTGTGTACGGCTCCCTGATCCAGCCTGTTTCCATGACACTGCGCTCTCTATGAGCTTTTACAAATTCACAAAAGCAGCAACAGTGGGAGCAGGCCGGCTTTCAGAGGGTCACCTGCATGGGGTTTTGCTGACAGGTCAGCAGCGCTCCACACAACTTTTACAATAAGATGACTTCATCGTTATCGGGACAGCCCCATGGCCTGACCTACATTTGGGCCAGAGCCCATCACTCTGTAAAACCCATACGAAAGCACATGGCGCAAAGTCCTTACGACATCCTGCTGTCTGGAAATACAGACGCTCAAAGGGGACTTCCACCACTTGACTGACTGGCTAGAAATCATTCACGGTGGTGGTGATAAACTCTGAAGAGTTCACTGCCTTTAAAAGCTCCATTATAAAACATTACGGAATGTGTGTTGAGATAAAACTTAGTTTTGTTTGGCTACTAAGCTCACTGATAAATGAGTTCCTGTGGCTGAAATGTACCTAATAGCATGTAATACCTCCATGAGCACCAAAAACAGCTGTGATTGGATTTGGCATGTACTGGACAAGTTTCTGGATGGAGGCCACATCAATGTTCAGACACCCTTACATCAAATAATTGATGAGTTGGGTCAGATTTGGTGGATGCCTTCCCTTGCACAATTCCAATGAGAACTCCCTGTAGACTGGGATTTTAGCCACTGCTGGTAGATGTGTATGACCGTACGCTTCCATACACCTGCAGATTCATCTACTTCCTTCACACTGTGGTCTTTGGCACGCCCAAATGCAGTCACTCCTTTTAGCCAATCATTAACATCTGCTTTGGAGCCATTTTCCACACACGGAATGAGACATTCACTGCACTGTACCACCTCTTCTCAAACTATGATCCCGTCACTCACATCCCACAGGTATTTATAGCCCCATCATCCTCAAGTGTGTGTGTATATATAAATATATATATACATATATATATATATATATATACACACATATTATTATTTACACAGCATATATATATATATATATATATATATATATATATATATATTTACACTGTGTACATAATATTCCGTTCATTCTTTTAACCATACACCCACTTTGTTCCTTTATCCATTCCTTTACACAAGCATTGCTTCATCCATCCATCCGTTTGTTTGCTCATCCATCCATCTGCTCGTCTGTTCGTCTGTGACTGTTTCTGGTCCAGTTTGCAACACATAAAAGCTGGACAATGATGTCAACTCAGAAATAAAAAAAAAAAATCTTTTTCAAAATTGTATTTTATAAACAATTATGTATCAGTGTATTTATATCCATTTCATCTATAATAACTTTCAGCTTTTAGTGGCTCCACATACATCTGCTTCCCATTACCACCACTGTAAACAACTCCCTTAGTGTCTCATAAGGAAACAGTACCGAACCCTAATCAGTACAGTGAGTGCATCACAATAACGGTTAATCTGGCAACATACAGAGCAGTTCATGTGACGGAGGTTCTGCGTTTCTAATCATCATTAACCTATAGATCAGCATCCACCATTCAGGACACCCGACCTTCAACAAGACGTCAGCTTGCACGGCTCAGTAAGCCAACGCATTGTTTCATCCTGATGGGAACTTGTAAGCCCTTGGGATAAGTTTCAGCCAGTCCATGGAGCAGGAGCCTTGCAATCGAGCCACTGGCGGAGGGCCAGAACGGCAGTCAGGGCCTTGCTGGGGGGAGAGAAGGCCTAAACAGGCCTACTAGAGGGGGGGGGGGGGTTAAATAGAGGTCACTCTTCAGTCCAATACTGCTGTCTTCATCTACAGGACAATACTGAGTGAAAGAGACCAGGGCCTGGCTGATATGAAAAGCTGGCTTGAAAAGGTTTGAATGATTTTACATTGAAGAAAATCAATCCAGCATTTTCTGGCGATGTAGACCCGACACCCAGATTCAGATGTTCTGTTCTGGGGGCCCAAACTGAATGCTTGCGGTAGGCCGAGGGCTAAACAGACAAAACACATTCCAAGTATAGTAGGTAGGCAGGTTTCAATTTGAGCTATTAAATATGCATTATATAACATCACGCTAGGCACGGTGGTGCAATAGGTAGTACCATCACCTCAGCAAGAAGCGTCGATTCCTGGCTGGTTCTCCCTGTGTCTGCATGGGTTTCCTCCCACTGCCCAAGACATGCATTCAGGTGAATAGGAGATACTAAATTGCCCCCTTGGTGTAACTATGTGAATGAATGTGTGTGCCTGCCCTGCAATGGACTGGCGGCCAGTCTAAGGTGTTTCCTGCCTTTCCCCAAAGTGACTGGGATAGGTCCTGGCACCCCCTGTGCCCCTGTGAACGGTACCTGATCTGAATACTGAGTGCCAATACCGATACTGACTCTCTATTAAAATATGATGTCTTCACATAACACAGACCTTACTGCCTGCCTATCTGCAAGCTTGGCACGCCCTCATACAATCAACAGTCACTACCGGAGGTGGTGTAGGGGCAGAACCGCTTCTGGTGTTCACCAATCAGAACAGAGCAGAAAGCTCACTAATTAGACTGGGAGTCAATACCAATACTGACTCCCTGTTACAATGTGATGTCATCACGTAACACACTCCTTATTGCATGCCTACCTGCAAGTGTGGCACACCCTTATACAATACACAGCCACTACTGAAGGAGGTGCAGGGAAGTAGTAGCATGTAAATGTGTTCTAGAAGACCCCAAAAATGACATTATGAACACTGAAAAATAACCCGACAGGTCTCCTTTAATAAATGTATATTCCAGCTCTTTAATAAAACTAATTTGTCACGTTTGGATATTACTCAGGTTAGCATACCGAAATTTGTGCTAAATTAAATTTAAAGAGGGATTACTGATTACTGGTGCATTATCGGTGGGATTTCTATGGATGCTAAAAAATAATCCAAACATAAGGTCTGTTATGCGATATATCGGATGGGCACTGACAGAGATACAGACAAACATACAAAGGCAAACACCAGAAGGATATGGGTCCTGCTGGATGACCACTGTTGACTCATCTCTGCTCAAGCAGAACCTCCTTCCAGACAAAGGCTGAAAGAGGATCTGCTTGAAAACGCGACGCTCCCATGCGCCAGTGAAACATGAAACGTTCTGTTATGATGACGTCCAGGAAGGGAAGGTTGAACAGATTCCAAGGTCGTGTTGATGAAGTTATCAAACTATGTTTGTGTGTTAAAGCCTCAGGCCTTGTTTGCCTAGAACTAAAGAAAACCTAATCTAAAGACAAGCTTATCTGAAAACTGGCACAATGTGGATGTTAGTGCGTTACAATAGACCTACTAAATGTGCATCCGTGGAAAGGTGAACTTAGAGGGGAACTTTTGACACGATTACGTGGTTAAGATGTAATGAAAGTCATTCAGAGTGGTTTGGTGTGAAAGGCTCCGTCCTAGAGAAACTTACTTAGTCAGAATTGCTCACAGTGGTAATAAATGGAACCTGAAGTCTATTAGGTTTAATGCCAACAACCAACAGAAATGAAACTTGGTGGGTAGGTTTGACATTGTGAGTCATGTGAATTATTCAAGTTTCATGCTCAGCCACACATGTCACGTAAGGAAGGGCGGGCCTTATCACTGTACCTGACTGACCCAACAGCCATGACTGCAGACAATTTGCAAGCAGTGATGCCCTCCAAGAGTCATCCAGCACCATTGACAGACGGCTGCACGACGCAGGACTACATGCACGCAGACCATTACGACAATTGTCCTTAACACCACATCAACATCGCCAAAGACTGCAATGGTGTCGTGCCAGACTGTTATAGAGTGACTCCGAATGGCAGCAGGTCATCTTCAGTGACCAGTTCTGTATTTGCCTTGGTGGAGACTTCCTTCTTGGTGCAACTATTGTTTTGACGATGAATGTATCTACAATCTCAGAGTACACTGGTGGTTTTGCATAGTGAATAAAATGGCTATATTTGCACAGTAAAGAATGGACCCCCCTGGTTCCCATCCCCACCACTGTGAAGAAAAATCACAGTAAGTTTCAGACTTTGTTTATATCTTAACCATTTAATTACACAGAAACTGAAAAGTTGACATTTGTTATTTTGTTAAACTAATCACATGAGTTATGTTGATTAGGTCCAACTATTCGGAGCTACTAATTACCAGCTGAGTTGAGGTGTTTCAGCTACACCCATTGCTATAAAGTGTAAAAAATCAAACAATCTCCTCAGGTAAACACTGGCAACAGAATGGATCATACTGAAGAGCTCAGTGACTTTAAACGTGGCACATAGGACTCCACCCTTGCCCTGCTAAATCTGCCCCTGTGAACTGTAAGTGCTATTACTGTGAAATGGAGCAACCACAGCTCAGCCATACAGTAGCCCAACCAATGCCATCTCACATACGTGACCCTGAAGTGTGTAAAGATCTTCTGTGTTCCATTGTGTCACTCACTACAGAGCTCCAAACCACCTCTGGAAGCAACATCTGCACAAGAAGTGTCTTCATGCAATGGGTTTCCTTGGATACTCACCTGTACACAAGCCTAAGATCAATATGTGCAATGCCAAGCATCAGCTGGAGTGGTGTAAAGCATGCTGCCACTGGACTCTGGAGCAGTGGAAACGTGTTCTCTGGAGTGGTGAATCACCCTTCACTATCTGACAGTCTGATGGCAGCCTTAATCTGGGTTTGGTGGACGCCAGGAGAATGCTACCTACTAGAACGCATAGTGCCAACAGTAAAGTTTGTAGGAGGACGGATGGGTAATGGCCTGGGGATGTTTTTCAGGGTTCAGCCATTTAGTTCCAGTGAAGGGTGACGTTAATGCTACAGCATTCAAACATTATAGACAGTTGTATGATTCCAGCTCAGTGGCAGCAGTTTGGGGAAGACCCTTCCCTGTTCCAGCATGTACAAAGCCAGCTTCATAAACACACACCAGTGAATGTGGTGTGGAGTCCTGACCTCAAGCCCACTGAAAACTTTTGGGATTAACTGGAATGTCGATTGCAAGCCAGGCCCTCTCTTCCAACGTCAGTGTCTGACCTCAAAATGCTCTTTTGACTGAATGGGCTCATATTCCCACAAACACACTCCAAATCTTGCCTTCCCAAGAGAGAAGAGGCTGTTATAGCCACAAAAGGGGCCTAACTCCATATTAATGCTTTTGGTTTTGGAATGGGATGTCCAACCAACTCACCTCAGGGTGTTGGTCAGGTGTCCACATATATTTGGCCACAATGTGTACTTCACACTCAGAATCTGCTGAATCTATCAGAAATGGGCATATTTCCATATAGCAACTGGCTGACCTATCTTAGAAAGAATCATATGGGTTCTGGCCTTAAACTGACTTAACACCTTTGGGATGGACTGGAACATTGTTTGTGAGCCAGGCCTTCTTCAACATCTGCCTGAGTTTAAAATGCCCTTTTGACTGAATGGGCTCAAATTCCCACGGACACATGCCAAAAGCTTGTGGAAATACATCCCAGAAGTGTTGAGGTTGGCTTTGCAATAGGCTGTCCAACCAACTCACATAAGGGTGTTGGTCAGGTGTCCATATACATTTGGCCACGATGTGATATTTCCATATATCAACTAGCTGACCTATCTTGGACAGAAGCATATGAGTACTGGCCTTAAGCCAATTGAACACTTTTAGGATGAACTGGAACGTCAGTTGTAAGCCAGGCCTTCTCGTCCAACATGTGCCTGGGTTTAAATGGCCTTTTGACTGAACTGGCATATGTCCCACAGACATATGACAAAAGCTTGTGGAAATACATCCATATAGCAACCAGCTGACCCATCTTGGACAGAGGCATGGTCAGCCAAATCAACAAACAAGGCCCCTGGCTTTTTCTATGTAGGAGCCACATGCAACACCAGAAGCACCGTCCACCAGTTAAACCCTCAGCCGACTGGTAGACTTGAAAGCAGTGGTGAGACAGGAAGCTGATATTATTCATTATGCACAAATCTGTGCAGTGACTGTGGCTCGTTAATAGATTCCAATTTAGCACCCCAGCGCCGTCCGATAATACATCACTATGATAGAGCCCTCATTAATTCCAGCACAGAGGCTACGCTAAAAGAATGACTACGACTTCAAAAATGAATGGGCTTTCTATTCATGTGGTCATGCATGATGCAAGCAGCTGGAAATAAGTGACATGACTAATAATGCGCATAATTATATAATAATAAAGTATCTTCAGACTTCTCTAATCTTTGCGCAACGGTGTCTTTATTTCTTTCTCTCGCTCTGCATCCAAATGCAGAAATGCAGACTCGCCATTAAGAAAATATGGAAGGAGAATTCCAGCCATAATTATAAAGTTCTGCATTATTCAATAACTAAACAACAGTTCATTACACTTACCAACTCTGTTTTCTGTACATTGACGGTGACAGGAAGCAGGGGTCAAGATGAAAGCACACCCAGTTTACTACCCAAAATGACCCATCTTCATTTTTATGTGCTATATGTGAAATATTAAATACTGGTAAAATGCTGGTAAACCTGATTAAATAAGATTTATTTGGCGATATTGTTCATTAAAATGATCAGCACCTACCCCTCCTCTATGAAAGAAAAGCTTTTAGGCACAAAACCTTCTCAAAACTATTGTAAAACAATGTCTTTGCCATCAGGCAGCATTTTCATAACCACTTTATTTATTGACTTGCTGTGAGGGAGCTCTTAAGGGCATTAAACTCTTCAGACATCTGGTTCCTATCACCACCACTGTGCTATAATATAAAATATAATATAGATAATATATCATTCTGACATGGAAAGTTCATCTACAATGGAACATCTCATGACCATGTTTACATTACAACCGTTTTATTATGCAATGCACTATAGTCCATGTTTTTAGGCAACAGCAAGCCACATGTCTATTGTCACAAGTCTATTTCAGGTTGCTCAACAACTCTACGCAAAACACAGTTTGTACGACGTGAACTAGCGGCAATACGCTTCTATTACTTGTTAGCTAAGGCACTGTGCAATCATCAGAGACCACACTTCATGTCTTTAATTTCCTGTCATAACTGATACTGATTGCCAATGTACTCATATTCAGATGATATTTCTGAGGATATTAGAAACACTTGCATAAGAAGAGCAAACAGCACTTCTTATCAGAAGGTTCAGCTTTAACAGAGAGCAGAACATCAAGCTCCACTCTTGCTTCAGATGTGACAACATCAACAGGTGTTTCTGTCCATCCCTCCACTGTGAGGAGACCCCTTAATACTGTGGGTCTGAAAGGAGGTGTAGCTGTTCAAGAAGCACCTCACTGAGAAAAGGAGACACACACATCCAACAAAGAAGCTGCTGGTGTTCTCAGAACAATAGGACTGAGCACCCCAGAGTCCAGATCCTCAACATCACTGAATGTGTTTGGGATGTTTTAGAATACTAAACCAAAACTTCAGAGACTGAACCTTGGAGGTGTGGCTTCCGGTTTCTTTGAAACACTGAAAGTGAGCCTCCTGAAAAGAATGCATGCTGTAATAATAGCAAAGACAACAGCCAAATACTGAAAAAATGACCATTTTGTGGGGTTATATGTAGTTATTGATGTTTCTGCATTGAGCTGGGCGAGATGGCAAAAATATAATATTGTACATGACATTATCACAATATTTATTTTTTCAGACATCTGATCAGTTGGAACCGAGAAAACAGAAACAGTGTTGCTACAAGTTAAAAACATTACTATCAAAAACTACAATTCAATTTTTTCAATATTTTTATTGAGTATTTGTACATACCGTATTACAAGGATCCACTTTTATAATTTCCCACCAAATCTGTATATAACATAGAGCGGCTGTGTTCAAATGATGAACAAAATAAAAATGGACAAAAAAGGAGATAACGGATTTATAACGGAGAGCAATGAGATGATGACATATGATGACATGACATATGATATGACAGATGACGTGTGTGTGTGTGTGTGTGTATATATATATATATATATGTATGTGTGTGTGTGTATATATATATGTATGTGTGTGTGTGTGTGTGTGTGTGTGTGTGTGTGTGTGTGTGTGTGTGTGTGTGTGTTTTTCCACTGAGGCTGAGTACTTCATAACGTGTTGTTAAAGGCTGTTTTGACTGGAAATTGAAGAAACAGTGTTGGCCTAGTGTTGACTTTTGCCCAGTAGCTACATTAGCACTACAGCTAAAGAAGCAAGCGTCAGACACCAACCATGTTTTGACTACATTTAGTGTAAATATGAAAATTCATAAATCAGATCAATGACTACATTTCTCCTTTAGCGTAGAAACTCCACTTAGCAGGTAAACTACGTAAGGTCCGAGGCAGGAACTGACTTGTGGGAATGGGACAGGAACTGATCAGGTTACCTCACTGTGGTTACAGAGAACAAAACACCAAGTGACTACTTGGAAAGCTGCTGGGAAATTATTAAGCAAACCTAACAAAGCCCTCCGACAAGCCCCTCCATCTTCCAACCTCAGAACAAACGCTGTGCGTCGAGCATTAGAGGGAACGCTCTCTGCAAGTCTCTTCCCAAGACAGATGACACCTAGCAAACATCACATATCTGTCTACCTGATCTTTTGTTTTGACACTCCGCAAGCCCACCTGCTCTGAAACAACAAGAAGGAAAAAGACCACCCACACGGGCCTGGTTTCACACCATCAGAGCTGAGTGTTTAAGAGCTCACGATTACTATCTCGGCCTATTTACCTCCATCAGAAGAACTTAATACTTTCCAGAGAAGCAGCGACACGGCAACATGTTTGCTCAGTTCTCCGCTTTCTGCCTAAGGTCACTCGGATAGCTGGGAATGTAACTGCAGTGAAAGCCTATTAAAACCATATTAATACCTCTTTGCTGTTTGAGTACGGACGTGCATTACTGTGCTTTGCATTGGCCGGATCACCTGCAGGGGTAGAAATATAACTGATTATTAGTTGTACTTACTTTCTTGGAAGATTCTGTATCAACTCATAAAACATCATAATCAGATCTTCTTATAGGCCTATACTGTAAACTAACCCCAAAGATTTTATACAGTAGGATACTTTCGCACAGCCATGTTTCAGGTACGGAAGAAATAGCAGGTTTTTAATGAGGCGCGCATGTTTGCATTATTATCTACTGTGACTGTACGTACTGTATATAAACTCACGGTCGTGTTACTTTTTTCTCTGCATAATTACAGTTTTATTACATATGTGCTCTCACAGTACATACAACCTACACTGTATTCTCTCCACTCACTCTGTACATATGTATACTATAAACACTCCTCATCAAAAGAATAGTTCCACAAATAGCTGCACCCAGAAGGAATCAACCGACAGGAATGAAACTTGTTGGGTAGGTTGGACATTGCGAATGCGAATGATTCAAGTTCATACACCTGGCTGTGCATGTGATGTAAACAAGGACGGGCCTTATCGCTGTACCTGACTGACCCAACAGCCATGATAGCAGATATTCAGCGAGCAGTGATGTCCTCCATGAGTCATCCTGTTAGTGCCAGCACCTTTGACAGACGGCTGACCGATGCAGGACTACATGCACGCTGACCGTTACGACGACTGTCCTTAACACCACGTCAACCTCACCAAAGACTGCAATGGTGTCAAACCAGGCTGTCATGGAGTGACTCAGAATAGCAGCGGGTCATCTTCAGTGACACATCCAGAAGGCCTGGTGTCACTCCGCCTCTACCTCCAAACTCTGCAGGAACTGTGTGAGAATGTTCAAGCTGCATGGGATGGATTTTCACAGGACACCATTAGGAACCTCTACAACTCCATGCCGAGACGTTTGGCATGTTGCGTTAGCAAACATGGCGGCCCGACACCATACTGAGAGAGACTACTTCTGTATGTGTAGCTCAATAAATATTGCCCATATTATTCTCAATATATCACCATTTATTGTTCCTGGTAACCTTTATCTTCCTTCCCAACAGCACTGCAACCCCACGTTTCCTTCAGGGTGCAGCTGTTCCTTTGATGATGAATTTATATATACTTGTAAGATCTGTATTTTTCTAATACTTCACTGTCCATAATTATACAAGTTGTAATCGCCTGCCATGGTCACTTTCCTGCACTTTATATGTAAATAATACTGTTTTTTGAACTTCTGGTTAGATGCTAACTGCATTTCATCTGTCCTGTACCTGTACTCTCCACAATGACAAAAAAAGCTTAATCTAAACAGGTTAGCCACAAGATTCATGTATATGAAATTACAGACCATGAAAACCTTGTAAACATGAATCTAGATAACAATGTGGCTTTGTTTACCATCGACTTGGGAAAAACTGCTAATAGGTGAACAGGCTGGTCCAGTAATATTCAGAGTTTGGCTTTAAGCCAGATAGCATATATCAGTCTGCTGGCTTGATAAGGTCGGCACCCCGCTGACTGTTTGCCACTGCTGGTCCACCCATGGACCACCCAAATTACTGTAGTGCCTACAAGGTGTAGCTCGTTTTTAACTGCCTTTTTAAAACTTTACATGTATAAGCTTTTACTATTAGAAAATAAACTAAGATGGATATTACAAACAGCTGAAAGAAGAGAAATAATTACTGGGTCTGATATGAAATTATTTAATTAACAATTGAACTAACAGTACAAAAGAAAATAAGAGTAAGAAATGAAGGAGGAATAAGTAAATTGGACTCCAGTGATGAAAAGTGCCATTTTGTCCAATACAGTCCTTAACCACAGACGGGCCGCCCAGAAAACACGGAGCAAAACCCAAGGGGACCACCAGGTTTGCCATTAGAGGGCCTACAGTGGTCCGCTACCCGCTACCTGAGACGTTTAACTGTAAAACTGTGCTTTAACTGGCATTAGGATGGTATTATGGTCTGTGCGAGTCATAGTTAGTCACCAGCATGTAAGTGCTGCACCATTTAAGGTGGAATGGAAAAATCTGAACAAGAAGCTGGACAGGTAGACTTAGTTGTCAACATGGAACTGCCGCACCATTTAAGGTGGAATGCAAAAATGTGATAAGAAGACGAACAGGTAGGTGAGACATCAGCACGGAACTGCTGCATTACTTAAGGTGGAACGGAAAATTTTGAGCAAGAAGCTGGACAGGTAGACTGAGATGTCAACATGGAACCGCTACACCATTTAAGGTGGAATGGAAAATTTGAACAAGAAGCTGGACAGGTAGACTGAGAAGTCAGCATGAAACTGCTGCATCATTTAAGGTGGAATGGAAAAATTTGAATAAGAAGCTGGACAAGTAGACTGAGACATCAGCATGGAACCAATGAACCATGTAAGGTGGAATGGGAAAATCTGGACAAGAAGCTGGACAGGTAGACTGAGACGTCAGCATGGAACTGCTGCAACCTTTAAGGTGGAATGGGTGAATAAGGAGCTGACTTCAGCTTCATGAAGAGTCGAAAGGCATGAAAAGCGATGAAGAGGTTGTGGTTTCTGCTGGGCAGGTGGGGAACATTAACTTATTTTTGCTNCTGAGACGTCAACATGGAACCACTGCACCACTTAAGGTGGAATGGAAAATTTTGAACAAGAAGCTGGACAGGTAGACCGAGATGTCAGCTTGGAACAGCTGCATTACTTAAGGTGGAATGGAAACTTTTAACTAGATGCTGGACAGGTACACTGAGACATCAGAATGAAACTGCTGCACCATTTAAGGTGGAGTGGAAAATTTTGAACTAGAAGCTGGAAAGGTAGACTGAGACATCAACATGGAAACACTGCATCATGTAAGGTGGAATGGGAAAATCCGGACAAGAAGCTGGACAGGTAGACTGAGACATTAGCATGGAACTGCTGCAACCTTTAAGGTGGAGTGGGTGAATAAGGAGCTGACTTCAGCTTCATGAAGAGTCGAAAGGCATGAAAAGCGATGAAGAGGTTGTGGTTTCTGCTGGGCAGGTGGGGAACATTAACTTATTTTTGCTGTTTCACAGAACCACAATCACAGCAGCAATTGTAGGGACAGTTTGCTAACCCACAACCACCTAACGCTAGTTACACTACTTGCTGTGTCGTTGTTTGCTCTAACATTAAATTTATGATATTTGTCCGTACAATGTTTGTGGAGTGTTTTTGCCTTGGCAATACATTAAATTTTTGGGCAGAAATCTGAAGACCTATTCTGTTTAGCTGTTTCCAATTAATTCCATACAGCTATACGTATGTGAAAAATATATACAATTTAATACAAAATATTGAAATTACTATTGTACTTGTGACAGAATTGAACTTTTCTCCATTGAGTAAACCACCTACACTGAGCAGGAAATCGCTAAACAAAGCTTTTTTAAAGACTTCTTCATGCCCTGAACTTAGTTTGCATCACCGCTGCTATGCGGGTAGCTTTGAGAGACTCCAGCGAGTGTGCTGTTCACGCCGGCACTAATGCTTTATAAACGATACACTGCAGCCCCCTGTTATGCGGGCAGGCGTCATGATCCCGGTTTAAGTCCAGGGCAGATGAAAGAGCCTGACATCCTTCCATTTGAATGCCCAGCCTCTTGCACAACACTTCCATGTCTGCTCTCAAGTTGCTCTTTTCTTTCCCCTCTACGGGAGACTTCCTGAGGCGGCGGCTGTGGTACTTCCCACGGCATTCAACTGAAGTCAGTTCTACTCAAGGCTGGAACGCTACAGCATTGGTTTGCAGCACACCTGGACAGTGATCCTGAATTACGGTCAGATGTTCCTGCACCAGAATGTAAACAAAGTTGTTTTATTGACTGTAAACAACTTTGAAATGTGCTGGGACTATAGTATTCAGAGGGCAACCACACTTTTAAACCACATATTTTCAGACCAGAGGTGGGCTGAATAGCCTAAAACCACAGCGTGCTGTTATTCCAGCATCCACGTGAAAGTAAACAACAATCTGGGTACAGATGGAGTAAAATGTATGAGTTGTTCTTGTTAATGTTGTTGTTCATTAATTTAAGTGACGTGTTTACTGTGTTATTCTCTGTCAGGGGATGTGGGCTGTTAGTGTGCTTTGAAGCTTGCGGTTAGTGGTGACCCAGTCCCCCATGAGTCCAGTGCTCTGTTAGCCCTTTTCCACCAACATGGAACCAGTTCTGTTCACGCCCTTTGAACCCTTTGGCTCATTTGCCCCAAAACACATTAGTCTGGAACCCTGAAAAGTTCATTCTCAGCTGGAAACAAAGACTAGTAGGCTCTTCAGCACCGACCGTAACGGCAACCGGCGCTGTATATTACTGCAGAAGGAGAAGGCAACAATGGTAGACACCTAGTGGTCTGCTGAAGTTTTCTAGGTCGTCTTATCAGCAGTAGTTGATCCATACTTGCTGTTCAGATAAAAACAAACATCTGGAATAACAGCACAAACGCTCGCAGGTAATCTATACGCACTGCTATCTTGTTATATACTATATATACTGTTTACTGTTGGTTGTGCAGCGCCCTCTGTTGATGACTTATCCTTTGACGCTTCTTGGTTCCAACAAAAACTGGTGCCAATGCAGGTTCCCTAGTTCCCATAGTTGCATAAACAGTTGCACCCAGAATGAATCAACCGACAGGAATGAAACTTGGTGGGTAGATCTGACATTGTTAGACATGTGAATGTGACGTAAGCGAGGACGGGCCTTATCGCTGCACCTGACTGACCCACCGACATTCAGTGTGCAGTGATGCCCTCCATGAGTCATCCTGTTAATGCCAGCATCATTGACAGGTGGTTGCACAACGCAGGACTACATGCACGCAGACAATGTCACCAAAGACTGCAATGGTGTTGTGCCAGACTGTCATGGAGTGACTCAGAGTGGCAGCGGGTCATCTTCAGTGACGAGTCCCACTTTTGTCTTGGTGGAGACGACCAACGAATCCGTGTGTGGAGGCACCGTGGTCAGCACCAAGATGAACGGTTTGTTGTCATGCGTCACACGTCCAGAAGTCCTGGTGTCACTCCACCTCCACCCCTACCACACAATCTGCAGGAACTGTGTGAGAATATTCAAGATGCATGGGATGGACTATTACAGGACACCATTAGGAACCTCTACAACTCCATGCCGAGACGTCTGGCATGTTGCGTTAGCGCCCCACACCATACTGAGACACTACTTCTGTATGTGTAGCTCAATAAATATTGCCCACATCAGTCTAAATTTATCATCATTTACTCTGGATGCAACTGTTCTGTTGATGATGAGTGTACGTCCATAAGGTGTTGAGGAAGAACATCTGAAGGCTGTGTTTAGTTGTGCTTGGACCACAACATGGACGGACCCATGAAGGGTGTTCTGAGGCAAAATGGTTCCCAAAGGAAACTTTTATATACAGTTTTAGGACTATTTAAAAATCATCAACATGACAGAGCTTATAGAAAGTTGCATGTATGTTTACTGGTGGGGTTAGGTAGTCAATAAAATGGCTATATTTGTGCTGTAAACATGAGGACCTCTGGTTCCCATCACCACCACTGTAAAGACATCTAAAGAGTCTGTGGGTTCCTTTATAAAAAGCCATTTTACATCCACTCAAACCACTCCAAGTGACTTTTCAACTGCTTAATTATACAGAAAATTTGAAATTTGGGTGGAATTCCCCTTTAATTGCATATACTTTCCAACAGCTTGTGTACAGCAACAACAGGCTGGGCGGACTGGCTGTCTGCCTGCCTTGGTCCCTCAACTAGACAGACTCCCTGAGAAATGCAGGTCACTCTGGCAGACAGAGAACACTCCGAGAGAAGCTACAGTGCCATGAGAAAACTATGAGGTGATAACAACCACCAACCTGAGAAACAGAGTCAGTTAATCCAGTTAATCCAAGAGGGCCGGCTGTGCTGGAAACACTCTCTCACTCACCTCCACAACTGCTTAATCCACCTCCACCTCCTCCTACTCCTCCTCCGCGAAGGTTAAGCACAGTGCTCTGGGCTCCTAATTTACTCCACCTCCAGCATGTTTCTGTCCAGCTAAGTGTTCCTGCTTTCCTCCTGAGGAGTGAAACAGCAGCAGGAGTCTGAGGATGTAAACCCGCCCTGCTGTGATTACAAAAGCCGGGTCTGAGGGCAGCGGGCTGCCGCCGTGCTGACAGTAGTGCAAGGCTTTCCGCAGGAGGAGAGTTCAGGGCTCGTGCTTCACCGAACACAGTCCGCTCAGAACAGCAGAGTAATCCACACATGTGGGCGGGGTGATGGGAGGGGCCATATGCGTGGCGGCGTGGCTTGAGGCGTGGTCACGCCCATCTCCCCTCTTCTTCGGAACTCATGCGTCATCGGCGATCAGCCAATTAACGCTGAGAATGTGCTAGAACGACAATCATTCAGTTTATAGAGGAAAAAACACGTTTGTTTGTTTGTTGACTTGTTGGCTGCTCCACTATCATTTATTTGAATTAGCAAGACTTTTAAACTGTGTTTCCCTACACTACCAGCCTCAGATATGCAAATGAAGGGATTTAGAGAACTTTGGCTGTATTGGAAATGTGACCAAACTGAACATCTGTAGTGCACAGAAGACACCCGGATGGTGCACTACTCCAGTCAGAGTTTCTAGTGTACAGCGGGAGCTATCTTCATGGTGTTCTGCATCCCATCATGCACCGTCGCCTCAACAGCTCTCAGCCTGCTTCAGCCAGAGAAAATGGTGGCGGGTAACACTGGGGAGCAAAACGCAGTCAACTCTGAGTATTAATGTGGGTGTAGTGATTGTAGTGGGGTATGTTTTCATCAGATTTAGCCTCAGAAAGTTAAAATATACAGGTCTGAAGATTAATAAAAGATGAACTCGCTTTAGAGGGTCACTTTTAGAGAGAAATAGCCGAGGGTAGCTAACAGCTAGGCTAATCGTATTTCAGGTGAACTGAGCAGCATTAGCAGCAGCTAGCTCTAAACAGTGGATACAGTAATAACAGCTCTGAGGTAAGTGTGAGATAACTGGTCATGTGACTGTATTAGTATGCTACACTGTAGGTCAGAACTTGTTACTGTACTGTGTTCTACACACAGGGCGCAGTATGCTGTATGCAGTACATACTACTGTAGTATGCAGTGTGCAGTATAGTAGTGTGCCATTTTGAACACTTGGGGGAGGGTTAAAGTGCAATGTCTGTGGTGGGCTAAAAAGGCAAAACAACAAAATACTAATAAAGAGCGTATTTCATAATGTTACACTGCATTTTGTTACTAAAATAATTGTAAAATAGAAAATCTAAAACAATAAGAATTTACTGTGTTTATATATATACATACATACATACATAAGCTCACCTGACAATTAGGTGAAAGAAGTAGCTGAATCTGCAGGTGTATGGAAGCGTACGGTCATACGGGTCTACGAGCAGTGGCTACAATCCCAGTCTACAGGAAACTCTCCTCAGAATTGGGCCAGGGAAGGCTTCCACCAAATCTGGCCCAACTGCTTAATTCACTGATGCAAGAGTGTTTGAACATTGATGTGGCCTGCATCCAGAAACTTGTCTGGTCCATGCCAAATCCAATCACAGCTGTTATTCGTGCTCATATATACTTATATATATTGCTGTCAAAAAATAGGTTCACTGGATAGCACATAAATTGACTGTGTTTGTGTTGTAAACATGGTGACCCCTGGTTTCATTTACCACCACTGTAAAGAAATCAGAGCCTGTAAGTTTCTCTACAATGAACCATTGCACACCAAGCCACTGTGCATGAATCTGAAGGACAGAATTTTTCTGAAATTTCCCAAAAAATTATGGAATTACTCTTCAATACACTTGACTTCAGAAGACTGAGGAATGAGCAGGTGTACAAAGTTTTCGACAGTGTGTTTAGGATATGCCGACTGCAGTGAGAGCAGTATGAAGGGTTTGGTCGGAACACCTCTGTACTGTACAGACTCATTACTCACTCTGACCCTGCCAGTCCATCGGTTCTATTCCAGGGTGAGAGCTGGAGATTAACCCCTGGCCTGGAGCACCTTTACGTCACATCCTTCTAATCTCGTCCAACCTAGCAGTTTACCCTCAGCAATGGCAAGCTGCCCAGGCGTGAGGGGACTGAGAGGCTGTGTTAGGGCTGAACAAAACAACATTTGTCACAACATTTGTCCATTTGTTCACGGTATTATCATCTTTATGGTAATGCCCTATTATCATTTCTGCTATTCTCCAGGTGTGAAACTCTGAGCAAACCGTTGTAACATAACACTGTAACACAATTCTGTGTAACATAACACTGTGTAACGTAATGTGTAACGTAACACTGTAACATAGTGTTGTAACATAACACTGTAACATAATGCTGTGTAACATAACACTGTAACATAACACTGTAACATATTGCTGTGTAACATAACACTGTAACATAACACTGTGTAACGTAACACTGTAACAAAGTTGTATTGTAACACTGTAACAAAGTTGTATCATAAGACTGTAACATAATGCTGTGTCATATAACGCTGTGTAACATAACGGTGTGTAACATAACACTGTAACAAAGTTGTAACAATGCTGTGTAATGTAATACTGTAACATAACGTTGTAACATAAGACTGTAACATAATGCTGTGTAACAGCACTGTGTAACATAGTGCTGTGTAACATAGTGTTGTGTAACATAACACTGTGTAACGTATCGCTGTGTGCGGCGTAATGCTGTGTAACATAACCGCATACATTACATAATATATTTTACCATAATAATAACCGTAATCATTATTTAATTAATTGTAAATGGCTGTGAAATAAAGGTGATAGTTAATAAACACTATTGTTATCCAGCCGTATATATGTGTTTTTCTTCTTAGTTCATAATTTTTATCCACTAACTCGTCTTACACTTTTCAAGATATCGGCACCGTACCAACTCCAGAAAGTTTGGTGTGATCAGGAATAGTGTGTCTCTGTAGCCTACAGTTTTTTGATCGGCTGTACGGTTTTCATCAAATAGAAACACTGTAACCATTTCTGTAAATGATTTCTGTAAAATAGCAACAGCGCTGCTACAATACAGCATAAGTATGGTTTATCTATACGCATTCAGCGCCACTGGCCTTTAAATTTGACAGGACCTTGACAGTGAAAATGCTGTTTTACTGTGTAGTTTACATTCCAGTGCATTAGTTGCTCATGTAATTGTGCTAATGAATTGGCTAAATTGTTGATGGCTTTAGTTGTGTGTGTTAGCAAATACAGAGCAGGGCACCACTGTCCTACACTACAGCAGTCTAAATATATAACATTCAGACACAGATTTTCTTTTACTGGTTTTAAGGAATGTCATCTAGTGAAAGTGTCATATTCCACTGGCAGATCCTGTTGGTATAGCATTTTTGGTCAGGCACTAAAAACCTTACTGGACCCACAGCCACCAGAAACATCCAGTGTGGGTGTAGGTGGGTGTGGGTGTTATATCTAGCTGGCTGTATGTAATCTACAGATTTGTATCAAGGGAGGAAATTCACAGCAGCACTACATTTGAAATCAGCGTTTACTCTAACACTCACTGCAACACCCCACAATTACCCACAGACAGGAAACCTGCCACACCTGTAAGTGGTGTTTGGCTGCCTTCTTTCCACTAGCACATGGAGCCAGGCTGACCAGGCCTTGCCCAGCCTTGTTCTGACACAACAGGGGAAGCAAAGGACAATGTTTCCCGATGCAAAGGTAGACAACCTAAAAACAAGCAGCACCTGGTCCTGAGAGGACGAAAGGAGAAAACCCAGATCATTTGGTCAATCAAATGTTCTATAAACTGCATTTGGAATAAACAGCAGCATGATAACTAGAGCCATCCACCTGGAAAGCTGCTTTGTGTGGGCTCCGGTTGGTGGTTTCCAAGCTCTAGCATACCTACAAAACCCATTAAACCTGGTAATGAAGTAATGAGTTTGTGTATATCACCGGTGAAACAGCAGCAAACTGTGAAAGGCTCATGCCTGTGCTGGACAGTATAGGGCAGCTGCACCACCTGGTGGCAAAACCCAGATGCACGGAGATGGATAAGTTAGATATGTCCCACAGTGTACTTCCCAGTTTAGTCCACCAGAGGTCTCCAAGTTTCAAGTTTATTTGTCATTGCGCATGTCAGGACATTCATGCATTGAAATGCTTTCAGTGAGGCTCAGGTTAATATTCTACAGAAGAGCAGCATTAATATACGTACTAACTAAACATACTAAATAAAGAGATATACTGAATATATACAAAATACACAAAATACAGAATATACAGAAACAGAAGGGCCCTATTTTCCATAGCAGTAATATGGTATGTTAATAATTACAGAGGGTCAGAGTGTAATGGTATTGGTGAAAGGCTCACAGCTTGTTCAGGAACATAATATACAAATTTTTTACACTTTGCCTCTATTACAGTGTATTACCCATATTATATGTTATAATGTATTATAATTAATTATATTGTATTCATTATAATATAATATTATAATATGTAATATAATATGTCAATATAATATACGTTTGTGGTTCACTTTACTTCTGTTACAGCGTCCATTCATTATACTCATTTCCAAAGTTCAGTCATAGAAATTGGTTGCATGAGGAGTGCTGCACAGGACGCTGTTGGCTAGATCGTTTTGGTTGGTGGACGATTCTCGGTCCAGCAGTGACACTGAGGTGTCCAGCAGCACTGCTGTGTCTGATCCACTCACACCAGCACAACTCACACCAACACACCACCACCACGTCAGTGTCACTGCAGTGCTGACTGTGTGAGTCAAGGTCTAGCTGGGTTTCATCAACAGGAAGAGTAAGAGAAATGAAGTCTTACATCATGTGGAGGCCGGCAGCATTCCAGCGCCTGGTGGAGGGCCCCTCCTTCTCTGGGCTTCGTGCCGTCCCTCACGAAGGGAGAGAGTGAAGGGAGAGAGTGAAGGGAGAGAGTGACTTGCGGATGTGCTTTTTTTAACAGTCTCTTGGTTCAGTGATGGAGACCTAGAAATTAGAGGTACTGTTTCCAGGCATGTAGTTAAAGCCAGAAACAAATGAAAGAGTACATCACAAAAAGGGAGTGAGTGTTATGTAGCACTGTATCCCTCAGAATCTATCTATCTATCTATCTATCTATCTATCTATCTATCTATCTATCTATACCATTCAGCCATAACATTCAAGCCACCTCCTCGTATTTACACTGACTGTCAATTTTATCAGCTCCATATAACTTCTATTTTTATAGTGATGTCCTCCATGAGTCATCCTGTTAGTGTCAGCACCACTGGCAGATGGCTGCACCACGCAGGACTACACACGAACGCAGAACGTTACAACGACTGTCCTTAATGCCACGTCAACATCGCCAAAGACTGCAAAGGTGTTGTGCCTGCTGTCATGAAGTGACTCAGAATGGCAGTGGGTCATCTTCAGTGACGAGTCCCGCTTTTGTCTTGGTGGAGACGACCAATGAATCCGTGTGTGGAGGCACCGTGGTCAGCGCCAATATGAACAGTTTGTTGTCACACGTCAAAAGTCCGGAAGTCCTGGTGTCACTCCACCTCCACCCCTACCGCACAATCTGCAGGAACTGTGTGAGAATATTTAAGCTGCATGGGATGGATTATCACAGGACACCATAAGGAACCTCCATGTGGTGGTGTGTTAGTTTGTGTTGTGCTGGTGTGGTGCTGAGTGGATCAGACACAGCAGTGCTGCCGGAGTTTTCCCATAAGTTTGGTGGAAAGAGTGAATTGTTATTCATTTCTCTAACTGAGGACAAAATAGGAGATGTGTAAGATCTCAGGTAATGTGTGGATGATTACATTACCAAACAAGAAAAGAGGATATGAAGATAACATCAGCACTGCTGGGTTAGCAACCAGGCAGCATTGGGATATTCAGCCGAATACCAGGGCGGTTTTGTACACTGCACACCCACTAGGAATCCAGTGGAAAAAACAACATTGGTGGCCTAGCGCCTGAGCAGCCAAGTTTTAGCAGAACCTTGACCTCAGTCAACAAACTGTAGAGAAAACAGTGATTCTATCGTTATCCAGCCAAACTGAGGTAATATATCTGGATAACTGGGTAACTTTGCTGGCTTTTAGCTTCTTGGCCTCTTCATTGGATGAATCATTTCTGTTGTTTGAGTGATCCACTCTCTCCATCGTAAGGATAAACGAAGATGGCTACCATGTGTGGAGTAAGATATTCTCTTCCCAGCAGTAATGCTAGTGACCTGCCTTTCTTCTGTATTCACTGGGAAAATAAGAGCTTGCCCTCAAAGACCCACTTCAAAGCAGCAGTAATTTATCAAACGTTCCTCCCACCTTCAGGATACATCACCAGAAGGGCACTTTCTTGTCTTTAAGGTAAGAGGAAACTCTCTCTTGACTCTAGAGACTACTGTGGTGCCACAATGCGCAGTGAGTAGACACGTTTACAGCAGATGTAGCGATCGGTTAAATGTATCATTTCAGACAGCGTGTCCCTTTAAATGCATGCTAACAAAGTCGTTCCAACATTTTAGAGGAAAGTTTCTATTGCTGTTACTGAGCAAGTGGTGATCAATGCAAGGCTACACTTTAAAACAAACTGTTGTATAATTCAATTATGCCACACATTTCCATTAATTCAACAACTATACTGCTTATCCTGGGTCACGTGGAGCCAATCCCAGAACTCACAGGGCAGAAGGCAGGATATGCTACCAGTCCATTGCAGGGCACACCGACAGACACATTCTCACACACACACACACACACACACACACATATACACACACACACACACACACACACACACATATACACACACACACACACACACACACACACAAGCAATTTTGCATCTCCAACTTAGCACACATAAAGGACCCTGGTTACCTGGCAGGGGAATTGAACCCAGGCCCTTCTTGCTGCAGTCCATCAGTTCCTCTGCATACTTTGTTACCCCCACAGGACCACCACAGAGCAGGTATTATGTGGGTGGTGGATCATTCTCAGCACTGCGGTGACACTGATGTGGTGGTAATGTGTTAGTGTGTGTTGCACTGGTGAAAGCGGATCAGAAGTACCGCCATGCAGGGCAGGAGGCCCCTAGGAAAGTACTGGTGGCACCCATGGCCAAGAGTACGTGCCCTGCGGTATGTGTGTCTGCAGGGACTGTGGACGTTCTATAACCCTTTCTGCAGAGAGACTGTGGCTCAAAGACTCTGCCAGGATTATGTTGGGTCAACAGGACGGTGTGACCTTTGAGGTGAGGGCTGTGTTGCATCCTGCTACTGGTTTGTGCAATGTGTGAAGGCTCATGGGATGTGTCAGACTTGCAGTAAGACAGATTTGAAATCCTGTAAATAGGTGTGAATGTTACTTGGAAACATGTAACTTACTCTCCAACTTACCACTCATAAAGGACTCAAAAGGAATTACCTGGTCAGGGGATTAAACCCAGGCCCTTCTTGCTGCCCACTGCACAACCATACTGTCTCAGAATACACAGACGTTGCTATCTCAACAAGAAGTTTGGTTGTTGATAGAACAATATACTTTTATTAATGCTTGTCCATATAATGTGAACCAGTTATTTAAAGTCAACACAACTGGTTTATTTGAAGTCAACATATTTTCAGCTTGTGCGTCAAACAGTCCCGTTGGGTCGTCTTTTAAGTGTACAGTCGGGGTGAAAAAATGTGCTCTTATCAGATGTAACAACATGGTTAGAATACTTTTCATCCAGACCCACTAAAGACAGGTAAAAAGCAGTACATATTTGGTCTAGATCTGGAGACAAAACAAGAGACAGAGTTTTTGGATGCCCAAACCTGCAAGCCTTCCTCTGCAGATGAGCTGGAACAGCAAACAAAAGCAGGACACGCTGCTGCAGGTTTCACCTGCAGGTTAGTACAGCGTCTTAGGGCGGCGTCTGACTTCAGCCAGAGCTTTACCCAGAGACTTTCCGACTTTTCATGTGTTAAAATGTTTCATTTCCAAACAAGGGATGTCAAATAATTGTTATAGAACAGGCACAATCAAAAGACAGCAGTGTGCAAAAGTGGCCACTCCTCATTTATTTAATTTGTAGTCAAAATTGCTGTGAAGTTCAAGATATTTGTTTTTCAGGAGATAATGCTGTGAGGAGATCCTATAGAAGATATAGAAGCTGTTAGCTTAAAGAAGGAGAAAGCCAAAGTGAAAAAAATATATACATATACACTTTGCATGGAGGTGGTGGACACTGATGTGGTGGTAGTGTGTTAGTTTGTGTTGCACTGGTGAAAGTGGACCAGAAGTACCACCATGTCAGGCAGGAGGCCCCTAGGAAGGAACTGGTGGCCCCCGTGGCCAAGAGCACGTGCCCTACAGTATGTGTGTCTGCAGGGACTGTGGACGTTCTATAACCCTTTCTGCAGAGAGACTGTGGCTCAAGGACTCTACCGGGACTACGTTGGGTCAACAGGACGGTGTGACCTTTGAGGGGAGGGCTGTGTTGCATCCTGCTACTGGTTTGTGCAACATGTGAAGGCATGTGACTTGCAGTAAGACAGATTTAAAATAATGTAAATAGTTGTGACCATCAGCTTGGAGACATGTAAATGTGATGCTTGTGCTATTCTATGCTGGGCTGTAGTGTAGTAGTGCAGTGTTTGCACCTATGGTCAGGTTAAAGTGTGTGGCTATTGATAATGTGCCTGCTGTCTCGGCCATTCAACAGGCACTGCTGTGTCCAGTAAATGAGCTTTATTATAAAAATGATTAATAAATTATATTAACCAAAGTTTTAAACTTTATATTTCTACAGGCTGGAGTGTTTTCCACACTATACTGAAATCATTAGACGCTGTGTAAGACGCTGTGTTTAGCGAAGACAGTCGTCATGCTCAGCCTCAGGAGCTTGCTGGACATGACATGAAAAACAGATGCTGGGCATTTTTTCCCAGGATATTTTTTCCTATGGAATTCCTCCCATTATGTTTTATTTATGGATGTTGTTGAGTGAAAGGATATAGGACAGAGGATATGACCTAATCAAGGAGCATCTGGACACAACTTCTCCAGCCCCCACTGTAGACTGACTGACCCCTGCTTGGCTCACATTACTACAGGAAAAATGTTGTTCCAGCTAAAGGAAATGTGTTGGAAGACGTTAACAGAGAAACTGTATATATGGAACATCATTTTTAGCTGTAAGGTGTTCGTAAATGTGATCATTTATAAAGGCAGATTCCAATGAAGCATCAGTCATCGTAGCACTTTCTGATGTGAAATAACAACACAAAAGCTTTGGAAAAAGCAGCCAACCGGAGTTTTGTTGGAATAAGATTTTATAAATGGTGATGTAGTTTGATGTCAGTTGTAGGTAGGTTTAATATGATGTCAGCTCACCCTTTGCAGCTATAACTGCTTCAACTCTTCTGGGAAGGCTTTCCACAAGGTTTCGGAATGTGTTTATGGGAATTTCTGACCATTCTTCCAGAAGTGCATTTGTGAGGTTGGACGAGAAGGCCTGGCTCGCAGTCTCCGTTCTAATTCATCCCAAAGGTTCTATCGGGTTGAGGTCAGGACTTTCTGCAGGCCAGTCAAGTTCTTCCACACCAAACTCGCTCATCCATGTCTTTATGGACTTTGCTTTGTGCACTGGTGTGCAGTTCCCACAAAGTTCCTTTCATTGGAACTAAGGGACGAGCCCAACTCCTGAAAAACAACCCATAATTGCATAATTAAAGATGCAATGCTCTAATCTAGAATAATTCACAGAGATTTGTTAACAGTGGTGGTGACAGGAACCAGATGTCCACCTCTAAAAGCTCCCTCACCAAAAGTTATTACATGAAATGGTTATGAATACGATGAATATGATCATTGTATATTAGTCTTAACTGTATGTTTTAAACACAGATTCTTGGCAAAGAGGACCATTTAGAGCATTGTAAGGCTCCCAGGAAAGCATACACATTTCATGTTTACCACTACTTTGCCATAATCAACATTATGCATGTAATCCCAGAAGACATATGTAGGTTCACTGGTGGTTTTGGGTGGCAAATAAAATGGCTATGTTTGTGTTGTTGACAAAGGGTTCCTCAGGGAAGCATGTTCTGTTCCAGTGGCCCAATGAGGTGAAAAAGGTTTTGATCCAGTAAACACTCTAACACAAGACCTGTTACAATGGCGCACGTCTAGTTTTTTATTTTTTGTCTACTTTTTGAATCGCTGATATGTCACTCGTCCACTCATGAGTGAATGGTATAACAATTGGTTCGCCTGATTTGCCACCATTATGCTTGATTCATGGTGTAAAGCAAATATTGTATCTTCAGTGTTTCATGTCATTCAAACAGGAGAACATGCATGCAAGTGTGAAATTGCAAAACAGGGAAAAAAAGGTCACAGGCTCATTTTCCATGTTCAGAATTGTATTTTTTGGCTTCTACTAGAACAGATTTACATACTTCAGTTTTCCCAAAACACAGTATATTTCTCATATTAAACATTTGTATTTAACCGCTCTGTTAGAGCTCCTGTGTCTTCAAGCCCCGTCTCCCAACAAACCCAGTGTGCTCTGATTGGTCAACCACCAGAATGGCATCCTGCTACAACTCCTGTCCCCTTTAGCGCTGTGGCTATTCTTACAATGGCACCAGTTTAGACAAGAGTCTAATCTTGAAAGTCGGTTAGAATGAGCTGGTAGACCTGACTCACCTTTGCAAGCTAGACTGGAGCAGGACGTTTTCAGAGTAGTCAGTCTTTACTGTTGTAGCTCTGTGTGTCTTGTGTCTGGTGTGCCAAGCTGGCTGGTAGGTGGGCAATAAGGATTGGGTTACGAGATTATGTCACCTTGTAACACAGAAAAGGGTTGTAATTCTAACAAGCAGCTGGGAAAAGGGGTTTCTGTGGGAGAGAGTTTCTCCCTCTGGCATGTACTTTGGGCTTCGGGACTTTGCAGAGCATTTACATGCACAAAAAGCTACAAAACACACTAAAGGAAGGAGAAAAGGTGGGTAAGTATAATAGGTATTCGTTAAGACCAAGAAGGGACGAAGAAATATCTTTACTTATTATTATTATTATTATTATTTTAATAATAATTATTATTATTAGTAGTAGTAGTAGTAGCATTCTCAATGGGGCTTCACGCTTGCCAGTGATAAATAGGTGGGCCTTGACGTGGAACAAGATGAGAACCCCTGTTATAGACATTGTGACCCCTGGATCCCATCCCCACGTATGTTCTTCTACAATGAACCATATTAAACCACTTCGAAGCTCTTTGTTTATATCTCAAACATAAACAATGGAGACTTTTTGTACATCAGTGGCTGAAGTAGGTGTCATGTCTTACGGAACTGACCTTCAGTGTGTTACGTTTTAGCCTGATAGACTGGTCATAATTTGGAAAGGAATGTGACTTTGGTCTGAATGAAACGCTGAATGGAGTGTAACCCATTAACCCAGTTTTCCACCAACAGAAAGGCAGATCTGCCAGTGAAAGGCTGTATAGTATATGCAGGCTTGTACTGTCTCCATGTTATTAGGTTAATCAGCAGTGGTGGATGTGAGCTGGTACACATGCAAAGTTCTGTAACCAATAAGCACAATGAGCAGTAAAGCCCAGCTGCACTTAAAAGCCAGCAAAAACTGAACCCAGCCGCATTCCTGTTCTCTGAGTGGTGAGGAATGTTATAGCCATTGGCTGTGCTTTTAAAGGCCTTCATGGTGTTGCGCTGCCAGCATGCCAGCTCCTGAAAGCATGAAATGTCTTGTTCAAAAGCTTTGCTGGAGGCATTTGTTTTGCTCTTTCCCAAAATTGAAGGGCCTGTATCATGGAAAGTGAAAAAATCCTTGGAAATAAAAGTTTGATGTAGTACGTCAAAAACTCCCCAGTCCATAAATGAAAACTAGGCTGTAAAAAATATCTGAAATATATTTTTGTGATACACATGTATATACTCATCACCAAATAAACAGTTGCACAAATAGTTGCACCCAGCAGAAAATAACCGAGAGGAATGAAACTTGGTGAGTAGGTTTGACATAGACATGCGAATGATTCAAGTTTTACGCTCAGCCGTGCATGTGACGTAAGCAATAATTGCAGACATTCAGTGAGCAGTGATGTCCTCCATGAGTCATCCTGTTAGTGTCAGCACCACTGGCAGACGGCTGCACGACGCAGGACTACATGCACGTAGACTGTTACGATGACTGCCCTTAACACCATGTAAACGTCACCAAAGACTGCAATGGTGTCGTGCCAGACTGTCATGGAGTGACTTCAGTGAAGAGTCCCGACATTTGTCTTGGTGGAGACGACCAACGAATCTGTGTGTGGAGGCACCGTGGTCAGGGCCAAGATGACCGGTTTGTTGTCACGCGTCACACGTGCAGAAGGCCTGGTGTCATCCCACCTCCAATCCTACCGCAAAAACTAAGAGACACTACTTCTGTATGTGTAGCTCAATAAATATTGCCCGTATAATGGGCATATATATATAATATATATATAATGGGCATATATATATATATATATATATTTGCCCATTCATGCTAAAGTTACAAAGGGTGTTTTAGCCTGGACAGCTTATTGACTGAACCACAAGATATTGCAGACCAATCAGAACAGAGATATAGCAGGCTTAACCAAAACAGCCTGTTTAACTGTAGGGAAGGTTACACTCTGACAGATAAATGGGCCCTTTAATGTGTGTAACGTGACACAGTTTCTCCCTAGATGATAGAGATCTCTCTGTTGTGAACACTGACCATTTGTTGCTACCAAAATACGTTTTGTGCAAGCCACCAGTTTCCTCCAGAAGAAATAAAGCAACTCTTTGTGTTCCGCTTCTGAAGCATAGTTGAAAAAGAACAGCACTGAAAACAGTTTAAGGCACAGAGAATATCTTAAAGCATAAAGATACAATAAAGATACAGTAGTGAAAAAAATCAAAAGCATAAAGTTTGTACAAAAGTGAAAAAAGGCAACAATTCATCTGGAGGTTCCCAACTTTGGAGGTTCCTAACCTGGTATTAACATCACCTAGACTTTAACCCCTTAAACGCACTTATAAAAGAATAGAATATAACTAGAATGAATTACAGAAGAATATTTGCACAAATAGTTGCACCCAGAAGGACTCGACCCACAGGAATGAAACTCAGCTGGTAGGTTTGACGTTGTGAGACATGCAAATGATTCAAGTTTCATGTTCGGCTGTGCATGTGACGTCAGCAAGCATGCGCCTTATTTCTGTACCTGACTGACCCAACAGCCACGACTGCAGACATTGAGCGACCAGTGATGCCCTCCATTAGTCATCCTGTTAGTGCCAGCACCATCAGCAGACGGCTGCACAATGCAGGACTTGTACGTGTACGCAGACTGTTACGACGACTGCCCTTAACACCACGTCAACATCACCAAAGACTGCAATGGTGCCAGACTGTCATGGAGTGACTCCAAATGGCAGTGGGACATTTTCAGTGACGAGTCCCTACCTTTTATCTTGGTGAAGATGACACAACAAATCCGTGTGTGGCGGCACCGTGGTCAGCGCCAAGATGAACAGTTTGTTGTTGCGCATCAACTTTAATATTTAACTCTGTGGCTTCCTGTGACTTTAAGATTAGGATCAACATTAGTGTTAAGATAACCTTCGGTGTTGAGGTTAAGCTAGGCTGAAGTTATACACTCATCATCAAAAGAATAGTTGCCTCCAGAAGGAAGTGTGGGATTGCAGTGCTATTGGGAAGGAGGATAAAGGTTACCAGGAACAATAAATGATGATAAATTTAGTATTTTGATATGGGCAATATTTATTAAGCTACACATACAGAAGTAGTGTCTCTCAGTATGGCGTCGGCCCTCCATGTTTGCTAACGCAACATGCCAGATGTCTCAGCATGGAGTTATAGAGGTTCGTAATGGTGTCCTGCAATAATCAATCCCTTCATCCAGATCTTGCAGTAGGGGTGGAATTGGAGCAACACCAGGACTTCTGGACATGTGACACATGACAACAAACCCGTTGTCATCTTGGTGCTGACCATGGTGCCCCCACACACGGATTTGTTGGTCGTCTCCACCAAGACCAAAGCAGGACTCATCACTGAAGATGACTCGCTGCCATTCTGAGTCACTCCATGACAGTCCTCCATGAGACTCCATGGCACGACACTATTGCAGCCTTTGGTGGCGTTGACGTGGTGTTAAGGGCAGTCATCGTAACAGTCTGCGTGCATGTAGACCTGCATCAAAGCTACTCACCAAGTTTCTCTACTGTTGGTTGATTCTTTCTGGGTGCAACTTTTGTTCAGTGATGAGTGTAATTTGTTTAAAGTTAAAGCATATATAGATCATCCACAGCAAAATATCTCAATGCAAAGAAGAAGGAATATATTGGAGTTAAACTTCATCATCACTGAATGTGTCATTGTGATAAAGACTGGACACACTAAATACTGAAACAATACTGAAAATGTGTCTGAATTTAGTTGTTGAGACTTTGGATATTTTGACTGGAAATGAAATACGGTACTTTTGCAAAGCACCTTATAACCTATTTATATTTTATAACATATCATACAGCATATTGCACTCTCTTATACACAGAATAACGGCTACAGGAAATCTCAGCAGCAAAAGGTGCCTAGAGATGAAATCAGTCGGGGCAGGATGGGACACAACAGGGAGTTAAACACGTCCCCCATGGTGGATCCCCTGCAACCCCCACTACCGGCTTAGAGGCTCCAGCACGGCCCACTACAGACAGACGTGGCAGTGGAGGAAGGGAGGAGGTCGGGGGAGGAGAGGGAGGAGAGAGATTGTAATCCTGCACACTACACACATGCATTCCTATGACTTTCGGGCATGTAGTCCAGTAGATACACTACATTTTACATCTTACAATTGAAGATTCATTCTCTAAAAGTCTTTATATCATTATTGAATTATTTCTAATGGACAGTTGCATTCACTTTGAATGTCATACAGGCTTTCTTTGAGAAGTGCACTCAAATGTTCAGTAAGCTCCATCTGACAAGCTTTTCTTTTGCCCACACTGCATATCAGTTGAACTGATAAAAGCAACGCATTGAATTGACTTGCTTCCAATGTACATCATTTGAAACTGTGTTGTACTATGCAGCCTCCAATGCATTGCCATTTAGGGTCAGTGTCACACGCCCAGACTAAGCACATGAAACATGGACTATAAAAGGCTTTCCAGTGGCAAATCACCACCGACTACCATTTAAGCCCTAATCCAATCAACTCATCATGTGAAGTTTGAACATATCTAGCATCAGACCCCTCTATACCCAAAGGACCTCAAAAGTTTCCCATGGCTTTAGGACCTGGAGGAGTGGACACATTTCCCCACAGCAGCAACGTCGGCGGCGGTAACTGGAGACCAGGGGGAGGTCTCTGTCTGAGAGTGCAATCACAGTTCCTCATTTTAATAGTTCTTTCCCAGCTTCCAGAAGCTTCCTTTCACTGCTATAAAGTCGGTTAGACGGATCTGACTCTGTGAAGGCTGACACGTCAAGAGATACAGTGTACAGCTGAAAGACTTCTGCAAGGTAAGAAAGGGTTTTACCTTCTGCAACGTGTAGCAACGATGCAATGCTTTTTTAGAGGCCGCAGCTTGAAGCAGTTCTGCATGTGGGATATAAACTGGAAATGTGTATATATGAACCAAACCAATACATACCAAAGTAGAGCACCATATGACACTTATAGCACCATCAAATGAAAAGTAGCCTGAAAGAGGATAGCAGCATGTTCTGTATGTATTTAGGCTTGAAAGAACTTTTGGACAATGTTAAAGAGCTAAACATTCATGGTCAGTTGCAGCAGCTCAAGTTCATACGCAGTTTTGAATAGAGCAAGGAATAATAAGGAATACAGCAAGAAATACAGAGTTATCTGTTATCCTATAACGGTCCCACCCAAGCAAAAAGCAGCCTGTCTGCTCATGCGCACAGTAAAAACACTTGTGCATACTTTGCTGCATTAGCGCCTACCTAAGTCAATCAGGACACAAGAGTGGATTCAGTACTGCTTTGATCGTATGCATGTTCAGTGCATGCTTGTACGTGTCTATGCTTGTACGTGTCTATTGCAAGCTTTCTATTCATGCAGAGTATAAGTGGGATGCCTAAATCCAGAACTTGGCCAAGCTACAGGCAGGATTTCCTGCCACTCTGGCAGTCCTGATTGGACCTGAGATACAACCATCATGAACATGTCCAATGAAATCTCTGGATGAGATATCAGTGGGCGAATATAGGGGGCGAGTACTGTATATAGAGACTGTTATCTTTGGTGGCCTGGACCAATGACATAAAAGTCATGTAAAGTTATTAATCTCTTAGGGGGGAAATTGCATGAAAATTAGGGTCTGCAAAAGCTCTGCAATGTTTGGGCAACAGGATAGTTTACAGCATCCTCCCCACATGTATGAGTGTATAAGTCTATATATGTCTTAATAAGTATGAGTATATAAAGTAACAAAACCAGTTGAGAAAAGTTCATCTGCTTACATTTCATCTGAAGTTACAGGCGTTGACGTGGCAGTTATATAAGTTAATGTCCCTTGATGTCTTCATTGGCTCTCAAGATTAACTTAGCAGGCCTGTAATTACATGACTGTGGGTAAAGCTAGCCTCAGTTCAGCCTCAGGGGCCAAGAAAGAAAAGACACTGTGGGACAGAAATATCTACCAGACCTTGCTGATCACATTCGAAAGAAGGAGTGCATGCTGTAGATTTAACTTCTTCCACTTCAGACACATTATTCACTTAGCAATGTGCCCCATTCGGTCGAAAGCTAGCAATAATCAAAAATGAACAGCCACCAATAAGCATTGCTAGCGTCCTTTCTTTTTCAGCAACATTAGCATGTTTGGTTGATCTATAGTATTTCTTGAAGATTAAGATATAGTACAAATAGCTCAGTAACTACCAAGAAGCTAACACATAATGCACTTATAGTTGCAGTTGCACTTGCAATTTAATGGCTTAGCAGTGTTTCCTCTGTATTTCTTCCAGCAAAGAATCTCTAAAATCATCTCCAAAACCATGTGGGTCAAAAGCCTGGTGGCTCTGTGCCTGCTAGCCAGCGTCAGGGCAGACAAAAACCTCAGTAGCCATGCTAACATCCTGGTGGACAGCAGTACCAACCTGGCCTTTGATTTGTACCACAACATGGCCAAAGAGAAGGATGTGGAGAACATCTTGATCTCCCCAGTCGTGGTGGCCTCCTCCCTGGGATTGGTAGCTCTTGGAGGAAAGTCCACCACGGCCTCCCAGGTGAAAACGGTGCTCAGCGGCAATAAAGTGAAGGACGAAAACCTTCATTCCAGCCTGGCTGAGATCCTGACTGAGGTCAGCAACTCCACGGCCCGCAACGTCACCTGGAAGATCAGCAACCGTCTGTATGGTCCCAGCTCCGTTAACTTTGCTGATGACTTTGTGAAGAACAGCAAGAAGCACTACAAATGCGAGCACTCCAAGATCAACTTCAGGGACAAGCGAAGCGCAATCAAAGCCATCAACGAATGGGCATCCAAGTCCACCGATGGCAAGTTGCCAGAGATTACCAAAGATGTGGAGAAGACTGATGGGGCCATGATCATCAACGCTATGTTCTACAAACGTAAGCTGAGTTTATTTGTATTTGCATATGATGATATGCACATGAGCATAGATTGAGTTTCATAGCATGTCATATTTTGTGTTGCTTAAATTTCATTTTCAGCCTAAGAAGATTCCACTAGTAGTGAGATAATTTTGTTTGACATTACTAATAACACACCCATGGATGTCCCATAAACATGGAAATGGCCATAGTGTGCTTATCCAAAAGGGCATAGCATAACAATGAAAATTAGTGTAGCATAACCACAAAAACTGGAGTAGCAAAACCATGGAAATGGATGTAACATAATCATGGAAATGTGTGTAGCATAATCGTGGAAATGTGTGTAGCATAATCATGGAAATGTGTGTAGCATAATCGTGGAAATGTGTGTAGCATAACCATGGTAAATGGTGTGGCATAATGATGAAAATGGGTGTAGCACAATCTTGGAAATGGGTGTAGCATAACCCTGGAAATGGGTGTAGCATAACTATGGAAATGGACGTAGTGTACACCTCAAATTGGGCTAGCATAACCAGGAAAATCTGTGTAGTATAAAAACTAAAATTTGTGAACATAATCATGGAAATGGGTGTAGCTTAACCATGGACATGAATGTAGCATAATCATGGAATGAGTGTAGCATAATCATGCAGTGGGTGTAGCATAACCAGGGAAATGGGTGTATCATAACCATGTAACCAGTTATAGTGCACACATCAAAATGGGCATATTATAAATCAACTTGTGTTATCATTATTGAACATATTATGCTGTGCTTAGCAGTAAGAGTACACCTGACCTTTCTGGTACTTTCTCCTGTAAGCTCTAAATAACAAAAGTGTGGAGGACAAATAGTGGATGCCGTTTGGAGTTGGGGGGGGGGGGGCTGTCACACTTTGCATATACAATCTGTTTCACATTTAAACATTTCCTTATATGTTCTCTTAACAGCCCACTGGGACGAGCAGTTTCATCATAAGATGGTCGACAACCGTGGCTTCCTTGTGCATCGCTCATTCACAGTATCTGTCCCCATGATGCACCGCACAGGTAAAAAAATATGCATGCATGATGAAACAGTGATGACCTGCACTCTATTGTTTTATAGATTGCTACTGTATGTAACGTATGTGGCCCACAATTAATATCTCAACCTTTCTCCTGAAGGTATTTATGGTTTTTATGAGGACACCGCCAACAACCTCTTTGTGTTGGAGATGCCTCTGGCCCATAAGATGTCGTCCGTGGTGTTCATCATGACCTACCATGTGGAGGCTCTGGAGAGAGTGGAGAAACTGCTGACTCGCAAGCAGGTAGAGACCTGGCTGAGCAAGCTGGAGCAGAAGGCAGTTGCAGTGTCTTTGCCGAAGGTCAGCATGGAGGTCAGCCACAACCTCCAGGTAAGGAAAACATTTCTTCATATGTCTACATCCTGAGGCTTATTGTTCAGTAAGTTAAAAAACAAAAAAATCTAGATTGTGTTATTATTAAGATACAGGAATGGGAGTGGAGGTCAAGGCCCATCAGATTTAAAGGAGAATTTCACCACTTTTTCAAAAATTTCTGCAGGTGAGATGTAAATGAAGTCATTTAGAGAGGTTTGATGTGAAGGGCTTTATTGCAGAGAAACTTACTAACCCTTACTGCTTTACAGGGGTGGTGATAGGAACCAGGGGTCTCTACTGCAAATACAGTCATTTTATTTACTATCAAAAACAACCAGTGAACTTACATGCATCTTCTGAGTTTTTATGTAATGTGGATGATGATAAGACAGAGGTTTCCGTTGGGGACTATTTTGCCTCACTCTCCACCTTGAATTGATTAAAACAAATATACATGTTTTAGGTCAACATGTATATTTTTGTCTCAGACATCAGACAGCATATTTATAATCACTTCGTTCCACAATTCTGGCTCTAAGATTCTTTAGAACTGAACGAATTACAATACAATTACAATACAGTTTTCTACACCTGCTTAGTGCTTTCCATTGAAAAAAACTTTTTGAGTCAATTTTTTTTAATACAGATCAAATTATCGTCTCATGTAGTTGGTTACAAGCTACAGATGTAGTAGACAATAATTTGACTGAAAAACGTTGGAGAAATTCATCAAATATAGGCAGAATTCTTTTTTTTAGGTGCAAGGCACCTCATAGAACCGGCTTGCCACTCACTCAATCACTCACTCACTCACGTTTAGCAGGCTAAAAATTCTTTGCATGGGGGCGTCAAATCACATTTAATGCTTTATAAGGCTGGTTTTACATTGTGAAACTTTCATGTAACTAGTTGCAAGTTGACAGCTATGTGAAACAATTCCAAAGCAATCGAAGCATGCATCACATTCCACTAGACAAAGTTAGCAGCTTGTCTTATTTTCTGAAACCCAGTTAATGAAATCAATGTCTGAAAGTAAGTTGTTGTTTGATGGGCTATTTCATGAAACTGCTTCCATAAAGACACTTGCAGTTTTCGTGGCTGAGTTTAAAATGAGTCGCACAATGCTTTGCATAATCATAACGCAACTCATAATGCAACTCGGGTGCAATTCGGTTTCAAGTTCCAATCAACTAAAGTTGCAAACAGGTTTCACAATGTAAAGCCAGCCATGTCATAGCATCAAAGGCACCACATATTGCTGTCTTTCCAATATACTCACTGACCATCCTTAACACCTCTTTTCTAGAAACATCTTGGCGAACTTGGCCTGACTGAGGCTGTGGACAAGACCAAGGCTGACCTGTCCAACATCTCAGGAAAGAAAGACCTCTACCTGTCCAACGTCTTCCATGCCTCTGCTCTCGAGTGGGACACAGAGGGCAATCCTCCGGACACCAGCATCTTCGGCAGCGACAAGCTGAAGAACCCCAAACTCTTTTACGCTGACCATCCGTTCATCTTCCTGGTGAAAGACAAGAAGACCAACTCCATCCTCTTCATCGGCAGGCTGGTCCGGCCGAAGGGCGACAAGATGAGAGATGAATTATAAACCGTGTGCTAACTTAAACGCGTGATTGCTAGTTTGTTTGTTTGGTGTGTATGCATGAGTGAGAGAATTTTTGTTACTTTTCGACTGAATTAAAGGACTAATTTAGCCAAACATGCTAACATGGCTAGCAAAAAATGAATGGAAGCGGATAACCAGCAAATAGCATTGAAGTAATTGGTGTATATCTTGTTGGGGGCTATGTGCTTTCAATCATTGTTAGCGACATTAGCATTTTTCGCTGAGTTATTCCTGTAACAGAGGAGCAAGAGAGTGAATAGTTTGCCTGATACCTCAAGAGGACATTCCATACAATCTGTGGACTGACCATCTAGGTGCACTGTCCTGTCTCAAACACGTACATGGCCACTTTATTAGAAAGCCCTCCTTTGTAGCCAGTGTTGGGAAGGTTACTCAATACAAGTAATCCATTACAAATGGCTAATTACTTCTCTCAAACCCCAGTGAAGTTACTTGTCACATCCTGGACATTGTAATTGTAAACTTTCCTAAACCCAAACAAAGCTAGTACAAAGGCGTTTCCAGGTAGTACAATTGGGCACAAATATGCACGAGGACAAAAATGGATAATCTATATAGAGGAAACTTACGTTAAACATGCATAACATGTCATTCATATTGAGATATATGAAGAAGAGAAGTAATAACATTAATGCGATTACACCTTGCTGGTTGCACAGTTTGAGACTGTACCCCATCTGCTAATGCACAACTGACTTTCATCTTTACTCTAGCCCTTCATTATTGGTCAGTTTCCAAATAATATCTGGTCAACAGTGGTCCTGTGATCAGAAACCAGCCCATAATGAGTGGCGTAGAGGGATATTGATACATGGGTACAGTCTGTAATCGCACACCTACACAGTAGACCTAAAAAGGTATGTGTTTCCAATAAAGTGTCCAGGAAGTGTATACAGTATCATAATTTGCAGTGGTACACAATTGCATGTTAGAATTTGCATCCAGTACAACTCAGCTGAAAGTCTTCATTAAACTTTCGTAAAGTTTACCGGAGTGTTAACAGGCAGATTACGAGAAGAATGGCATGCTTATATTAAGTATGATGTCCAAGGTGTTGGCCTTGCATCCCTTACCAGCATTCCTCTCAGGGTTTTTTTTGCTGTTTTGTTTTTGTATGGCTACGGAGTTAGCAACCCTGCGTGCCAAATGCTTGGTGAAATGTGAAATATGTGTGGGTTCGTGAAATATCTTTAATGTTTGAAGTTGAAAAAGTTACCACACGTGTTTTGCAAAGTGTACTAAGTGTGAAATCTACATGGAGAACATTCCTCTCTAGCCAAAAATCCACGCTCGAGTCTGACCTGGTTCCGATCCGCACTGAAAATGCTCCCGTGCACTACACAGCCTGTGTGAATGAGGCTTAGCCCTAGACTGACCTTGCTGATGCTCTGTTTTATGTCACCGAGTGGGGTTTTTGTCAGTGTTGATGTATGAAATTGTTTTCTCTTTTTCCAATAAAATCAGCACCACTGAAAACCCACTGCTCATGTTTCTGGTTGAGTTACAGGTCTAGTCATACGTCTGAAGGTGTCTGAAGGGTCAATTGATTTCATCAAGTCTATGAAATCCTATACTAACATTGCTAATAATTGCTTTAAGTTAGCTATAAGCAGTGGTGGACAGTAACTAAGTAAATGTAATTAGTTACTGTACTTAAGTAGTTTTTCTGTGTATCTGCATTTTACTGAAGTATTTCCATTTTGGATGACTATGTACTTTAACTCCACTACATTTCAAACTCAAATATCTTACTCCACTAAATTACGCAAAAAGTATAGTTCCTTTCGGCTTATGTGTGCGTGAAAACATAACATGTCAAAACAAACGAAGCTTATTCATGGATTCTTAGCATCCATGGAAATGTCCATTTCGGGCCTGGACTACATCAAGGACCACCTGGTGGAAGGCAGGTAAAGCAGGATGGGGTTAGTAAACAGATCAAACATATTGTTCCTGACTTTGTGGGTAAATAGATCACAATATAGAAATATGTACACATGCACTTGTGACTGGCAAGTGTCTTTTTGTGCATTTATACAAACACTATTTCCTTTTATAATAAATGTGTTTTGGCTAGTTTATGTTTATGAACAGAGACCTACACATGCAATATACTGAAGGAAAACTCATTTGTGAGCCTGTTTAAAGCAACTTACTTACTTGTAAGTAAGTTGCAAATAAATCTTAAACCGAAACTTTGCTTATTGTAAATAGTTATTTTATAGCTCTAGCTAATGGAAACTGTTCTCCTTAGGTGTTCTGTGCTTATGATCAATTAAATAGACATCAGTGTCAGACTAATTAATGACCTTCTATTACAGACTGGTGGACTGAGAGACACTAGACTCTATTTACCTACAGTGAGTTGATTAAGAGTCTTGTTCCAGAAATGATGTACTTTAAGTTTCTATACTTAAGTACATTTGAATGTAAATACTTTAGTGCTTTACTCAAGTGGAGGTCTAAAGGGAGGGCTTTTACTTTTACTGGAAGAATATTTTACCTTGGGTATCTCTACTTTAACTCAAGTACATGGTTTGTGTACTTCGTCCACTACAGGCTATAAGTAACCACAATGAGGTCTTAATTCAGCTCGCAAAGACAAGTTGATGTGTTTCTCAACCTATGGGCCGTGGACCACCAGTGGGCCATGAAGCACCCTCTAGCGGACTGTGGGCCTCTAATCAGGTAGAGCCGGAAATGTAGTATAGTTTGTATTGAGCCGGAAATGTCATATATAACCATCATTATAGTTATATTAAGTATGTTAATATAAATATATGTACATTAATGTACTCCCATACAAATAAACACATTGCAGTAGCAGGCTAAGCAAACATCTTCAGTTTGGGACAACATAGCCACTGGTTAGCCTATGATGGAGAGGTTTCTTGGGGTGCTTTCTAAGCTCACTTGCTTGAATTTAGACATATCAAAACTTTTCTTTAACCAAATTTCTTGGAGAAATTGTGTTCATCAAACTTGATTTTAGATTTATGAGATTGTCAAGCATGTTCAAATTCTTCCACAAATGATGTCTACCCCCAAAAGACCTTACACAGAGACTCTAGGGAATGGCTTAGGAACATCTTAACAGCCACCCGGGATACCATCGCAAAGCAACCTTAGCAAACATCTGAGATTCCATAGCAATGGCCTAGACATACTTTATAAGCCACCTTTGATACCAGCAAACTAGCAACATCTTGGAATCACCTAGAATTACAACCTCAAACAAGAAAAAATTGGGACATTAAAGACGTTTTGGCACTAAGGACACCCAGCGGTGAAGTGTTTCAGGTGTTAATTTGTCCCATTCTTCCTGCAAACACGTCTTAAGGCATGCAAAGGTTCACTGTCATTGTTGATGCATTTTTTTTTTCAGAATTCTCCACACATTCTCTACTAGGGACATTTCAGGGCTGAAGCCAGGCCAGTCCAGTACCCATACCCTCTTCTTCCGCAGCCATGCCTTTGGAACGTGTGCAGCATGTGGTATTGCGTTGTTTTGTGGAATAATGCAGGACGTTCCTGGAAGAGACGTCTTCCTGAAGGCAGCACGTGTTGCTATAAGATCTTGATGTACTTTTCTGCATTAATGCTGCATCACGAAAGTGTAAGTTATCTTTGCCAGGGGCTCTGACACACTGACCGTGACAGACCTTTTGGGCTTTTGGGCTTGTTGCTGATAAAAAAGATCTGGAATACTGATTCGTCTGACCACAGCACATGTTTCCACTGTGTGGTGATTCATCCTAGATGCCTTCAAGCCCAGAGAAGTCGACACCACTTCAGGACAGGATTAACATTAGCTTTCTCTTTTGCAATAATTTCCTCATGCATTTGTTGACAAACTAGTGATCTGTTGCCCATCTTTGGTCCTCAGAAATCTTTTGTGGATACTGTATTTCTACCAAATCATGGCTACAGTCACCACAACATTATTTAGTTTCATTACCTTATTACTAGCCCTAAATTGTCCCTGTCCAAACTTTTTTGGGAAATGTGTTGCAGGTCTGAAACGTAGTAATGCATGTATATTAACAAAAGAAATGAAGGTGACCAGGCACAACATGAAATATATTGGGTTCATACTGTCTGTAATGAAATGAAACACTGCAGGGTTTGTTTTGTTGTTGTTGCATTTCCCTGTCACGCTTCCGCGTTTTCCCCGCTCCGCCGCTCTTTCTGACTCAACTTCCGAGAGGGCATTACTCGATGACGTCACACCCATGCGTTCCCAGTCACCCAATCATTCCCGCTCTAGCTCTCCTGAATATTAGGTCCACCTGTTGTCCATTTAACTCCCTGTATACAAACCCCACTCAAACACTTCCTCACTGCAAACTAAAAAGTTGTTCACAGACCTTTCCATTCTAGTTCTCTACAAATACAAAGTTGCCATTGTATTTGTAAATTTAGGTGGCGGTCATGTGTTTTGCTCTTACTTCTATTTCTGCTGTGTAGTCACAAGGGGGCAGTAAAACAGCTGCAGGTTGCTGACCCCTGTGTTACATCCATGCTTACTTTTATGGTCATTTGGCTTTGAGAGAATTGCTGTTATGGTATTGATGATTTCAGTGTATACAGATTACATCATGTTTAATTTATGGAGTGAAAGGTAATATAGAATTTGCTATCAAATATATTTAATAAATCCCGATCTTGGTATTATTTGTATTTTCATAATTAATAATTAAATGGATAATTATTACATTATTACATAAGTATTACATTGTTGCATAAGTTGGTCGGGGTGAAAAATCTCCAGATGTGGTTTGACACACTCATTTACACTCTGTGATTTGGCCCTAGAATGAAACGAGCTGTTTTCCCTCTCTTAATGGACAAAATCACACAGCATGGCTGCTACTTACAGGTTACTGCTGGGGTGGTTATGATATAAAGGTGGATCTGTCATATGCACTTGGAATGTCTTTCGTCTAACTCTGGATCTCATTCATAGTGATAGTCATTGGGATTTCAGTGCCTGACTAACCAGGTCCTTCGGCCCTGCTTTCTTGGTTTGGCTGGGTGGCCAGACCTAGGAAGACTGTTGGTGGTACCAAACATCTTCCATTTGGTAATGATGGAGGCTGTTGTGCTCTTGGCCACATGCTGGAGAAATTGTCTTATCTCTTTCCCCAGATCTGTGCCTCGATACAATCCTGTCTGGCAAGTCTATGGACAGTGCTCTTGTATCTCATGGCTTGCTTTTCACTGTGGCATACACCATCAACTCTGAGATCTTACGTAAAGAGCTGTGGTCCTATCCAAGAATTCCATTAAGCACTGATCGACTCCAAATAACTGATAGACTCTTAGAAGAATCTCAAACAGATTACTGATAAAAAGGTGCACCAGAGCTTAATTGTCAAGGTTATAACATTGACCCTGTTTTTGCTGTGTCATTGTGAAGTATTTTGAGTTGATGAGACCCATGAATCGAATTCATTTGAAAGATAATCAACATGTGGAAAACTTTACTTATACACTGTACATGCAAGAATTATAAATACACTACTGCTAATTATATATATAGCTATCATTTGTATTTTTAAAACTAATA